>CAJQUW010012297.1:0-23819 GCA_907163375.1 Prostheceraeus crozeri | reverse complement strand
AAATCGAAAGTGTATCCACATATATGGGGATATAGCGATATTACCCACTCGCACCTTAGTAGACACCTACTCTATGAGCTTACAACTTTATGCCAATTCTCTGAGCAAGCTAAGCGAATGGGTGAACTTAAAAAGAAGAATTTGTATCATCTAGTTTGCTATCTGACTTTCTAAACTAAGTTAATTGATTTGCCATTAGGCTTATAGGCCTGCATTTCTGACATGGCCTGCATTCATGCTTTGACACTTGTTTGAATCCAAATTCTCTTTCCATCAAATTCTTAATTTGCATTGATTCACAGATCCATCATGTCTTTCTATAGATCTCTCATAGTTTCTGGGCCCTAGAACAAAGGCATGTCAGAAATAATAATTGTGATGATAACAATGCATTGCCCATTTTACCGCAGGCAGTGATATTTTAGAAGTGGGGTTGGATATTGGACACTTTAGGCCTACCTAGTCTCACATCACACGAAACTACAGATTGTTTCATAAAAAATGGATCACCCTTAAACATCGCCTTAACTTCAACTTTGTCTAACTCCGCCAAACTTGAACGAATTTCTCTGAAATTTGGAAGATATGTCAGTTGTATTTACTAATATCATTGTTGGAAATTTCAAGCATGAATATTGAGTTGTTTTCCTGTTATAGATAAAAAAGTAGTAGATAATTTGATCCTCATTACTAGCAATGTTTTACACCCAAAACATCATAACCTCACGTCGTATAAATACTAGCATTTGCTTCTTTGTTATATTTATATGTTGTTCAGCAAGCAAAAGCTATCAAGCAAAACAAAAATAAAGAAAAATCGGTCAATCGAGTAGCCAGTATGAGCACCATATATTCATCAACAATAATGTAACTGCTACATGGTGAGTAACTGTACTTCATGTTCCAATAAGCTTCCTGACATTCGTTGCGGTGGTGTTTGGCAGCACTCCTGATGCGTTCAGCTAGAAAATCTATCCATCTTACCGGTTGAAAATCAATACAAAGCACAAATGAACAATAACGATGATCGCAGTTTCAACTAAAGGCAAAGTGTCTAGCTTTGCTAGAACTATAGGGTTTTCTTATGCGAGCTACAAGCAACGAACTAAATGTCCCTTACACAAAAAAAAAAAAAAATGTGCATCGATGGCTTGATGATGATTTTTTCGACTACTGTCGTAAAGAGGGCTCGTGTGCCGTCCCACGTAAAACATCCAACAACGTAGAGCACCGCCTAATTTTAGAGATTTGTGTTAAAGTTGATCCAAGTCTCTCGTCTAACTGAGATGGCCTGCACTAGACTTCGTCTAATTCTAAGTCCACTATTCGTAGAAGAACTCATTATAGTCGAATTTCAAGAGCTGTGAAGAGGCCTCTCCAGATCTGAAAGTATCAGATCAGCATACAAAAAGACGTCTCAGATGGGCAATGAGTCATCTGTCACTCGGCGAAATCAATGGGATACGAGGTTGTCTGGTATGATGAGGCATTCAGTCCGTCTGAAGGATAGTGATGGCCGATTGAGATTATGGATAAAATCTGATCAGGAAATTCCGAGACATTTACATCGTCCCCGGGTACAAGGTGGTGCGACTCTACTGATTTGGGCTCGGATTTGGACCAATGGCCGCTCTGAACTTCACATACAGCAAGGAACCATGAATTCTGAACGCTATGTGAATGTTTTACGAATGAACATTGGTCAATTGACAGATCAACTTGGTGATCCATCGACTTGGTTATTTATGGATGATAATGCTACGTGTCACAGGAGTAGTAGAGTCAACTTATGCAAGTCTCAATTAGTGCTTAGGACATTATCTTGACCTGCTCGTTCTCCTGATCTGAATCCCATAGAAAATGCATGGAGTATTCTAAAACGTAATGTTCGTCGTTCACTGCTACCTACAGATGGCGTATCACAACTTACGTCACTGTCAAAAAGAGAGTGGAGAAAGTTAGATCAGTCAAAAATCAACGATATCATCGAATCAATGCCTAGACGAAATGGTAATGTCATTGACAATACGGGTAGGGCCACAAAATATTAGCTTCTTAAGAACCGTTACTGTATCATAGCTTATCAGATTAGGTAAGGACATTTAAATATATTAGGGACATGAAATGACATGAAAAATGCTTTCTGTATCATACTTATGTTTTATTTAGTCAAATTTTAGGATGATCCACTTTTTATGAAACGGACTGTATCAATTGTTAGATTCTTAATCTGCATGCAATTATGATGAGGGGACAGTTTTCGTTTGCCTCGAGCAATTAATAATCTACACAAAATGAAAGGCAGCGTCTGCATGATTTCATTGTCGAACTACTTCAGTGGTCAAATGCTTTTTTATTGTTTTCTTCTTAGTGCCTGCGCGTCTTCCTCAAATGAGCTGCGCTGCCACATTCAGATAAACAACGACTAAGACAAGTTCTCTATCGATTTGAAGTTCATTCGAGCAATATGGGTCCTGAGCTAGAAGAACTCAAATTGCCCATGTCCGCTGCCTATTGTAGTCCCGCCTACCCTAGTGCCAGCTACTTTTTCCACTGCGGAGAGATAGCTAGCTCATAATCATGCTCACACTCCGACAAGTAAACTGGGAATATTATTGTAATTGGGAATAAATTACTAATTTGGCTAGTAAGAGGATTTTTATAGCGTTATTTGGTGCATGCCCTTATTATAGCCTAAGTAAAATTGAAACGTGGCAATTTCGAGCAGCTTTGAAATTTTAAATAATTACATAGGGAATGTTTTGTAGGTCTGCATAATTTTGCTGGTATTCTGAAGTTATGTGCAAATTTTGAAAGAAATATTCTCGAGTTTTAGAGCTCCGCTAAGTTGTGATATAAAAATCTACATGTAGATTCAATTGTTGGATTTTTTCAGTGTATAACCTCGTTCGCATTTTGCCCTGATACTGTTCCACTTTTCAGAATGATATCGATAAATCTTGCCAAAAAAAAAACAACAATGTGAACACCAACAAAAGAAATCTAAGAAAAGTTAGTAACAGGTTAGGTAATGTAAAATATTAATATTATCTGTTTGCACTGATAATCTAAACATCCAAAATATGCTTTTCACCCTACTTGGGAGTCACTTTAAGACGGTATGCTACACCGCATGTTTGTAATTGTTTGATAATCTTGCCCACACCGTGAATACCAAAATTTTTTTATTATTGAAGTGATCGTGACAATCCATCGAGGTATTTCGGATGACTTTCACAATGAATCTAAGATGAAATCGTTGTGGTAAGATTCCTTGATCACCACAAATGCAGCGATGAACGTATCCCATGAAAGAGAAATTGGGAATATCAGACAACGTCGGATTTCCTTCAATGGAAAGCAATTATAGTGTCATCCTCAAAATTGCTAAAATACTTCAGTCAGTTTCAAATTCGTCGTTACTTTTTATTAAAAGAAATTAATGTGAATGACCGAATCTGTACCAGACTTCTTCCATCGGATGGGATCTAACATTTCCCATCGTCCAGCGAAAAGAATTGTAATATTTCATAGCCACAATTAAAGGAGCATGTGCCAAATTTGAAGAATGGTGCTTCCGGGTGTATGCTGTTGGCTTCCAGGATGGGAATTTACTAATGTTTATACATGATAGCTGTTGTTATCTTCGGTTTATTTGTTTTATCCAGCATTTTCAAAAGTTTCTTTTCAACTGAACAACCTACATTAAAGAAAATCGGCAACCTCAAAGATGCTTTGATTACCTTATGTCGATAAACTATGTCGTGCAATTTTTATACAATACATATTATGACACTGTGTACTGTATATTTCTTGGAATATTCTAATCATTTGAATACGCTCCTCTATCAAGAAGCATCTGACATGTACATAGATGACCGTCCCCAAATCAAATGCTCGTCTTGATTGCAAGCCATCATAGGTGTCAGGTAACTTACACTCCTGATCTCAAATGGGATGCATCAATACTTTGTGTTTCAAAGAAGGTAAGAAGCGTTCATGTTATTCTGTATCTGCATTCACACCTACCAAAGCAGAGTCAAATGGCTAGATACAATGCTTGCGTGAGGAATGTCATCCACTACTGCGGGCCTGCTGATACATAACGAATACATACAGGGTGATTCCGATCTTCCCGTCACTTTTCAAGTAATGACTACAGCTGCATCACATGTCTGGTTGTAGTGATGGTTCATGATTTATATACTACGTTTCATGGCCTTTCAAATCGTATATTATTTATTTTCTTGTGATCTGCATTTCTGCTGATACGAGCAATTGAAATTGTTTACCCATATTACAACTTTTTAAATCAATATCTATGACAGGAACATCGCAACAATCAATATCATCAGCCGCATTCAGCATAGATATCTAATAATTGCTTGCTTTGAGCGACACCATGCAAAGTTAATTTAGATTGACTTTTCAGTGTAAACGGTATTGAACTGGCTTAAATTTATTTACTATCAACACTTGACAGTAATGAACTATCCTGGCTTCACGAATGAAGAAATTGCGACGGCCGTGGCCTATACCATCTCTTCATATCCTGAAGATGCAAGGCGACGATTTCGTGTAGATTTTAAGAAAGAAGCTCCACCACGCACAACCTTAATTGGGTGGGCAAAGCGTTTTAAAACCTCGCTATCTCTCACCGAAAATGCAAGAGTCGGTGACCATTCAGATCGACGGCTTTCCGACGACAAACGAGACGAAATAGTCGAGGCCTATGGTGATGATCCAACACTTTCGCAACGAAATGCAGCTCAGCTCTGCAGCGTTTCACAATCGCTGCTGAACAGTGTTGAAAGATGAAGGTTTGAGAGCTTGGAAGTTTACCCGCGTGAAAGAGATCTCGGACGACGACAAAGTTCAAAGACTCCAGTTTTCTAACCTTATCCTTCAACATCAACAGCGCGACAGTATTTTCGTTGGAAATATCGTTTTCTCCGATGAAGCAAAGTTTCACTTGAATGGATCTGTGAGCCTTCACAACGCTTTCATCTACGCGGAAGAAAATCCTCACGCTGTTATCGTGAAACCATTAAAGTCTGCTTCCATCACTTGCTGGGCAATGATGTCACCACACCACGGCATCACTTACCATGTCTAAAAAGAATCAATGAATGGACAGCGCTACCAGTCTATCCTTGAAGACAAAGTTGTGCCGCTACTAAGTGATAGACGAAATCGACGTCAATTTTATCAGCAGGATGGTGCACCTGCACATTATGCCAATTCTGTTCGTTGTCTGCTGAACGTCAAGCTGAAGAACCGATGGATTGGTCGTGGTGGGCCGATGCACTGGCCACCAAGAAGCCCTGATTTAGCAGTAAACGAATTTCGGCTTTGAGCTATATTCGTGAAAAACTAATACAGCAGATCCACGTCCTCGTACTCTTGAAGCTTTACAAGAAAGACTTACGAGCTTACTCGATAACGTGGAGGACGAGATGATGCGATCTTCGTACAGGTCATTCTTGCGCCGATGCGAGTTGTGGTCTGAGAATGGTGGTGGTCACTTTGAACAGTTCTTGTGAGTTAATTTTGCGTTACTGCATACCTGACACTCATAATAAAGTTTTTCGGATATGAAATGTTTTTAGAAATCAAATGAAAAAAAATAACTTAAATAGTAAAATAAATAAATAGTAGACTAGGAATAAAAAAAATTAAATAAATACTTAAAATTGATTTAAAAAGTTATAATATGGGTAAACAATTTCAATTGCTCGTATCAGCAGAAATGCAGATCACAAGAAAATAAATAATATACGATTTGAAAGGCCATGAAACGTAGTATATAAATCAAGAACCATCACTACAACCAGACATGTGATGCAGCTGTAGTCCTTACTTGAAAAGTGACGGGAAGATCGGAATCACCCTGTACATGTAGGGGGGCCCAAATACAAAACATGCTGAGAAATTTGATGTTATTCAAAGCGCTGTCATTGCATTGTTTGTGGTAAAAGCTGTATTATCGTGACTTATTTCCATCACTTACCGCACGTCGGATATCTCGAAGTTCAATACTATTTAGTGAATTGCATGTGCATGTACATGTAAGGCTTAGCGACCACATCTTGCACTACTTGTCGTCCAATGACTCTTCAACTACTGACAGTCCAACGATCCTTATTCTCGATCTGAGCGCAGAATGTTGTTTTTCATTTTTATTACTATTACTTGTATTTTGATTCTAAATAGCATTCGGCGATTATAGTTTGTAGTCGGCAAGTCGCTGATAATGTTTTGCCTTCTCTGCTCAGATTTGTTTGATTCGCAGGCTAGCTCTGCTATACTCTGCATCTACACACTCAATTTTTCTTTGTTAAGTGTTTTTACTTGCGTGAATGTTTCTTCACACTTGTACGTACTTACGTGCCGGCACTTTGTAGGCCCTAGTGACTGTGTGATATACTAGTCAATGAAACAAGGGCATTTTACGGGATCACCTTGGGCTGTGTGAAGGGCGTGGAGCATGCGTCGGACTCTCCGGGTACGGCGGTTTTCGATCATCACAAAACTGCTGCTTGGATCTATAAATTATAGGCTTTACAATCATGACGTGCTTAAAAATAGTGTTTTGAAATTGAAACAGAATTTACAACCATCGTTTACAACACTGGACAAAATATCATATTTAAATGACAGTATTAAAACCATATTTGAAAGGAAATTTTGAAACAAGGTACAAAACACGACTGTGAGTGCAACTCTTTCAACGTTGCTATAAAACTATTCTTTTTATCTCATTGATTAGAAAACGCATTCTGTTTAGAAAGATACAACAAGCGGCAATCCTTAGGCCTATTGTATGAGGCAAAAATGAACATTATTATATGAAATCTCTCTAAACACTGGCAAGAAGCACTTTTATTAACGGTTGGTAATGCTCTATCAACAATGCCGGAGAATTGTGACTTTATAATCTTTTTAATACATTCGAGTTCTGAACATGTCTCTTGATTTTTCTGTTTTCATTAATACAAAGCGCCCATGCATGCTGCTCTTCGGAATTGAACAATTGTCCTGCAAAGTGATATAAATATATTTGATTGGCCTCTTTGCAGTACCAACATGAACCACATAGGAAATGTTTGGGTTAGAATGGAACTGAAACAGCAAAAGGAATAGAAAACCCGCTAACAGTGACGATCTTTTTGCAACTTTGAACGGAATTCGGAGAGAACTCATGCTATAGTACGAAGTTATTGGAAATTTCGTGTCTATTCTGTAACTGGTCTGTATTGAGTCAGCATTGTTGACAGAGGCATCACAAGATTTTGATATTTTGTTGCTTTGGTACATAGCGGTTTCTATCACTATAGCAACATTTAGTTATCGAAATAATATTGTTATTTGTAAAAATGAGGCATAAACGAGTCTTCAATATTCGTTTTTTAGGGGAGATATATTTTTCCATGAATAATTGGAGAATTGTCGGAGGGTACTACAGATTTTTAGACACAATTGGCAAGTCGTCTAAGTTAGTGCGCCTGTAGTAATAGACAAATGACGTCTTTTGCAAGTACAATGTAAATAGAATAATTTATAAATATTGAATATTTGGTGGAGAGGTTTTAGCTACCACTCTCATAATATAAAACACTAGGGAGAAGATTCTTAGAGCTTAATCTAACTTCGGGGAAGCTAATGCTCGCTGATTTTGCATAACACGATCTCCCTCCGCGCATGAAGGTTCAGCCCGCCTCATGATCAAATTGCTCTCAAACGCTGTCGGGTTTGCATCACGAGGCTTGATGCAATGTTTTTCCATGGCAGTCAGTCCTGAAAAGTTAATGAATCGATCCCTATTACATCTGGTGAAATGATAAACATTAAAGTGAAGGGATTTTTTTTTTAAGTATGAGCATGGTGGCTTCAAGACGGAAAACTTATTCAATAGAATTATCAATTTTTGAAAAGCAACTGGTCATCGGAGATAAAATCATAAAATCGAGACATGGAATATCATATTTCTCAGGGTCGCCCGCAATTGGTTAAGGCTATGAAATATGCAAAAAATTGGAAGTAATGTATATATCGAATATATAGTTATAGATGAAATTTATAAATCTGTGATCTTAAGATCAATTTTAATAATTTCATTTCAAGCAGTCTACATACTTCGTTAACTGTCATTATTCTTCAATATTCAGACATGTGACATCTTTCAGATGGTTCTTCTCATTCTGTGTGGGAATGCTGGATTATACGGCATTTACATCAGAAGTTATCTCGAGATAATGGTGCATTCACTAGATGCCATAGAGTAGGGATATAAGCTTATAGGTGGAATTGGATGTGGTGGGTGAGGATGTGTATAGGTGTGTGAGTGTAAGGGTTGAGTGTGATTGGTTGAGATTTGTAGAGGGTAGTGGAGATGGGTGTGGTGGTTATTGAAGGAAGGGTGATGTAGGAGTGTGGAGTGAGTTATGTACTGATGTTGAAAGTGGTAATGGTAGGTGAAATGAGTGGGGTTAATGGGGTGTAGTGTGGTGCTGAGTGTTGTGATGTGTATTTGTGGTGGATGTGTGGTGGGAATGGTGGTGCTGGGGTGGTGGGGGGTAGGTAGCCGTTGGGGTGTTGGAGTGGTTCGGCTCAAAGTGTAGTGGAGTGTGTGAGGTGAGATTTTGAGATGGAGGTAGTTGATGTGATGCAGATTGGGTTGTAAGGTTCTAGTGCAAACTTTAGGTTTGATGGCATGTATTAATTGTGACGTTGTTGATGCGTGGCGTTGTAGGGTTTGTGTTGGAATGGAGTTTTGGAGATGGTTCTTGTGATTGGATGTGGAGTGGTGGTTGGTGGTGATATGATGTCAAAGGTGGGAGGGTTGAGTTGGATAAGTGTCGACTCAAAAAGCGATCTGTATACAGTGAAAATTTTTATATGAAAAGATTCAGTTTTTTACGGAGATTACGTTCCCGTAGTCCAAAAAAATTATTTGAGCACTTTTGAAAAAAGTCAAAATTTGCCAATTTATATACTACCGAGATGACTCTCCTATATAAGTAGTATGCAACAAGTTGGATATCAAAAGGAATGAATATTTGATAATAAGCATCCTAACTAAGCGGAAATCAAACTGATGGGAATTTTATGATCCGTATTATAATGGAAGTCTTCATGAAAAAGTCACGATATTATTCGTGCTTTCTTGGCTAAAATTTCAAGTTTTTAATTTAACTTTCAACGGTGTGATTTCATGATTCACTAAATTCATGTTTCATTTCTAGAATCTGAATAGTGATGTGGAATCATTTACATCTTTCAAAGTTAAATGAAGTCATTGTCTTTGATTATGTGATTTTGCTGTGCCAGTTGCAGGTTGCCTGTGAAATGATCACGCTTTAGAAAATCATACTCTTGAGGCTGAGCATGAAGGTAATAGGAACCCATCGAATTGCTAATTTAGCAAACATTAAATCTCCAAGGCAGTCATGAGAATCTGTGAAATGCCATTATTCCTTCTGCATTACAATCATGATCACTTAATTCCGTTATAATTTCTGCAAAACTGCAAAAATTTGCATGTCTCACATTTGGCGACAATACCACTTGTATCTCCCTTGAGTTCATTCAATAAAATCGAAAGTGTATACACATTGGGTATTTAATAAGTGCGAAGTTACCACTACTAGATGAAAAAAAATTGGTATGCTGACGACTCAGCTAGTGGTGGCAGTATTGATTCAGTTTCGAAATGATGTAATGAACTAATGCAAGAGGACCAAAATATGATTATAACCCAAAGGACAATGAGACTTGGTTCGTTGTAAAACCAGATTATTTTAAGACAGAAACTCGGAAAGCATTTTCAGACATCAATATCACGACCGAAGTACATCGTTATTTGGCATCATTTATAGGAACTGACGCTCAGGGTTGCCACACCTACGCAAACTTTGCACAGCTGTGCAAATGCGCAAAAAATAAGAAAATCCTTGAAATTCAGCGCAAATCCGTAAAATGTGTGAAACTTTTCTAAATTCTGCGCAAATGCCGGAAATCATCAGCGAGTGTCTACTAATGCTGATTAATAAGGATATCATTCAATCATTTAATGATGATCTATAATGGTCTTGATCATGCCTCAGTTAGTGAGTAAATTAGCGTGACGTATTGGAGCGGGAGCCCAGAGGGTTCAGCCTAGCTGAAAGGGGTACCAATTTTCATTCATGTAGTGATATTCAGCAAACTTCCCCACTCTAGGAACGGGACGTCTGCCGGGTCGGCGTTGGTGGGTGTGGTCACGGGGGCAGAAAAAGGACCCCAAAAACACGATAGATCAGCTGATAGGGGTACAGATTGAAACCAGTGCCAATTTATTGGTCATGATCCACCTTAACAGGAATGGACAATGACAGACATTTTCGGTGGTGGGGGCTTCAGACAGACAACCCAAAAGGACACCCAAAAACACGTTAAATAAAATCAGCTAAGAGGGGTGCAGGTTGAAACCAATGCCAAATTATTCCTTATGATCCCAGAATCCGAGATCAGCAATGGCAGACATTTTTAGTGGATCTTTTATTAGATTAGGGGCCTCTGTCAGACACCCCAAAGTCCGCCCCAAAATGTTAAGCTTTAAGCTAGGCTAGACCAATTGGGAGGGATGCAGGTTGAAACCAGTGCTAAATCATTGGTCCATGATCCACCTTAGCAGGGATGACAATGACAGACATATTCGATGGTGGGGACGGGCTTCAGACAGACACTCCAAATAGACCCCAAAAGTAAACTTATAAGCTGTCAGACAGGCAAGATCTGCTGAAAGTGCGGATGCAGCTTGAAAACAAATGCCCGATCACATATGATTGCATAAGTCTCAATTTCAGTGGTGGGCCAACTCCACTGTCAATTCCGATGGGGTCAGATTGACACTTGTGCTGCATCTTCGAGTAGATAAAGTAAACCAGATTATTACATACTGTAGAATCGTATTTCAGAATCCCTTCAATATTTGATAGAATTTGTTCCCAGGGAAAATCTTGGTAGAGAGGGATTCTATCGCTGATATCTGTGGTTCTTATACATACTTTATAGCGGATAGAGGATATACGATTCTCTGACATAGCTCGTGAAATTATTTGATATATCCATCGTGGTAAAGCCCTGGGGATTCATCAAATAATTTCCCTCTCTATATCCCAGAGAATCGCATAGCCATCCTCTATCCATTTCATAGATCATAACTGGATTTGAGATAGAGATAGCTCATACAACAGTGACAGCGAACAATTGACTGTGGACGCGTCATGTGCAATTGCTTTGGTAACTGAATGGCAGTGAGCGTCAATCGTTCTTTCATGTGCTTCTATGCCGACATAGAAATAGATTGTTTATCTGAAGCTCGCTAGAATGGAAATTTGACTCAAGGTCGCGGAACCGCCGGGGGAACTAAGTTGGGGCATGAATGACCAATGAAAAGCTTAGAATTACACATGTGATTGATTCTAACCCAATGATGCAGCCGTTGACAGGTTGTAAAAACAGGTATCTAACTGAAAATGCGTGCGATTGATTTTTTGTGCCACTATTGTGTATTGCATGAAGCTTAACCGTAAGATGCACGAATAGTTGAAAACATGTTGTACGTCCAATGAGAGTTTCAAAAGAGTGTTGTTTTCGGGACGATGTATTTTCTAGAATAAAAATGGTGTCGAACACACAATATTTCACCGTCTAACCAGACCGCGTCTTCAGGCGAGAGTGACAAACAAACGATTCGTGAAGTGCAATGTGAAAAATCAATAATACAATGACGACATCGATTTACGTGACATGTGCAGCAATCAACGGCAGATTTGCTTCAGATTGGAGGGCAATAATAATAATAATAACGAAGACAACAATCAAGGCATGTTAAAACACAACCAAGGACTAATTACAAAGTTTATACAAAATATACACAAAAAGAAGATTAACTAAATAACCCCAACAAAATTGCATGAAAGATAATGTACAATAATAAATAAATAAATAAATAAAATAAGAAAATAAATAAATAAATAAGGAAGATAAGCGGAACGTACAATCAAATATCTTCATATATACACGGTACATATAGCTCACAACGATTGAGACAAGGCAGTTGCTTTGAGTGCCAAGCCTCTAAGAACAAACTTTTCTTGTAGTTGGCTTAAAGACAGTCTATTTCAGCAGAAGACCGGTCGATGCGATGGTCCTCTTTGAAGGCATGCTCTGCCAAGGCGGATTGTCGGCTAGATCAAGCGCAATGCCGATTTGTGCTGCTTCAAACGGTACCAAAGCTATAAGGAACACACAATAAGGGTCACAATAAGGAAAGTCGATTGAAATTCGATCAGTATTGCTAGCTGATAAAAGCAAGTCGTTCGAAATGTCTTCATTCCGTAATGAAATGTTTTTTTTGCTTGTATATACAATGTGTCATATTATGAATTATGCGTTTTGCTCTTGTGTCGCGAAAACTCAAAACTTCTAGATTTTCTAGCCCTAAAGAATACGCAGCTCTAGGTCTCGCTGATTGGTGCAGTAGATCAATTTTATTTTGCCATTAGCTGATCCAATTTGTTGCGCTGATCACAAATATGTGCCTCATTTTTCACAGCAATGCAGATAAAAACGGCAATATCGCAACATGATCTTGTAGCCTACGTGTGTGAGCTAGCGGAACTGTCAAGTGGAACCATTTTTTATTGCTGCGTGATTCTGTCAGAAGCAACTTCTATGCTCTATAATTTCAGTTTACTGATCATGAATGTGTGCTCACTTGCCTCTAAGTCGCATTCTTTCTTGTGAAATTCAAGTAAAAAGTGGTTCTGCTAACTTCACGATCGCTAATTATTAATGTATCACTCCAGCCGGTAATTTACATTGTGAAGCCGAAAACATGCTATAATGATAACTTTTGGAAACCTATGAAGATACATTCTCATTGAATTGTTGGCAATTGTCTCTATTTCTTTCCACCCCTTGCGACACTGCATTAGGCCTTGCTCGCACCCCAGTTGAAAATCACAGAGCTACGTGTATAATCACGTCATGGCCTTTTTTTGATAATTGAGTTGACTTAGTTTTCATCTCACTTCACAAAGCAAGCAAATAGTCGTGGTAATGGACTGCGTTGTGAATATTAATGGCATGATACAAGCATGATCAAATACAAATTATGATTATAGCCAACCGTATTGACTGAACGAAAAAGAATTTATATTCGGTTTACTGTCTATTTCATTTTAGCAAATTTATGATGCTTGTATATAAAACAGTGCTGTTCGTGATATCGCATGGCCATTTACCATTTACATTCAACATATCGAATAATTGGTGTTTTTCCTCCCGCTCTACACACGAAAGCTTGAATTGAAGTAATTTTCAAACAACACTTCAACTAAATGGAAGATCAGGCATTGTTTGCAAATTAAACTTACACGAGCCGTACAGCCACCACTAGGGAATTACTATAGAATTAAAAAAAATAAATCAACATTGATCAACCAATAGAATATCGTCTCTTATCGTAAGACATATTACGATACAGAGACGCGATGTCTCATTTTTATATTTCAGATGCAAACACCGTGCATCTGTCTATTGTTGTTTGTTTTGTCTGCCGAAAAACTTTCAATGATTTCTCATATATGGTTGAATCTTGTGCGTGCCACGAAGTTCAGACACAATGCAATCCCTGTCCAGTCTAACGCCAATCAAGGGCAGTTTGGAGCGTGATTCCTTACTAATGCTTGCCAATACCCTTTAGAGACAAAATGTATGACTTCAGCGCACCTTGAGAACACAACATATACATCACAGTCCTAGTGGCCTGATATTATTGAGGTGGTGTAGTAATATATTCCTTACAAATGGAAAAATACTGTTATATCAAAGAACAATCTTTAACTGTAGAATTTTTGAATGATCTGTTTTTATATTAAAAACACATCATGCAAAAAATTTGACATCTGTATAAATGCTGATTTATCAATGTTCTATAGCAAGGAGACAATCTTTTCCTTTCCGTTTCCTTGAAGAAGCCATCATTCGTTTTCGTTCCCAAAACTTTCACTAACACCGACACCGATTCAAGAAATTGATGAAGGCCATATGAAAATTACATTTATTCGCAAATTTACTTTTGTCAATTTTTTTACAAAATTGAGCATCTCAATCAATTAACTTCATATAATTTTATTGACAAAATGCATTTGAAATTATAATTAACATGTTACAATGCATCCATGTGATAATTATGTAAATAATGGTGACTACTCACAATGAATTCATAAGTAGTGCTGTCAATTTTATGACACAAGTAGTGAATTCAAGTTGTCATGTCCTCACAATACTTTTGTGAATTTGCTTTTTTGCACGTAACTGAGATAGTAGAAGACCACTTTTATTTGGAATGTATCGTCAAAAATCTTTACTTGAGTCATGATCAGCACGGCTTGACTGTTTCAATACAATCAAAAATGCTCCTAACATTTTCTACACACACATTCATGTGATACATTATCAAAACATATCGATTATCAAAGTTATTACATCGATTTACAACAAATACTCAGAACATGAATTTTTTCAGAAGGTGGAATTCAAATTTTAAGCTGCTACTTGTAGACTACTCATGACTCAGTTGGTAAAAAAGCTTACACCAGCATTAGAACAAGCATGCGCCATTGGTGGAGTTCAGGAACTTTGGGAACGATTTGTACATCGAGACATTGAAACCAGGAGCATAGTAGGTTTAATTCTCCCTCTCACTTCGTCCATTGAATAAGGGCTTTTTGAGCTTTATTTGCAGCATCTCGTGCAGCAGGAGATCATATTTGCCGCACGATCGTTTCAAGATCCTAAATTGTGACAGATTGATGTTATTATTCCTATGATATTGTTGTCGATGCTTCCCAATAAATGATGATGACTGTCCGTACTCCTCAACCCTTTCGAACTCATTTTCCTTAGTCTGGAGGTCGCATTTTATATTTGCCTTATATTGAGTCCTTAAGATATCTACTGATTTTCTTTACCGTAGTGTTTGTTCATCTAGGATTGTATGTGTTGATTCTATAGCCTTCTATCGTTTTTATGTTTTTGTAATACGAGTCTCAAGCAGAAATTAGATAGTAAGTGGATTTCTGGAGATGGCCACTTCAGATGTGTCGAAATATTAAATTTGTCTTCTTGGGTCTACGTTCTTTCTCATTTTCGTTTTCAATTTCGAAGCAAATAATCTGACATCCATGAGCGTCAGCATTTACTCTACCAGGGGTTCTCAAAACTGGGGCGAATGACCTCCTGCACCAACCGACCCGCAGAAACATGTCTAGAGGTCACACTGGTCAACTTTGCCAATAGGGGTTTCTTTTACAAAAGTGCTTTCTTTTACAGCTTTTGATGGTTTGTCAGTTTGCAACAGTTGCCAGTCGCTCTGAATTTTGGGCGAGCTCTTGAGATGCCATCCCCAATCTCATAACGAACGATGTCGTTGAAGTTAGCACCAACTTCAACGCCAACTTTTTGAATAGAGTTTGTACAGAATAGGAAACCACATGTTTAGGTACTACTGATGACGCAGAGTTTGTACAGCCAAAAATTTTTCCAAAATTCGAACTCCTTCACCTTCAAAATTCAAATTTAAATTCGAAAAATTGGTGCAAGTATTGGTGCTACCTGGTTAGCGAGTTTGTACAGCATTCCGATGGAAAAATTTAGATACAAGAGCAAAAAACTGAGTTTGTACAGCAACTTCCAGAACTTTCCTTACACGAACAACCGGAAAAAACCGCCAAAAACCGATTTTTTCAAAAAATGATAAGATTTTCCAGAAAAGTTCTTGGTGCTACATGGAAAATGAGTTTGTACAGTGCTCTAACCGGTGGAAGAGTGTTCTACTAATCCAGTCTGAGTTTGAACACACACTTCTCCGACACTCCAGCACTCCTACGACCGGTAAATACCTGTTATTGTACAGTAACTACAAGAATACTGCCCATTTATGAACAAATCAATTGGTGCTACATGGAAAATGAGTTTGTACAGTGCTCTAACCGGTGGAAGAGTGTTCTACTAATCCAGTCTGAGTTTGAACACACACTTCTCCGACACTCCAGCACTCCTACGACCGGTTATTGTACAGTAACTACAAGAATACTGCCAATTTATGAACAAATCAATTGGTGCTACATGGAAAATGAGTTTGTACAGTGCTCTAACCGGTGGAAGAGTGTTCTACTAATCCAGTCTGAGTTTCAACACACACTTCTCCGACACTCCAGCACTCCTACGACCGGTAAATACCGGTTATTGTACAGTAACTACAAGAATACTGCCCATTTATGAACAAATCAATTGGTGCTACATGGAAAATGAGTTTGTACAGTGCTCTAACCGGTGGAAGAGTGTTCTACTAATCCAGTCTGAGTTTGAACACACTTTGACATCCAACTTAGAGAAACTTATAATTCCATGATCATAAATGGGCAGTATTCTTGTAGTTACTGTACAATAACCGGTATTTACCGGTCGTAGGAGTGCTGGAGTGTCGGAGAAGTGTGTGTTCAAACTCAGACTGGATTAGTAGAACACTCTTCCACCGGTTAGAGCACTGTACAAACTCATTTTCCATGTAGCACCAAGAACTTTTCTGGAAAATCTTATCATTTTTTGAAAAAATCGGTTTTTGGCGTTTTTTTCCGGTTGTTCGTGTAAGGAAAGTTCTGGAAGTTGCTGTACAAACTCAGTTTTTTGCTCTTGTATCTAAATTTTTCCATCGGAATGCTGTACAAACTCGCTAACCAGGTAGCACCAATACTTGCACCAATTTTTCGAATTTAAATTTGAATTTTGAAGGTGAAGGAGTTCGAATTTTGGAAAAATTTTTGGCTGTACAAACTCTGCGTCATCAGTAGTACCTAAACATGTGGTTTCCTATTCTGTACAAACTCTATTCAAAAAGTTGGTGTTGAAGTTGGTGCTAACTTCAACGACATTAACGAACGCGCTTCGAATAACTCTGCCTTTCGTGATGAGTTGACTTTGAGAAGTCGGGGTCTCCAGGTCAGCCCTATGAAAGCAAAGCTGCGTGCAAGGTTTGAAACAGCTTTTCAACATGCAACAAACCTTCATTTATGAAAACGAATGCGTACCGGTGTCATGAATGAAATTGCAGATTAGAAAAGGATATCAGAAAACCACTTGTTTTTAATCCTCCCTTCCAACAAAAAGGGAAGCAAATAAATACCTCTAGAAGTCATAGCTTAAATCTTTAAATCTACCATAATCTTAGTAAATATATTGTATGCATATTAACTAAACATGAAAAACTTAAATTTAAGTAAATAAATTACTAGCCATTAATTTATAATTTGAGAGAAATCTTGTTTGACGCTTTTCTCTATTTTCTCCAGTGCGAGGATTTTCAGCTGCTACAGGCGACCACTTGCCTGACGATGGTCCCCGAAAAACCAACGTAAGCCTATAGCTGCATAAGGAAGAATAGAAAGAAAAAGTGGTCGCTACATGCGTGGTCTGTTTTTTCCGAGGAGCAATGAAAATCAACCTTAGAATCATAGACCGGGAAAAAATGGTGGGAAAACGCATAGTGTAACAAGGCATCAATACGCCTCATGGCTCCGCATGCAAGTGAGCAGTAATGCCTTCTCTGCGTCATTGAGCAGCAAAATTTGCTCTAATGAAGGTTTTGCGATAGTGTAGTTGAAAAGATACAATGCAGTTTCATCGACATGGTTGCATATTAAAGATATTAAACAGGTGGTCGAAGAATGCATAGCTACTGGTCTGACAGGAAAAGAAAGATCGAAAGCTCATGCAATTCATTAGATCATTCCGATCACAGAAGACAGCCCCTCTGATTTATGTAGAGAGATTCCGCATAAGCAAACCATTGAAAGGTGCGGAAATCAAGCTGGTTTTCAAAGTTCCTAGCCTCGATAACGATCAACAAAGGAAAATATTGCTGTGAGTGGTTTGAAATCTAATATTATTTATAAGGGCAGTTGCGACCGCTGCTAGATACGTCACCCAAAAAACATACAAAAATGAGTGCGCATCTGGGCATCTGAATTTTACCTGAGACATTGTTTTGCTTTTCTAGCCATACTTGTATAACTTCCCTTCTCCTTGCTATGAAAAGTCTAGGTGCCACATATGCCATTATGGAAATAAATAGACAAACAAATAAGTAAAATATATGAATAAAAAATATGATATCAAAATATAAAATAAATATTTACATACAAATAAAATATGTCTTGTGTATAATACGCTTAAAGTTGAAATTAAAATAATTCGCTTTATTAGCAAAATTCGAAAATTCAAGTGCAAAATTCGAGAAAGAAAATGACTGATTGTGAAAAGTCAAAGGCTGTCCAGTGCGATGGATAATTATACCATTGTGACCAAGTTCAAAATGTTCCCTTAATCAGTGACATTCGATGAATTTCACGATTTCACTCTTCAAATGATTGCATAATCAATTGAACCGCAAATGTATCGCATTGTCTTTCCATTTGATGTGTCTTATAACCTTCAATAAAGGCAAGGACTAGCCTTTTGTTTTCTTGTCAATTTCTTCATGGGACGCTTTTTGAAACAGTTAGAAATTTTATTTAATTAAAGATATCAGAAAAGTAAATTTCAAAGAGTTCAGGAAGAAGTTAGGAGGTCAATTAATCAATCAGGATTGCAGTCTGATAGATTAACTCGTGAATAATCTGACTGCATTTACTCCGATGCACACAAGGAATTCGACTCATGAAAGGGAAATGTGTACAAGCCGGTTCACCAACCATGCACTATGCGAAATACAATGTTTGGCTATTCTTCTACTTTGCTGATAAGTATTGCTTGTTTAGAGTTTATTGTTTTTGATTTTGTGATGAAAAGATCTATTGGTCTTTTGGCTCCAAATCCATAAATAGTTTTAAACGAGGGTTACATTTCACGAAAAGAATTTTTGAGGCAATTCTGACTATTAAAGAATGCTTGTTCCCTCTATCAATATAATAATGGAGCTTTCAGATATGATGCGAATCTTTCGCATATTTCGAATAGTTCAAAATTTGAAGTGAATTCATGATAAGTCAAATATTAGAAAAGTAACGAAACAAATTTTTTTATTTTTATTTTTCATATATAGATAAGACACTTGCTTCTGAACTGCTAACAAACGTGGAATGCAGCATAGAGTAAGTATATTAGGTAGAGTGGTAACTCCGCATTTATTAAATCCCCAATGTATATACACTTTCTATTTTATTAAATGAACTCGAGGGGGATACCACCAAATGTTAGATATGCAAATTTTTGCAGTTTTGCAGAAATTACAACAGAATTGACTTATCATGATAGCAATGCAGAAGGAAATGATATTATTGTACAGATCGTCCGTGTCATGACAGCCTTGGATAGGAAATGTTTGCTAAATTAGCAACTCGATGACCTGCTATTGCTTTCATGCTGAACCTTAAGAGAATCCTCTTAAGCGAGATCATGTCATAAACAACCTGTCACTGGTAGAGCAAAATAACAGAATCAAGGACAATGATTTCAATCAACTTCGAAAGATGTAAGTCGGTCCACATCACTATTCAGATTGAAGAAATGAAACATAAATTTAGTGAATCATGAAATCATGCCGATGAAAATTGAAATAAAACTTGAAATTTTAGCCAAGAAAGCAAAATAAGATCTCGAATTTTTCATGAAGACTTCCACTATAATGCGGCTCATGAAATTCCCTTAAAAATTAGCTTTATTTCCGCTTAGTTAGGATGCTTATTAGTAAATATTCATTCTCTCTGATATCCAATGTTTTTCATGCTACTTATAAAGGGACTTCCAAGTCGGTAGTATATAAATTGACAGATTTTGACTCTTTTCAAAAGTGCTCAAATATTTATTTGGACTACGGGAACGTAATCTCCGCAAAAAACTGAATCTTTTGATATAAAAATTTTCACTGTATACACATACTTTTTTGAGTCGACACCCTACCTATATATCCCTACTCTATGGAATGCAGTCATTCTAATGCATTTTATTTGAAGTGCATTGATAAGCTTTTTGTATTTGCTTTTGTATTCTTCGACTTTTTGAAGAGAATATTTGTAATTGTTGTTATTTGTTACGGATTTGGCATTTGCAAAGAATGATATGTCCTATGTATCTGCGCCTAACGAAACATAACTCGGCTAAATTGTTCTCAATTTATGCTAGTGAGAAGATCTATGAGCTATAGGTTAAATTGATTAATTAAAACATTGTGCAGCTTTCTTCCTTCGACATTGCTGTAAAATGGCCGCCACTTACAGAAAAGAAATTGCCTTAATTTTGAAGAAACAGGTTGTTCTTGCATCTTCCAGGCTTTAAGTCAATATAATGGTTTTATCATTAATATCATTTCATCAGCCATTTCATCAAGCAACCAAATGTCATGAAACAATAAAACTAAGGACATCAACAAGTGAATGAAATCCAGTTCGACTGTGAGAATTAGCGAATGTCTTGACTTGATGTTTACGCTGCTTTCTCTGTGCATGCAGATTGATTTGTTGCAAATGCTTTTTCGTGAAGTGGCATCTCAACATATGCTGAAAAATCGCTCCTTTCAAAGCTGTCTGGAAACCATGTGTAGGAAGGACATATGGTTAATTAATTTTAATTAAGGACATATGGACATATTATGCAATTATGTTTTTCTCTACACGTATAAGCAAGTCGGATTTCAAAATCATTATTTCTGATCAGCAAATAGAACTTATATTTTCAATAATCGTCTTAATCTTTATGAATATGACAATTTTTTCATGTTAGGCAGTGGTGCAAAGTACATGTTCAAAGTGAATTTTCTATGTCAATGTATGCGCATAGAACATCGACCAAAATGAGGTATCTTGAGATGTGAAGCTTCTACGTGCGACGACAATAGCTAGCCATAGGCCTACGTGATATTGATTTGTTAATTTTTCAGTCGGTTCATGTTTGAATATCGTCGTTTTTGGTTTGTAACCTTCATTAGCGGTCACGGTTATGAAGTTCAATTTTTGCTTGTGAAGATTTCTCGAAGTATTCGTGTCGATAATGATCCTTTGGGGACTTTATACATCACACTCAAGTGAATAGTAAATGCAATTGGGAGCACAGATGGTAAGTAGAAACTTTGATATAATGTGCTACTTTCTGTTGCCAATAATGAGTGGTATGAAAAAAACATCATTTTAAAATGAAGCTCAATATCCCCATATGTCATTCAGATTAGTTCGTAGTTTCCTATGATGCAATTTTTTATTGTTTGTATTTTACATCCTTCTATTAATAGACGACTTGCAATGCAAATTAATTGTACCACTTTTTAAGTACGCATAATCATGTCATGTTTATCAGAGTAGGAACTTAGTAGACTAAACTTAGTAGAACTTTGACTTAGTAGCCACTAGAATACAGCTGTAAATCATACTTGAATATTCAATTCTCATTATTCAAGATCACTCAAGGTGTTCTGAGAATTAACAAGACATATAGTCCTTATAATATACAGATTGCCAAGTTATACGAACTTTAAGTTACAGAAAAAAGAACTGCAAGACAAAAAGATAAACAGAGCAAATCAGACGTAACTGATATTGGATGAGATAAATAACAAAATATATATATATATATATATATATATATATATATATATATATACTAATATATATATATATATATTAAAATAATTGAAGTGAAAACACATGGAATGCACAAGCGCTTTCTATATTCTTCAGGTGCAAAGTGAAACAAAAAGCAAGATCATCATAATTTCAAATATACATTCATCATAGATATGGATGTTGCAAGGGTAATATTACATAGCAGGACATGCACAT
Source organism: Prostheceraeus crozeri (assembly GCA_907163375.1). NCBI lineage: Eukaryota > Metazoa > Platyhelminthes > Polycladida > Euryleptidae > Prostheceraeus > Prostheceraeus crozeri. Next base: position 1,938 of record CAJQUW010012297.1, on the reverse strand, counting down.
GCATAGTAAATAGAAAAATAACTTTTTTATAGTTTATTATGCTAAAATACATCAACGAGTTTTTTAATAAAAATTATTAAAATAATTTTTGGCATAATAAACTATAACAAAGTTATTTTTCTATTTACTATGCATGTGCATGTCCTGCTATGTAAATTACCTTGCAACATCCATATCTATGATGAATGTATATTTGAAATTATGATGATCTTGCTTTTTGTTTCACTTTGAACCTGAAGAATATAGAAAGCGCTTGTGCATTCCATGTGTTTTCACTTCAATTATTTTAATATATCAAACTAACTGCTGAGATTGAAAAATTTTTTTTACATATATATATATATATATATATAAGTAGTAATAAAAGGTCCATAATAAACACAGCGCGCCCTCTGGAACGACAGAGTGTCGTGGTCGGCCGCCGTGGTGCTTCGGGTCTGACTCCCCCTCTGCAACGACAGAGTGTGAGACTCGGGTGAGTTGGTCCGACCGCCTGGTTGACGTGGGCGACCGTCCAGGTTAACGTGGGCGACCGTCTAGGTTGACGTGGGCGACCGTCTAGGTTGTCATGGATGGTGAAATGGCTGCCAGATTTGGATTCAGCGTAAAATTCTGCATCGGTAGGGTGAGTTTCAAGGCAATCGGCGAGAAAAAATTTTTCTTCAAAATTTTAACAGAGTTAGAATTTGGGACGTTTTGGTGTGTAGCGCCAAAACGAACCATCGGATGAGAAAACGGATTTCAGATTTGGAATCAGCGTGAAATTCTCTATCTGTATGGTGAGTTTCAAGGCAATCGGAGAGAAAAAATTTTCGCTGACGTCCCCCCCCTCTGGACAGCTCGCTTCGATTTTGACTTCCAGTGGACGGATTTTGTCGTGCGATAGCTCGTTTGAAAGCTAAGAGTGAGACAAATTCAGTGAAAGAATCGGCTTGTTCCTATCTGTCTTCGTTTAGATGTGAGACGCCATTTAAGATTTTGGGACATTGTCGAAAAACGACAGAGTTAGAATTTGGGACGTTTTGGTGTGTAGCGCCAAAACGAACCATCGGATTGGAAAACGGATTTCAGATTTGGAATCAGCGTGAAATTCTCTATCTGTATGGTGAGTTTCAAGGCAATCGGCGAGAAAAATTTCGCTGACTCCCCCCCCCTCTGGACAGCTTGCTTCGATTTTGGCTTCCAGTGGACGGATTTTGTCGTGCCATAGCTCGTTTGAAAGCTAAGAGTGAGACAAATTCAGTGAAAGAATCGGCTTGTTCCTATCTGTCTTCGTTTAGATGTGAGACGCCATTTAAGATTTTGGGACATTGGCGAAAAACGACAGAGTTAGAATTTGGGACGTTTTGGTGTGTAGCGCCAAAACGAACCATCGGATGAGAAAACGGATTTCAGATTTGGAATCAGCGTGAAATTCTCTATCTGTATGGTGAGTTTCAAGGCAATCGGCGAGAAAAAATTTTCAACATTTTTCGAAAAAACGACAGAGTTAGAATTTTTTGCGATGGCTGCCTACTGTAGAGCCAAAACGAAGCATCGGATGGGAAAACGGAGGCCAGATTCGGATTCAGCGTCAAATTCTACATGGAAATGGTGTATTTCCAGCTCAATCGGAGAGAAAAAATTTTCACTGACGTCCCCCCCCCTCTGGACAGCTTGCTTCGATTTTGGCTTCCAGTGGACGGATTTTGTCGTGCCATAGCTCGTTTGAAAGCAAAGAGTGAGACAAATTCAGTGAAAGAATCGGCTTGTTCCTATCTGTCTTCGTTTAGATGTGAGACGCCATTTAAGATTTTGGGACATTGGTGAAAAACGACAGAGTTAGAATTTGGGACGTTTTGGGCTCTAGCTTCAAAACGAAGCATCGGATTGGAAACGGATTTCAGATTTGGAATCAGCGTGAAATTCTCTATCTGTATGGTGAGTTTCAAGTCAATC
>CAJQUW010012296.1:0-81251 GCA_907163375.1 Prostheceraeus crozeri | reverse complement strand
CTTATTTTTAACTTACAGAGCTTCTCCGGACGTGGCTCATGTAGGAATCCTGTGATGTCTTCCGAGTGGTTGAATATGAAGTGAAGACAGTCAACACCCTTCTTCAGCCTGGAGTAACACCGCTCGCCTCTTCCTCGCTCGTAGAGAAGTGGCTCCGCTATCACCTCTCCCCTCTTGATTGGGATGTGTAGACGACTCGATCTCTGTCGCTTCTTGTCACTGCCTTGTACCTTGAAATGTAGCTCCTGATTTCTCTCAATCACCTTCCCCAACTGCTTCCGCAGCCCTTCGATCTCTCTCTCTCTCATCCGCCTCATCTCCTTCTCTCTTTTCTCCTTCTCAACTAGCAAGCCTTCTTCTCTCGCATTGCGTGACAGGTTCTTGAACCTTTCACGCACCAACTCGCCTTCTTTTTCATTTAACGCCTCCGTCACCTTCTTCAGCTCCTGTGTCATTCGCGAAAAATTTTCTGATTTCTGCTTATAGTAGAAAGTATCTTCCTTCCACTTAGCAAGATCTTTTTCCAGCTTTTCATGCTTAGCAGGCAGTGGTGGACGATCTTGGAATGTGCGACATTGAGTCACAATTCCGTTACTACCCGCTGACTCTGTCTCGTTATCGAGATCAACTTTGTTGGCTCCTTCCTCAGCCTCCCCCTCACTCTCGCTACTGGTCTCACTGAGATCAGAAGTCGACTGTGGTGCTGACTCGCTCAGGGCTGGAGTAGTTTCTGGTGGTACAGTTGCAGCGACTGCCTGCTGATTTTCAAGCGTCCTCAGTTCTATGGCAAATAATCTTTCTTTCTCTGCCCCTGTGAGCTCTTCCTTCTCACATTCGCTGTGTGTGCAGTGCCATTCCGTCGGTGTCTCTATAAGGCGTGAAACTTGGTGTTTGCTGCAAAAGTAGCGCAACACACCCACGTGCTTCTTATTCGCACACTTGCGCTTTCTAAATCCGTCACTCTTGAATACTTTTGAGCAGGAGCACAACTTGTACGTTGTTCGCATATTTTCTGCTTTAGGCATTTTTCTGAAGTGAAAAGGGGAAAACAATGATCATAAGTCCGTAAACGTTTGATAGCAAACGATTGATTCCTAGTTTATGAAACTCTAAAGCTTCTTAACAAACTTTGTCAGAGCACTCACCGTTCGTCTCGCAACTTGAAACAGGAGTGAAGACTAGAGAAAAGACGCGGTTTATGTACCCAGTGAGCACAAAGCCATGATTCAGACCTTCCTTATTTGGCCATGCGTTTGACATGACAACAGCGGTTTTACCATTTATGGGCATCGGCAGTCGCCATGCTTTCAGTAACCAACTCCCAACACAAAGACTGGTTACCCTACGACCTGAAAAAGTTTGACGTCAATGCCTGCAGTAACCCTTTCATTTTCACCAAGTTACAGTGACAAACGATAGACGTTGCCAACCCTGAGTTACTAAGGCTAGACGAGATTTTACAAAGCCTTGATAGCAGAAACCATAGCGACTTGATAGCAAGCGTTTAGGCGTTAAACTCTTGAATCCGTTACAGGCATTACTCAGAGGGGATCTTATCCCAGCTCCAAGGCAAGCACAAATCCAACCTCGAGCGGACAGAGCGTGCGTCATGTCACTGTGTTGGTATCCGGGCCCCGATTTTGACATAAAAACCGGTGGAGTTATTTACAAGAGGAAACATCCCAAGTCGTTGCTTTGATCAGCTTGATAGCAAGCCGTGATTTACAAGCGTTTTGCAATGGAGATGTTTAGAGGCCACCCATGACAAGATAGCTAAGACTCAACCGATTGGCGTTCAAAGTGCTACGTTGAAAACTGTGTCAAATGCCCAACATGAGTTGCCCCAGCGGTTTCGGTCTAAAATATGACACACTCCCTTGCCACACTTATCACTACGGCATCATCCGCCGTCCCGAAGGAACACCCTGTCAGTGGAATATTACAGCAAAACTCTCCGTGTCATGCTCGCTTTCAGTGAAAAGCCGCTTGCATCATGTAAATACTGGCTTGTACACACTTACACATGCCTTCATTGACTTCAGCAGGGTCGAAAACCCCGGAAAACCTCCAAAAATAATGAATTTAAAATTTTCAGCATTTAGTACTACTTATAAAATTTTATTAGTAGTCTGCAAATATAGGTCTGATCAATAGCGACCGAACCTTTTTTGAATCAAGTCAAAAGGACTTGTAGAAGCAAAGTTACAAGCCTTTAAAGTTTTGGAGTCTTTTATGCCCTGGAGACTAAGGTCATCTCCTGGCTAACGTTTAAGTCTGACGCCTTAGCTGATATCAGCAATGAAATTTTCTAATGATTTTGGAATTTCCGATGCTATCATCGGAGCTTCGGAGAGACGACCTACCTTAGACAATCTCTCTCGTCTTAATGAAAAGTCTCAGTCGGTTCCCAGCTTACATAGTTTGTGGCGATCAGCTGATGACGTAATCTCCATCATCCAAAACTTTAAACACGTCTATCTCCGGTTCTAAAGCTCAGATTGACTTCAAATTTTGACAGTCACGTTTTCTCGCTCTCACCTTTCATTTAAACTATCCCTCGACTCTCTACGATGACCAGAAGCCGAGTTCCACAGATCTGAAAAGATAGGATCCTAGAGAACAAAGTGCGGTCTTGCCCCTAAAAGAAAACCGAGCTCTTCATTTACTTGCATTTCTGAGTGAGGCGTCATCAAAGTAGGCCACAATTTAACATTTTCACGAAAAAATCCCGTGTGGAGACCCAGTGTGAAGAAAATGGTCAACTTTTTCTCTCCGATTCACTTGAACCTCTCCCACTAGATGCAGAATTGCACGCTGATTCCAAATCTGGTCTCCGTTTTCCCGTCCGAGGCTTCGTTCGCCCGCTAGAGCCATTTTCATAAAAATTCTAACTCTGTCGTTTTTTCGGCGATGGGCAAAAATCTTGAAGTCACTCTCAAGCCTCAACACACAAACGTAGAGACACGCCGTTTCTTCCACTGAATTTGCCTCACTCTTAGCTTTCAAACGAGCTATTGCACGACTTTCTACCATCTCTAGAACCAAAGTTGGAAGATCGCTGCCGAGGGGGGAGGGTCGAAGTTCTTCGTTGTTTGGCCTACGACTTTGGAAACAAGTCTTCTAGTCCCAAAATTGACCAAAAAGTCCAAATCCGCCGTCCATTTTCACGTACGAGGCTTCGTTTAGTCTCTACAGCCACTTTCTCACTCAAAAAATCACTGACGGCGCTCTAACATGACCAAAAGTCTCAATGTCACTCTCAAGCCTCAGCCAAGTAAGATTGGGCCAAACTGTACTTTCCACTGAATTTGCCTCACTCTTAGCTTTCAAACGAGCTATTGCACGACTTTCTACCCTCTCTAGAACCAAAGTTGGAAGTCTCGTCCAGAGGGGGGATCAGAACTTTTTCTCTCCGATTGAGCTGGAAACAACTTCCCTAAACCAAACTTTCACGTAGACTCCGAATCTGCCCTCCGTTTTCCCATCCGAGGCGTCCTTCATGCCGAAAAACGGCCTTTCTCATCCCAAAACGTCCAAAACCCGCCTTTTTCTAACTCTGGCGCTTTTCAGAGATTCCTGCCATTTTCCTCTCTAAACCCAGGAAAACCTGGACATAGGAGGCTTTCCACTGCATTTTTCTCACTCTTAGCTTTCAAATGAGTTATTGCACGACTTTCTACCCTCTCTAGAACCAAAGTTGGAAGTCTGACAGGAGGGGGGGACGTCTTCAAAATTTTTTCTCTCCGATTGAGCTGGAAACAACCTCCCTAACCCAAACTTTCACGTACACTCCGAATCTGCCTTCCGTTTTCCCATCCGAGGCGTCCTTCATGCCGAAAAACGGCCTTTCTCATCCCAAAACGTCCAAAACCCACCTTTTTCTAACTCTGGCGTTTGTCAGAGATTCCTACCCTTTCTTCACAGGAGAACTCCTCCTTCCTTCCTTCCTTCGAGAGGGGGGGAGGGAACGGTTTCCTCCTCACACACCCATTCCTCCCAGCACATCTTTGACGACTTCCTTCCAGAGGGGGGAGGGAACGGTTTCCTCCTCACGGACCCATTCCTCCCAGCACATCCTTTACGACTTCCTTCCAGAGGGGGGAAATGAGTCAGCATGATGACTCATCGTTGCACCATTTGGCCTTGATTTTGCCACGGGATTACTACTGTAGGGGCTGATTAGATCCCAATTTCGTGTTAGATCACTTGTTCACGCATCAGATATCACCAGATGTCATACCAAGGGGTGTGGATGGCAACCTGCTGATTTTGAAGTTATATCGTACAACCCAAAGAATAGTTTCTTGAAATAGAATATCAGCGGCATTGCAAAAAACCGCAATAATGTTTACATGTTTCACCGGATTCATTAAATTGCATCACATTCAGGTAGGCTACTACCTAGGCTCGCGGTTCAGTATCCATAAAATGTTGACTTACAAAATTTCAGGGCTATTTAGTGTTGATCTCATTTATGTCGATTTGCTCAACGTCAACGTTTCGAACAGGTAAACGTCTACTTGTGTAAGTTAAATGATGTTGCATAATTTGATTATAAACCCGACTGCACCCAGCAAACCTGCATATTACTTCATTTTACTATGTGATAGGTTGTAGTTTTACATATCATAAACACAAACAGCTGCGCTTAGAAATGGCTTAGATTAAGACATGCATATCAATACACGCATTTTGCTGAAAAAGATGGAATTTCGATGCAGTTATCCGCCATAAAAATCTATCAATCTACAAAATGATGGTAGTTAAGTGACCGTGACAGTTGATTGTGGATGAAAATATTGAACATGCAGCGCATAAAGATGTTGCAGAATTATTATTACGATAGTATAGTTTGGGGGAAATGTGACATGGGATAAATGCGACAAGGTTCGATAACTTGTAGCCAAAAGACCGTTGGCCTTTCACTTTGCATCCTATGTACCTTCATCGTTAGCTGATCACTAAGATACTTTGTTTCGCAAAAGTATTGCATACTCATGGTGAAAGATTTGGCAGTTTTTAAAAATTGGGACAAATTTGTTTTATAGTGCAGCAAATTTGGTTTAATGTCAAGAGAACCCAGCTAGAATTAATTATGGGCTATTTTTTGCCACAATAGGATATCAAATCAAGTTCATTCAAACGCAGGTGGAATATGCCTCTTCATCACTTGCGCAACTCGATCGATTTTGGCAGTGTAGATCAGGTCCTGGGTAAAAGTGACAACGTTCAAAAGTTTGATTTTTGCCGCTTAATAGGATTTTTATACACTTCTGTAGCTACACTTCTTAATATTATGTCAATAAATTCGTCACCAAAATATTTTGAAATTAAGGGACCATAGAGTAGGGATATGTAGGTAGAGTGTCGAATCAAAAAAGTGTCTGTATTGAAAATTTTTATATCAAAAGATTCAGTTTTTTGCGGAGATTACGTTCCTGTGGTCCAAAATTTTATTTGAGCACTTTTGAAAAAAGTCAAAATTTGCCAATTTAAGCTTATATACTCCCGAGATGACTTCCCTATATAAGTAGTATGAAACAAGTTGGATATCAAAAGGAATGAATATTTGCTAATAAGCATCATGACTAAGCGGAAATTAAGCTGATTATCAAGGGAATTTCATGAATTGTGTTATAATGAAAGTCTTCATGAAAGAGTCGCGATATTATTCGTGCTTTTTGGCTGAAATGTCAAGTTTTTAATTCAATTTTCCGCGGCATGATTTTATGATTCGATCACTAAATTCATGCTTCATTTCTGGAATCTGAATAGTGATGCGGAACCATTTGCATCTTTCAAAGTTAAATGAAGTCATTGTCTTTGATTATGTGATTTTGCTGTGCCAGTGGCAGGTTGCCTGTGATATGATTACGCTTAAGAAAATACTCTTGAGGTTCAGCATGAAAGTAATAGGATACCATCAAATTGCTAATTTAGAAAACATTAAATCTCCAAGGCTGTCATGAGAATCTGTGAAATGCCATCATTCCTTCTGCATTACAATCATGATGACTCAATTCCGTTGTAATTTCTGCAAAACTGCAAAAATTTGCATATCTCACATTTGGTGACAATACCACCTGCATCTCCCTTGAGTTCGTTCAATAAAATCGAAAGTGTATACACATTGGGGATTTAATAAATGCGGAGTTACCACTCTACCTAATATTTCTCTATGCAAGGGACAATGTACAATGCTGAAGATGCAAGCGTGAATTGAGGTCCTAGCCTCTAGTCCATGTATTTCGATCAATTAACAACAGAAAGACGCAATTTCAGGTCAGCCAAAGGAAAGGATCTGTACGTCCAGAAAGAACGAGAGACCTTTGCGAAATTTAGGGTCTAAATTTGATGTTCCTTTCTCTAATATTTCTTAAGATAGGCCAATTTTGTTTTTCGAACGTTAATAGCTCGTCCCGAAAGTGTAATAATAGTAAAGGTGTGTATCGTATTTCTTGTAAGGATTGTTCTAAGTCGTATATAGGAGAAACTGGTAGGAGTTTTGATGTTCGGATGAAGGAGCACCGTCATGCAGTCAGGTCCCTCGACATTAATAATGCCCTTTCAGTTCATTCTTTTAGTAATAACCACTACCCTGATTTTGATAATTTTGTTGTTTTAAAAAGGAGTTCTGATGTTAGCCTTCGTCGTGTTTTTGATTCCGCTTTTATTAGTTCTGACCCTAATTGTATGAATTTTAATTCCGGTTTTTCTTTCGTTGATCCTCTCACCTCAATCAGAGTTCTGTCGTCTATTTAATTTGCACCTTATTCTTAGTTCTGTGGTTTTCTGGCTCATTCTATTTTTATGTTTCGTTCTCTCTTATCTCTATGCCCTCATGTGCGTCTGTTTTTCACTTCTGCATGCGACCTTCAATTTTGAATTTTGTATGTTACAGTGTCAATACAATCATGTTTCACATCCAGTTTGTCTTGATAATGGTCGCAGTGCTGTCGACCGAAACGCGTCGATAATAAACATTCTTATTATAAAGTGTGGTTTTCCTGCATCATTTACCAGAAAAAGCTATTTCTTTCATTCTAATCACTTGTTATGTCTTATTGGCATAAATCTACCAAAATAATGTATTCATCAATTAAGCAATCACATGCCTAGATGTGTGTGTGAGTGTGAGTGTGTGGGTGTGCACTTCTGTGTGTGAAAGTCTCTATTCTTGGTACCGTTTAATGGTGACCTTAAGATTTTCTACTGAAGATCGCTCTATCAATAAAATAGGAGTGAAATCACTCACTTTAGCGACCGATTTACGTAAACCTATCATTCTATGATCGAAACAACTTCACCCCTGAAATTCTGTAGCCTTGAAAATAGAATCATGAAATTATCGTTTAAATTCACGTGTGTGAAGCTGGCGGAACCACCCACTGGAACCATTATTCATTGCAGCGAGATTCTCTTGAAAACAAATTCTTTCTACTTTGTCCATTTTAGCCTAGATAGGAATCTAGGCTCAGATTTCACAAATTCACAGTCGTGGTCGACAAATTCAAACTTACATATAAGGTCGTAGGAGTGCTGGAGTGTTGGAGAAGTGTGTACTCAAACTCAGACTTGATTAGTAGAATATTACTTCACCGGTTGGAGCACTGTACAAACTCATTTTCGATGTAGCACCAAGTCATTTTTGTGATAAATCTTATCATATCTTATCATGCTTTTGCAGGTTTTACCGTTTGTTCGTGTATTGAAAGTGCTGGAAGTTGCTGTACAAACTCTGTTTCTAGTGCCTGTATCTAAATATTTTCATTGGAATGCTGTACAGACTCCCTAACTAGGTGGCACCAATACTTGTATCAATTTTTCAAATTTCAATTTGAATTTTGAAGTTGAAGGAGTTCGAATTTTGAAATAGTTCTGGTCTCAACAAACTCTGTGTCGTTGATAATACTAGAACATGTGGCTTCTGATTCTGTGAAAACTCTTTAAAAAGTTAGTGCCAACTTTCAACGACACGAATGCGATAGACATAGCAAGGAAAGCTTTCCTTAATGCGATGTAGCGAATAAATATAGTTGAGAAGCATTTCTTGTACTAAGTTTCCAATAACCTGTTGCAGAGTGCCCTGTAACTTTACTAGTATAGTGATTTTTCTTTCCACATGTCCCTTCAACAAAGTAGCGCAGATAATTAAGTGCTTATTATGGATATGGATACATGGCCACTCGGTCTACATGCATGGATGGGTAATTTAGAGTTTCAATTCATCATATACAATTTTTATTTCAAATTTTTGTTGACACATTTTTGTTATCAAATAAAAATGGAAGGGCGCTAGAATCGCAATTTCCCATTGTAGCGCGCTTGGTACAAAAGACGTTCTATTCGCGCTATAGTACCAAGCGCCCTGATTATTAATTAAATAATTATTTTGGACATGCATGTTTTAGTACATTTAGCACACTGCTTAGTATAGAATATTGCACAATCACAGAGATAGATTCATTTGCGTGTGGTTTTTTTCTAGAGCAGACGTAATTCTATCTCAGCCTTTGTTTGCAATGCAATGGTAGCAAGCGATAGAAATGACATAGATATTCGTCACTCTTTGGCTTGAAAGGCCTCAGTCACACTGAAAGCAAAGCAAGCACGAGCCATGGACGTCTAGATATCTATAATTGACTCAGGACGCCGAACTATGCAATATGTGCAAATTTTTTTGGAGGCTGAAAGTTTGGAAGGCTGAATGACTTTATTGGACCCTCACAATATTCTGATATTCTTAATATATTTTTTGGAAGGTAATTAACTACTATGGTTCTCATGTTGAGCATAATCATCTTATAGACAAGAGAAAAAAGAGCAAACTAACAGACATTACATTAAAGAACAATTAAGTTTAATATTACTTCAATCAATATACATCATGATATCAATTTTTGCTGACGAGTTGGTTGGTAATCAACTTCAGCATAAACGCATCTTTGAAACTTCCGTTTTCTTCTATTGGATTCTTTCTCGTGTTGCTCATTTGCTCGCCTTTCTTTCTCCTTCGACACTAGTTCCTTAAGAAAGCAATTGGAGAGTCGACGAAAAACAGCTGCGATGTGATTCAAATAAAAAAAGTAGTATTCACTCAAATATAGAAGAAGTCTACACAGTCTATTTGAACATTTAATATTGTCCAATGCGCAAAATAAAGCGTAAGCCATAAGAGAAAATCCAAACAAGTCTTGTGTCGGATGTGAAAGTTTGCCTCGGCTCACTAAGGAAGTGAATTATGATACCTCTGATTCATGATAGTAGTGACCGTTAACGCTTTCAGCATTGATGTTTTCTTTGAAAGTGATGTAACCACAAATGTAATAAAGCGCCGATTTTTCCGAAATCGATATATTTTTTGGCGCTGTCAGCAATGGAATCAAAATGCAAAATTTCACTTTCGGCAAAATTGGACGTGCAGCAATTATATTTCGCCTCACAGCCATCCGGCGAAATATTCAATCGGTTATACAGTTGCAGGCGTCGCAGATGAGCTGATGATTTTATTTGATCCAGTGAAACATAATAACTACCTCCATTCATTTGCCTGTAGGCACTAAATTCTTTTTCGACAGGATTAGTCTGAAAGATGCCAAACATGACATACTTGATTGCATCATCCGAAAGAAGACGTTTTCCCAAATGTAAAGTACTAATCCTTTCAGTGTCTGTACAAAAGCATCCCTCGTGGCTTTGGTGAGGGACTGAATGCGTTGTTGTTTTACTTCACCAGGCATTTTTGAAATAATTTCTGCAGCCTTCTCCATTCTTTTGAATCTATGATCGTTAATAGAACAAAATGGCCTTCGATCAGGGTCATTCAAGATCAAATGAAGATCAGGATTCTTGCAGTTCAAATATTTCAAGAGCTGCAGAAAAAAGTCGATCACTTGAGCAGTTTCACTTTTTCCATCCATCACTAAGGCAGCAACTGTTTTCTCATTAAAAACATCATGAACAATGGAAGCCTTTTGGCGTTCGAAGGGTGAAGGAAAGCAGGCGACTCTGCTCAACTTAGTACGTCTGACTATATTCATTGAATCATTCTTGTCACTCAACAAGTCCACAATATCGTTCCACTTCCGTACAATTTCTCTATCTGGTAGCTGCAGCTTGAGCTCTTTGCATTTTTCAGTTACCCAATTATTCCGAACACATTTTAGAAGGTGAACAGAATCATGCAGCAGAACTAGCTTATAATTGGGATTGTGGAGATTTCTCCCAATCCATGAAATGTTGCTATATGTATTGTCAAGCATTTTTTGATAGTACTTGCGGTTTGTTGTAGCATTATCTGACACTACATGATACTTCATGTAACCTGTGGGAAAGCCAGATCGGTCCTTTGGAGGGATCAAATTCTTTACTTTTCATTATCTTCAGCTTCATCTTCTCACTTCGATTGAAGCATTTGCGGAACACCACGCGTGGTTGACCAGTTATCCGCATTAGAAATGACAGGTCTGTTTGTAATTGTATTTGACTGATAGCAGATTGGGATTTAGATAAGTTACAAAGTTTGAAGTATTTAAGCAGACACACAAGTGTCATGTCTATAATCACTCCTTTTTAGACGCTAATGTCATAAGTAAGTTGTTAGATTTATAATTTTGTTTAAAACGCAGTAATAAGTTATATTTTTTTTTTCTTCTTTCAGTTTTTAGTTAGGCCTATAGTATTATTATTTTTCTTTATGATCTACCGGAGGTTAGCCTCAACCAATTTAACTAGAGCCATCACTCTTCCACCACATTCATTTATGATACCCAATGCAAGAATTAACTGTTGATACAAAAACTCTCCTGTTAAGGTAAAAATGGGTATGAGACGAAGGAGAAAACACTCTCGAGACATCATTGGCTTCAACATAATGGCTAAAACAGTTCGTGCATTCTTCTCGCTGTCGTCAGCAGCCTTGCCGATTAAATGTCCACCGCGAAAACGAACTGAAAGATCGATGTGAATCTCATCAAATAGCAAGGAGCAAGATCTCTGCACTCTAGTTAATTTCTCAAAAAACTGCTCTCACGTTAGATAGGGATTCGGAGTCACTTCCAGTGGATCCAAAGCATCCTATTTGCCTTAGGATTGTGTCTGGATGAGGCAAATGCAAAATGTTCCTTAAGCTAGAATATGCTTTTCTACTTTTCAAAAAAAGATGGGTGGCAATCCTCATTGTAGATGCTGTATACCTGCATCCCTGCTTTGGGGCATTGATTAGTCTCAATTGTTCAAATAAAAAGTCACATTTTATTTGTTTTTCTCTGTTCACATTTGAAGTGTTGATATTACTTTGCAACAAATTGATTGTCTCCGTTACTTCAACACAATCGCAAAGTTCTTGGATTTTGGTTTTTGAGATAATGGCTTCCAACGCTCTAACCTCCATTGAAACCCAAGTAGGTTCCGAACGTTCACTGGGGTTTTGGAGCGCGTAGCTTTTACTGTAGTCGGAGAAAATGTCAATTATATAATCCACAGTGTGTTCTTCAAGAAAGTGTAGTATCCTCACCGAGTTGTCTCTGTTCAATATGAAAATATCATTTTCTGAAATCATCGAAAGCGTTGAAAGTAAGACGAGAAAATCTTTCCAAGATGATGGTAGGTGGTCTTTTTTCGAACGCCTCCAGCTCGTCAGGAATCTGATTGCGGGACTCAATAGACACGTTGCGATCATTTATTCGTCGAGCGGTGAGCGTAGTGCTTACAGTTTGGCGGAATGTCGACGGTGCAAGATCAGGAAACAAAGATGGTGGATCCAATGGTCGTGAGAATCTTTTGACTTTTACGAAAGTTGCATCAGATGGCCAGTGTTTTGAACAGATGCCTATATGGTGAGTCACATGAACAGTGTTTGGTAAAGAATTCAGCCACTTCTGCTGTTCATCATGATCTTTTAGGAAGGAGTAGACTGAGACTTTTTGAGATTCGCTGTCGTAGTTGCCTTTGCAGAATGGAATGCAACATTTTCGAGGCATAATTAGTAATGAAGCTCGTTACTCGCAAAATGATAACCAAGTTACTGACAGAATTCAAATTGTCATTGATATTGTATAACCAGATGTAAATTTCCATAGAATTTTACTCATAGATGTGCAGGTAAGATATCTAGATTCAGAGAATCAGCCTCCAAAACTTTTGCCACACTTTCCCTAGTTCGGCGTCCTGAGCTTTCATAGTAATTTAGAAGTCCATGCACGAGCATACCGAGCAAACTTATGTCCACAAGCTTTAATTGCCTTGTTCGCTGTGTGGCAGTCTACAACTACTACAATGATGACTTTATATTTGCTGCAAAAAGCCTTGCCCGGAAACTTTTGGAAAAGCTGGTTGTGTGGCTGAGGCCTACGATTGGGCAAGCACGCGCATTACAGAAGCAGCTCTTATCAGAGAATTCCACGAACTTCAACGGTCATATTGCAGGCAGTAGTCTGTCAAGTGAAAAGTGCATATCCTTAACTTCATTTTTCTCCGTGATAAATTCGTCAAATGGAAATATTATTCACATCGGACTCTTCACGATCGAAATTTACTGACTTGATTATTTATTATTTGATTATTATTTGAATTTATTGACAGCTTGATGCACTTTGTGAGTTCGTGTGCAATGGACTGTACGGAAGGGAAATTAGAATAGGATACAACAGGACTGAAGGAATAAGCGAATGACGTCTGCTTGGTCAGATGTGATATTTCTAATTACCACCCAATAGGGCCTACCGATAATTTTGCTGTACTGGGCAGGGATGCAGATTCGGAGTTGGAGTTAGAGTTGGAGTTGGAGTCGGAGTCGAAGTCCTGTCTGGACTCCGGCCTATAACTAGACCGGAATATAGTACAAATCAATAATAATACAAACAAATCATTTATCCTCGTGCATAGCTGTCAGTGTCTTGATGTCAACTTTCTCCGTCAAACAAAAGTACACAGAGCAGTGCATGCAAAGCTTGTAATAGTTGAGGGAATGAGCCGTGATATAGTGAAAAAAAAGATTGTCGTTTCACTCGGTGATTTAATAGAGAAGGCAAGCCTTCCTAGCCTTGATCACACATACGCACCAAAGTTCACATCAGAGACAAAAGCAAATATTAGTTTGTTTAAGAACATCACCTCTTACCCTATCACCAATGTGTGATGGTTTCTCCAAAGCGCACATTAAAATCGAAAGTGTACTCATATTTTTTGGAGAAGGATGGGGATTTTCCTGCCTGGTAGAGACTGAAGAAAAACCGTGTGAAGCACAACAACAACATCAACAAGTGATGGGCAAAGTTGATAAACTTTCATAGAAAATGATTGATTTGATACAGCAATGATCACTAAAATCAGGCTCAGGTAAGCCTATAGTGATCTATGATGTAGGTTACCAGAACTAGGCTTATATACCCGGAGTCCTATCAAAAGCCGGAGTCTAATCAAGCCCCGGAATCGGAGTCCTATCAAAATGATAGGACTCCGCATCCCAGGTACTGGGCGGCACTTTTGTCTTCGTTAGCATGATATTTTAGGCTGTATCCGATAGTCCATCTCTGACCAGCAGTGATCGCTTTCACTTCAAACGAATGTCTGTAAACTAGTTCTAAAAATTCCTACTTCATCCGCGTTCCCTCTACTTACTGATAGTGCTGTCTTCGCTCTGCCTTACCTTGACATGCACTGGTACTGTCCAGGGGCGTCGGAACCGGGGTAGCAGGGGTAGCAGCTGCTACCCCTAAGTTTGAGTAGGGGTAGCAAAGTATGTCATTTGCTACCCCTGAAATACCGATGCACAAGACATCGGAAAAATTCCTGTAAGCAGGTAGATGAGGATTCAGGAATGCATGCTTGTCATCTATCTCGAAACTTTGTCAATTCATCAATCAAATGCAACGTTGGACCTTCTAATCAATTACGATGCCGTTGAGAAGAAGAACACATCCAAGGTCTCTCTCCTAATGGCAACAATGCGGAATTCCGTTTTCGAAACTGTCTATTCAGTCGCGATGCTTGGACCGTCAAGATCAAGGAAAGCAATAAAAATCAATGGTAAGCTTTATATGACTGAATTGTAGTTCATTTGTAGTTAGATTACCTAACTTCAATTCTTGAAAGAATTAGAAGAAATATCCATCATACGACTAGTTGACTGATTTTTTGCGTGAGATAAGGTCACGGTGCTTTCACTAGAGCTTGCAACCTCGACCAAATCTTGGGATTTTGACCAAATCCCAAAATCCTATCTCGGGATATCGGGATTTGCTCAAATTTATAGTAAGCTAGCATAAACCTCGGTCTACTGACAGCTGTCATTGTCCTTTTCTGCAGGTGGTCAATGGCTTGCTTGAACAGTCATTGCCAGGCTGAGTGACAACACATTTCAAACACCAAATATCACACACATCGTTGCTTAGTTTTCTTCAAGAACTGATAGCGAGCGAGTAACGCACCAGCAATGAATGTTCAGTGTACTGTCTCAGATTGACTGACTGACGACGACGTCACTCTACATCTTCAACCGACCTCAGTAACCACTGTTCATTCATAGTCGGCTCGTGCTACTTATTGCTTATTGTTATCATGAAAATGACGTATTCATTTTCATGCTGCTATTCATTGACAAATATTGTCCAATAGTCAATCCGCGTTCGAAATCGCGCATCACTCTCATCCTTTATGAACTACCGTCGTGAACTGTGCTCTTATCTTCCACCGATTGTTTATGTAAGCCTACATAAATCGTATGAATCTTGAATCTTTTTTGTATATAATCACATCATTTCGCTTCATTAGCATAAAGTAATCCTTCAGTTTGATGAAACACTGCATGTAGTATTGGATCATAAATATTTACACATAAAAGCTAAAGAGAGAGAAAATGTCACTGTGAGTGAGCTATAGAACAACAAAAGTGGACTTGCAAGAGAATTTCTGAAGAAATATTCTAGGAATATAGTACATTAACAAACTATCAAACAGGTAGCAAGTCGCGCAGGTTGACTGTTGAGTGCTTGAACTGCAACAGCATTCTACATCCTTTAATATACGATTAAGCATTACGAGGTGAATGCCAATTGCCAATACGACAAATACCACGAAGTCTATTAATG
Organism: Prostheceraeus crozeri; assembly: GCA_907163375.1. Taxonomy (NCBI): domain Eukaryota; kingdom Metazoa; phylum Platyhelminthes; order Polycladida; family Euryleptidae; genus Prostheceraeus; species Prostheceraeus crozeri. Next base: position 66,162 of record CAJQUW010012296.1, on the reverse strand, counting down.
TAAGTTTACTGTAGTTCTGAATATGAACTTTGAAATATCCGAGTTTTAATGGTACACATTAGCACAAATTATACTATGTTCATGTTCGACACACTTTTGAAAATGATTTAAACTATCTTCCAGCTATGATTTCATTGGCCAACCTGTACATAAATAGAGGTGAATCCCAGGGAATGGCCTCCCTGACGGGAGCCAGAACCTATGCTCAAATTTTTAAAATTACAGGATCAAGGTGATTGTATTTCAGCTATGATTTCATTGGCCAACATTTAGATATACAGATGTAGATGTGTACTGTTGATGTTCCGAGTTTGATCCATCTTGAATCCCAAAATCGAGAAGGGTCGAGATTTTTGCAAGCTCTAGAGATGAATGACCACTTCCCATAATGGATTTGAGTTGGTAGTGTACGTGCATCACGCGGTAGGGAATGCATGAGTTCAAAGAATGCGAATTGACATTTCTTAATTTTTTTAGCAGTTCATAGCTATACAGTATAGACAAAAATACAACATTTATCATTCGCAACTTTGCAATGAAACATATCACATACCAGTACGTTAAGTGTGTGTGTGTACATTGTATGCAGCATTGTATACAATAAATTCAGCGTTGCTGAAGTATTTAGCCAAACAGCCGAAAGCCGTTAGGAGTTTGCTTTCGGAGGTAATTAAACTCATTCAGATAATCATCAACATACCAGCGTCAGCCTCATCTGCTGAAAGGACATTCAGCGCCTTGCGCCGCCTAAAGTCTTGAGTACCGATGTACTATGACTCAATCACGCCTAACTCACTTGATTCTTCTTCATGTATTTAAACATCAGACCATGGAATTGAGCATTTCCTCTATTATGAGAGAGTTTGCTTCCCGTACTTTCGAGACGAAAGCTCGATTTGGCAACGGCGTGTGGTGAGATGTAATGAACTAAAGATGTACATGTATAATCTTCATTTACATAATGCTAGATTTAAGAATCAAAAATTACATGTCGGGCAGAAGTGTATCGATGTGTCGACCTGGTTTTGCATTGACCAGCAGAAAGTGAAGTAGCAGTTGCCATAAATTGTACCTACATGTCACGTCAAAGCCGAACCATCGGATATTTGTAAGTAGTCAAGCAGCTTTGTGACGTCTCTCAAAAATAGGTTTACAATTTTTATGAATGGGAAAATTTTGAGACACATTTGTATTTAATAGGCTGACATTGTTTATATCGTATAGGTTGACATTACTAAATGCCATGCAGTATAGTGGCGGCTGGGTACTTAGTAGTTCTTTGAATGCTCAGAATTATTTTTATCAAATGTTGCCTTAGTAGACCTACCTTCACAAAATGAAGTTTAGATAGAAATGTCAGTATAGCTGGATTAATCATTGAATTTCAGCGCATCTAACACTTTTGGAAACAGTTTTCATCGCAATATTGTCGTTCAGATGATTCATTGCCATACTCACCATACATACTCATGTTTATAAATTTGTTACATTGATTGCAGTACATGCAGCCTGCACACGTACATGCGTGTAGTTTTATGAGTTTGAGTGAAATATACTCTTTGATTTCTTACTTTTGACTTTTGAGTTACATCATCCCACAAATGATACGTGTAGTACATATGCATGCATGAGAATTATGTCACAAGTCTACTGTGCGCCCATGTGAATAAAATTAGTCTTGTTAGCCTCACTAAATCTGAAATATTCGGGCGATGGTGCTTGAATATAGGCCTACTAAAAATCGATGGGTTGTCCATGAAAAAAAATTTGCTACCCCTAGTAAAAAATCGTTCCGACACCCCTGGTACTGTCATAACGTAAACTCTCCTGTCTTAATTTGCTATCTTCACCTGGCGATTGATATTTTTTGCGATTTTCCCCTCCCTCCTGGATTAACCTGCACATACTTAATTAGCGATAGTTTACATGTGATGCTTGAAGTTTTGAATGCATCCGGTCACTTTCCCCATTATGTTCATACTGTTTTAGTCATTTACTTTTAATAAACAGGACTGTACACTGTACAACCGAACGCACGCGGCGTTACGAATGTTTCTTAATTAAGCACCGATTTCATTCCGTTGAATCAGGATTCATTCATGTTTTGATAGTTCTGTTCTGATTGGAAGAGTAAATGTGAAAATCTGATTAGCTGCAAATTCATTGGCTTAGAGTCAACAGAGATAGGCAATCATCAAATGTTGACGATAAAGCTGAGTCTATTTTTAAATCAAGGGAAATCCTTTCTTGGATTCCTGGAGAATCCTCTCCTCCTCCTGGAAAATCCAGATGAGCTATGTTTGAAATTGACAATATAAAATAAGTTGATGACAACAACTATGTCAATTTTTCATCATGCAATACACGCTTGCTTCTCAATTTACTTATTCGGTTTTCTTGATGTTCACTGTATGTGCATCAGAGGCATATTCCCGAAATAAGCCATGTGACTTTCATGGTTATCATTCAAATGCCAATCAAATTATCCTCAAGCAAGAAGAAATTCGTGAGGACACAAAGTTTTCATTCAACAAAGCCGGAGTCCTTGCAGGAAGATTAGCAAAAAACCTAGAGGCTCTCATGGACTTCACGACAAGAGTCAGACTCAATAGTCATCGCGTCAAATATCTCCACAAGAGATACCCTGGAAAGTATTCTGTGAATCCGGCTGAATATGAAAATCCTGTTCACTTCGTGGTTTTATTAGAACAAGAATTGGAGCGCCTTCGACTTCATCTGAACCGCTTGATAACAGAACAAGGCCCTTTATCAACAAAATATTTGACCGATGCACAAGAATATATCAAGAAATTGGCATGCCGATCTCATCGATTGTATTCCATGCTGACTGGAGAGTCTATTTCAGTGCTACCGGTGACTCCCCCTAAGTGGAAACTATCGAAGGATGATACAGTGACAAATAGTAGACAATTTGTTATCTCTAAAAGATTCGCTCCTTTGATGCGCGAATTCTCTCGAGTTTTGCATAACTACTATCTTCATCTACCGAAAGGTCCTTTCTCAGTCACCACAACAATGAAACGATTGCCAAGAGCTATTCCAACGAAGAGTCATCCCCGAGCAAATATTCCCTTAGCTAAAACTGTTAGTCATTATAGTCTGTTGACATCAAGCACGTTTCTTCACCAACCCAGCTACTTTTTTATTGGCTTGATGGTGATCATCCCATTAACGATATTCTTGAAAACTTGAGTTTTTTATTTTGAAACTCACACTTTCTTTATACATATCAATGAAATCATTGGAATGCATTTGATGCCAGAGATCTGCTCTTGGTCCTTGAGACCTTATACTAGTGCAGCTTTTGTATATTTCTATTTGTTGGAAAAGTTTTTGATAATAAAATATGGTCTTTTCACATTATTGTTTTGACATGATCTTCAGCATTGTAAGCATTTTGTATCTCATTAACACAAGATGTGTCCTGTGTAATAAATAAATGCTCAACTTTGCTGCAAAACAGAAACTATCAGACACTATCCATTAAAAGATATGACTTTTTCAAACGAAAACTAATTAACAGGTATTTCGCAACGCCCTCTAAGTAAAGTGCTTTTATGGCATTGACCAAAATAAATAAAATAAGTTTGAAGAGATCAGAAAATGAATGTAGCGCAACACCTTCACAAAATATCAGATAACATAATTGGAAGAACAGCGCAAATGTTCAAATTTGATTAATTGCTTATGAATTAATGAACTGATCGAGGGGCTCAAAGAACTTGGTCTATGTCATGGGTGAAATTCGGCCAGCGCTGGGCCACAGCCAGTACTATGGCATGTACTGGCATGAATTGTAATACCAGTAACTGTACTTTAAATATAATATAGCGTTTTCTTTCGATTAATGCATTAATTAGAATATCAATTGGATTTAGACCTTTTGCGCATGTGCGCTGGTGCTTCAGAGCGAATCGCTGCTCTCCGGCGAGGAGGAGCGCATCATAGAATTTGTTGTCCTGCTTCGATAATAGCTCAACCGAAAATAATGATATTTAGCCATTGATTTCTTTAAAAAATCATCGGCTTATCCTAAAGTAAAATTTACACAGTATATACTTAAGCAATGAACTTCTCAATAGTGAGCTCATGCTATTATGCTACATTTTCGCACACTTGGTCCTTGCTGTTACATGACAATATTCTAATATTTAGTCATAGGTTTTTGCTTAAACATCCATGTAGGAAGCGATGGCTTTAAGTATATGGTATTCATAAAGCAATTCCAAATACATGTATACCAGGACATGCATACATGTACATGCCCCAAAAAAGAACCGGAAGCTAAATTCTTATAACTTGGTCATTTTCCATTCGATTCAGCTGAGCACATTTAGTAAAAAAAACGAGTGCAAGTTCAGATCCTTCCAATGGTGAAACTCAAGACATTGGACATATTGACATGCAATTTCCATCCATCAATCGTGATCATAGCATCACGTGATTCCGCGTGATTCAACAAACTATAGATTTCTTGATGCTAGCATCTAAACAGGAAGCTTCCTCTAGAATCACTCTTGGATGGAAGCTGTGATAAATAAGGGGAAGTATGGTCACTCGACGAATGCCGATTTTTCTAAAGACGTCCGTGTTACAGGAAATATGATTTGACCTCATTTTAATGAACTCAGAAGTATAATCGTAACAATGAGAAAAAGTTAACCAATTAGGAATATTGAAGTGGTTCTTACCTTTTCATATCATTAGCGAAGTAACTCCAGCTGCCACCAAAAGTTTCCTAGACCAGAGGAAATCGTTTTTAAACACACAGAATGATTCTTTTGTTTTAGAAAAGAAGGCAGGAACAGTGGTGCAACAATGGTAGTGTCCTGTAAATAATTTTTGGTGTAATTCTATCACACACCACTCCAAATAATCATTAGCAGAGGAATAAAGATCACTAATTCAACAAAAGGATTATTGAATCGATCATTATAAGCAAATCTTGTACATACAACATGGATGAATATAGAGAAACTCACTATTTTCCGTTGATTCTAGGTGTAGAGTACATGCATCTTCAATCACTAATTGATGGTTGAAAGCTATTGCAAGATAATTGTAATACTTTCTTCTTGATTGGGTTCCCAATCTTCTCTCAACCAGTTATCTGCATGAGCAAGCAATAATTTGAGCTTAATCGACATGCAATATCCAAAATTAACACTTTCCAATTCAAGAATTGCCGAATTGGAACCTTGTATGTGTAGTGTTCAACGCACCGTGTAGATTATAATGATTTTACTTATGAAGATCTAAGTATCCCTACTCCAGTAAAATTTCAAGCATTATATGGTGCTAAATGTCGTTGTATTGCGTAGTTAGTTCATCGTCAGTATAGGCCTCAAATCGGTTATTAACCCCGAAATACCAGACACGATGGTCCATGTCTCTCTCGTCATCTCTGGGATCTGCGAATCTTCTCTATATGCTTTTTACTGACCACCTTCCTCATACCTTGAGCTCGAAGAAGCAACATCCATCCTAGTATCGTTGTCTTGATCATTATCATCCGACGGCACATCCGCACATCTCATTATCACTTTTGGTCTAATACCGGCATGTATTTCCATGTCCGTTGAAGAGCATTTAAAAGCGCTCTCTCCTTGGTGCTGGTATGATTTTGGATAAAAACATGTTAATTGTAGCTCTGTGACTATGGCTCTATGCAATGCGTTAGCCAGATGTTTTAGATTTTCAAATCACGGAATTGTATTATTTTCACGGGTGACATAATAAATGACAGTTGAAATTCTCTCACATTCGCTGAATTTTCAAGTTGTGCAGAACCAGGGAGAGATAAAAAACTATGATCTTCACCTACTGCCATAGAAATTAGCAATACCATAGAAAGTCTACTATTATCTACTTCTATCAGGGATGTCTATGAACAATATGATATAGAACTTTAATCATATACTCACTTTTTTTAATAATAAATGATATATTATTATATATTATAAGTATATTATTATATTCATATCATTCATAGACATCCCTGCTTCTATGCCTACTACATAATACTACTATTGTGCAGCTGTGTACATGGTGACGATATCCATGCTGTGCATCAAGAAATCGCAGTTTTTCAATTTTCTAATTGTCTCGCTTAGGCTATGTTCAATATCTGGATGATTTTGCATGCTGTGCATTTAGAAGTCGAAGCTATTTTTTAAGTAATAGACAGAGGATGGCTATGCGATTCTCTGAGATATAGAGAGGGAAATTATTTGATGAATCCCGAGAGCTTTAGCCCGAGGGATATATCAAATAATTTCACGAGCTATGTCAGAGAATCGTGTAGCTATCCTCTATCCGTTATAAAGGATGCCAGATTATTAGGACCACAGACATCCGCAATAAAATCCCTCTCCATCAAGATTTTCCCTGGGAACAAATTTTATCAGAAATAGAAGGGATTCTTAAATACGATTCTACAACTATGTTTATATCTCTTTAGAGAATGTCTGTCTTTTTTCCCATGTAAATATCCAATTAAATATATTTTCTTTTTTTGTAAGAATACCTTTACTTTAAGAAATATATTTACCAAAGACATGAATATGCACGCAAAATAGCAGTAATTGTACTCCTAGATATCATTGCACTGTATATGTTAAGAAATCTAGGAATCAATGAGTAACGATATAGGCCTATTAGATGCATGTAAAAATAGCGATAATAATATTATATCTATAATGTTAACTAATGTATGTAACTAAAGTATATATATTTTATATGATCTATATTTAATAATCTATATAATTATAATACTATAATAATATCATCGCTATTTTTACATTAATTTACATCGTTACTCATCGATTCCTAGATTTTTTGACATGTGCAGTGCAACGATATCCAGGAGTAGGCTACAATTATAAGATGAACAATTCATCTTAATAAGATGAAACAACATAAACCATAGACTTCTAAATAATTTGACTGTAATCGTATGATTTAATTCAACTTAGTCTACCTGTTTATTTTTATTCTTATATTTAGAAGTCCATGCAGAAAACAAATCATCTTTAATATCACAGATTAAAAGTTCATCTCAAGAGATGAGCCATCAGAGTTACGTACACTTATTCTTTTTGGAGCAATTTTCAATTCTTTGCAGAAATCTTTTAGATCATTCAAAGTGGTGGGTCCACCGACAGATTGTTCAATAGTATTCGTTGTTACAGTATCCGTAATTGTTGTTATTGTGTTGTTGCATTCTATGTTTGAGTTATTCACTTGATTAGATAACACATTCGAAGCTAATTGCATTCTTTTGTCCGATACCTCATCGTATACATCAATACATTCACTACGATGGCCGGATATTTTCTTAGTTAGTTTCTTGTCTCCTGTTTTCTCAATAATTCTTGTAACTGCTGTTCGTCTTCCACTTTGGTTGGTGGAATTTCCGTCAAATCCGGCCGCTTCCATGAGTGATCGAATAGTCAAAGACAATGTATTGTGACCCATGGGTATGGGATTATACCATGGCATTTCATAGCTGTGTGGTGCGGATGTGGTTGCAGAAATAAGGCTTGTGTATTGCATATAGCTGGTCTGAGATTTATCATTTTCTTATAAAGTCTTATCACACAACGATTGGGATTTTCTGACGGCCAGATTCTCACAGATTTTGGTTCGATGTGATGATGCTCTAGGCCATGATTGTTGGTTTTGATGTGTGTTCATAATACTCCAAGATTTCAATGTTTGTTTTGTACTGAACAAGATTTAGATTGCCATTTTCTCCGTATGATAATTGTCGTAATTCAGCTCCTCCTCTTAATCCACAATGCTTTGAAAGCAAATAAAGCAAAGTGCGATTCAGCTTCTTCGGATTATCGTCCCCAAGATAAAATCTGTTCCATAGATCTTCCTCCTGTTCTTCTGTTATAGATACCGCTCTTTTCGGCTGCTCATCGTTTCCTTCCTTAGCGGTCTCCTTCATGGCGCCGTCTAGCGCGTTTCGAGCATCTTCAAAGTCGGAGTCCGTAAATATATTCCAGTTTTTCTTTTCTTTTTTGCGAAGCCAATAATTTATACCGTTAATAAGTTGTCTTAAAGACTCGCTCGGATACTTCAAACCATTTCTTTTTCGCACTTCAAAGACAAAAAGCTTCAATGCCGAATTAAGATTGACTTTTGTTATATATTTGAGAGACGAATGTCCATTCTCAGATAGAAACATCAAGGCTTCTGAATTACTTGCCAAAATGTGTTCGCTTCGTTCTCGGACCCACTGGTTGAAGGTTCCACATGCCCATTTAGCATTGCTTAATGTTTTTTGTGGAGTTTGTTTTTCTATTCTTAAATCAATATCAGAGATGGAGGATGGTAATTCATTTCGTGATGTCCTTGATTGTTCATTTTCTAAGTTGAGCGGTGTAAATATTGAGGATGATTGCTGCTGTTGGACTATGGTGTTCAGATTTAGAGTTGTTGAAGTTGTTTTCGTTGAAAAATCGTACTTCGCCAAAAATTCGTCAAGTGTGTTAAAATCTTCATCATCAAACAATTCGTTAGATAGAGACATGTTTCAATATGAATGATATGATCTCAAATGGAATCATTGCAAACGAAGTTTGAATACCATAAACAAAATTTCTAGGGTCAGTTATTAGATTGTAAGAAATCCGTAGGTAATTCTTACAAATGCATATAAATAAGACAGACATTCTTTAAATTGCTTAGAGGATAATTTGGCAAATCTATCATTGCCACATCTACATAAAATAAAGATGTAGATAATTTACAAGCGAAGTTTAAATCTTTTCGTAATTTCAGCAGAGATTTGAAGTATTATCATCAGCATTTTATAATAACTACCGTAGACAAAGCTAATAGTAATTACGCACTCATCTGTAAAAAATTTTATGCTATGGTCTTATTACAAGAACTTGGATTCGATCTTAACTCACTAATCCCTATTGGTAATAGTACTTACATTCCATATGATTTGTCTCCTAGTGATTTAGTTAAGAGGCATAAGGATTCTATGAGTAAATTATTCAGCACCCTTTGTAGAAAAGATGATGAAAAACTCCCAAAATTATATTGGATACCAAAATTACATAAAAATCCCTTCAAATTTCGCTTTATAGCTGGTGCTAGGCACTGTACTACTAAGCAACTTTCCATTAAGATTAATAAAAGTTTGTCTGTTATCAGAGACCATTTTAGGAAGTATTGTAACGCAATTCATAGTAATAGTGGTATTAACTGTTATTGGAGCATAGTATCGTTCGCTGAATTCCTCAATAAAATTCAAAACATTACAGCATATGACGTACAAATTTTCGATTTTTCCACTTTGTACACCAATCTGGATCATAAAGATGTCATTACTCACATTTCCGACCTGCTCGACTTAATTTTCAACGATTCTAATAGGAAATATTTGTGTGTAGGTTTTGAAAAATGTTTTTATCTGGTGTCAGGTATCAAGGTTATAGCGTATTCACTAAGGATAAATTTAAAGAAACCATCAAGTTCATTATAGGCGAAGTTTTTGTTACTTTCGGAGGTTTAGTCTTTCAACAAGTAAGAGGCATTCCTATGGTTGGTAATTGCAGTCCTCTTCTTGCGGATTTGTTTCTTTTACATTGTGAATTAATTTTTATGACTAATTTAATGAAGAATCAGAAGTACGGTCTAGCTAGATTATTATCTAATACTTCTAGATACATCGACGATTTATGCATTATTAATTATAAAAAGTTTGATTCCTTGATACCACAGATTTACCCACCTAGTCTAGAAGCCAGCAGAAGTGGGAGTAATAACAAACAAGTAGAATGTCTTGACATTAACTGAGAAGCAGCTGTATAAGCATAGTTAAACTTTATTGAAATACGGATATGTTTCTGCTAGGCAGCTTCTTAATAATTGTGCGTGCTGTCATTGATTTAATTAATTTCGAGGCTGCTTTCATATAGCAGGGCCCCGCTTGGGTGAGTTTGAGCGTTCAGGAGTAGGGGCCGAAACGCGAATCTTTACCTAAGTTCCTGCTGATGACCTCAATTGCACATTTTTTTAATTAGGTAATCTGAGTAATGTATATAAGACCGTTCTAGGACAAGCAAAAAATAAAAAAAATAAGGTACCCCAAAAATGCAAAAAAATGAATATATGACCGATTCAGGACAACTAAAAAGAAATAAGATACCTCCAGAATGAGTATAGGAAATATTTCATACACTGAAAAAGAGTTTTATGAATAAAGATAATTTTAAGGATAAAATCAAAAAAATAGTTTTAAGCTCGTTGGGATTTTTTCATACACTGAAAAGAGGTTTCAAAAATTTCACGTAGTCGAAAATTTAGGCAGTCGAAAAATATCACGTGGTCTAAGAATTTCGAAAATTTCAAAAATTTCAAAATTTACGGAGTCCTCGAATTTGTTGTTCACTAGACAATGTTCAATCGTCTGATAAACTCTAAGGTTAGTGCGTCCTGCGATTCATTTTATTTCTTGACTTCTCTGAGAATTGTTCATTCTCCGAAGAGACGAACGACACTTTTGAACTGAAATCAGGTCAGTTTTCATCAATCTAAGGAATTACACCCATGAAGACAACAATGTGTAAGAATAGATGATTGTCACTGATTATTGTCGTTTCATTTCTATTACATGTGATCTCGACAGAAATTGAAACATTGTTTTCTTACTCATGCATTTCTAATGCCTTCAAATTTAGAATAGAATTCTTGGAAATCTTGTTCCTGGGATTCCCTGGAATTGAGACAGTAAACCAATCACACACTAAAGGATTGCAACATAAACACTTGAGTATTTAGAAGAATTGTAGGGAACAGCTGCTTCCCGCATTCATGAACCATTGCATTTCAGAACAAGCAGCTGTTACCCGCACTTAAAGATTAAAAAGACGTGGAATATATTGCAGTATGTAGGAAGTAAGACTTCATTTTACAATTTCATTAATCATAACTAGTGACTGTTTTCTTTCTTCATTACAAAATGCCAAAACGTACTGCCGCGGAAGCTTTTTCGTTTTACATACCGATTTTACTAGACTTAATTAAAGAAGAGCATAAGGAAACTGCGAAGAAATATTTTGAAGAGTGGAAGGTGGAAATTCAATCGAGAAAGAAGAACAAAAATGTGGACTCTCAAAAACAAGTGGAGGATATTACAGTAAAAATAGAACAGTATCTCACCACTACTACAATTCCTCAGTTCAATGTTACAAAAGAACATTTCATTACCATCGAGGATAGTGCTATTATGATTTCAAAACTGATTGCAGGCGATAAAGTACACCATGGGTCGTTGCTGAGAAGTGCTGCCTAATAAGGTTATGGGTTTAAAAGAATTCTGGAATTGAGTGACAATAAAAAAAAGAGATTTGTGGCAAACTTGGAACTATTTAGAATTTCCTATAACGTAAGTTATAGTTATTTCTTGATGAACTTATCGGATCTAATTCTACCACACGTATTATTTTTAAATTCATCAATGCCCATTAGTTTTGTTAGAAAACATTTTAAAGAAATCAAAATTTATATAGAAAAATTAAATCAACCGACAACTATAGAAGAAATGAGGTTTGGTTCCCAAGATGAACATTAACTGCGTTGTTTCACTTTTTAAGATATGTACAGTGTACATACATTATTTATAAAGACTTTTTTATAAGTAGTATCGCATTTTGGATTATTTTGAAATGTAATTAAATTTTCTTTTGTTCTTGGGTCTTCTGCCAGTAGACTCAAATTGCACAATTGTGTCATAAGATTGATTGTTGTATTATTACATTTGATGCAAAATACACATCCGCTGTTTTTATTTTTCTGTACAAGAAGTAGACATTATTGCAGTTAATAGAATTTATATCCTTTAAAATGAATGATGAAAATCCGACAGTTATACTGAGTAATATAGGCGATATATGTCCTCAGGTTAATAACATGACCGAGTTCTTAAAATTATATGGGAAGCAAACAACTACGAATTTTGATCTTAAGAAAATTGCTAATCAATTCGGAATAAAGAATTTTCACGTATTGATGAGAAATGAATTACTATTGATAAAAGATGTACCTGAAGTGAATTTTGTAACAAATCTCCGCACGTCAGAACAAAAAGGAGTACATTGGTCAGCAGAGAAGAAATAAAAACGGTTCTAATTTTTATTTTGATCGCCGGGAGGCTGAGAACTATTGGTTCGACTCATATGGATTGCCTCCAACAGATGAAGTCAAAGAACTACTGGGAAACGGAATTTATCATACATTTCAAATTCAAAAACCAGGAACAACTTATTGCGGTCAGGTATGTCCCTACGTTTTATACAAATTACAGGAAGGAGTGCCATTTCTTGATATTATGTCAGAATTGAATAAGGGAATTTAATTCCCGAAAAATGTTAGTTCCAATGGCTAGCTAAAGGATACTTGTAATTAAAGCTCAAGCGAGGCTAAAGCTCAGCTATTTGTAATTCATTTTTATAGAATCCACCTATGATTTCATCATCATCTAAATCTATAATTTCATAAGTAATCGGATAAGTTTGATTTATTTTACAGACTTCAAATATTTCTTTAGTCCAATAACCAACAAAACCTTTTTCAAATTTATTCTTATACTTAAATGTTCGTACCCTATCTCCAATCTTAAATTTCGGCTTGCGTTTCTGTAAATTCGGATTACTCTCATTCGAATAATTATTTTCGAATATTTTCTTTCGTATTAAATCAGGATCGTCAGAAGCATTCTTTGGAGTTTCTTCAATACTTGAATGAATCTTATTGTTATACTTTTCTACAATTCCTGGTAATATTTTTAACCATTTCTGATTTCCTTGTTTTGTAAATTTCTTGAATATTTTATTTTTTAACGTTCTATTAAATCTTTCTATTACTACGGCTTTTCCAGCATTTTCAGTGGAATAAACTAAATCAAATAGTGGCTTAACATTTCTGTTATAAAACTCAGATCCTTTATCAACAAAAATTTTTTTTGATTTTCTGTTACTTTCCTTGAATATTTCTTCAAACGCATATTTAACTGATAAACCAGTTTTATTCTTTAATGGCTTCACCCAAGCGCATCGTGTATATAAATCTATAACGGTCAATGCGTATTTGTAGTTCCTATCATTCGGCATATGAATAAGATCAGCACTCCAAATATCATCTTTATTAAATACTTTTACCTTCAATAGATATTTCGGCTTTCTATATTCCTTATGAATTTCAGACGCGTAGGTTTCAGAGTGATGAGTTTTGTCTAAACCCTGACCGAACAATATTTTAGCTTGTAAAGCTTTCTTGACAAACATTCTTTCAATTCTTTCTCTAAAGGAAGGATTCTGAATACTATCTAATTCCTGAATCATTTTCTTATCTGCTTCATGTCAAGAACTTAGGTCTTGATTTCGATAAGCTAGATCGTGTCTATAAGTTGCTGCATCAACTCTGTTTATTGGTTCTTCACCTGGTTTTGGATTATTATTCTCATCTAGTCTTATATCTAATCGAGTTCCTGGACCGGTATATGAATGACCAGGAAGATGTTTTTCTTTTGAATATTTACTCCAAATAAATCCAGGAAAGTTTTCTAATGTTTTTTGTATGTCACCTCTGGAATGCAACGAAGTTGAATCACCAATGGTGTGCTGACAATTTGAGGTTTTATGTACTTTTAAGAGACAATTCAATAAATCTAAATTAGAAATTTTTAATTTAATTAAATTTTCGGAATTTGTAGAACTTGTAGAATTTGTGGAATTCATTTTTGAAGATAAAATAAAATAAATGTTTTACCTAATCATACTTGGACTTAGATATATTCCAGAACCATCTTTAGTTTCTTTTATTTCTATTAAATCATCAACATTATGCAGAATGTTTTTGAGAACTCGTTTTCCTTCATCAACTAAATTTAATTTACTAATAAAATTATCTGCTATTCCCTGCCCTCTAGCAACCTTCTCTAACTCTCCATTATGACGTTTAGATTCTTCTAATGCTGCCTTCTCTGATTTATTTTTATTTACTGCTTTGACAATACCAGCTGTCCCACCTGCTACACTTCCTGCTGCTGCTATACCTCCTATTATTAGAGGAATTAATGGGAGAATCCCGCCATTCTTTTCTTCTTGTAATTTAATATTCTCTATCATTGGTTTACTTATGTAATATTTCTTTTTATCAATTGTAGTGTTTTAGGTGTATTTTTGTCAACAATGATACGTAGTTTTAATTCAACAGTTTTATTATTACTTTTCGCTTGCGACATTTTTAATAAAAAATTTTGAGTTAAGAACAAATTTTAAGTTACCAAAAAAAGTTAATTAACCTATAGAACTTTGTTCAGAGGCTTTAGCCGATCGGACCAAAGGTCCTCAGGTTATTAACCAATCCTAACCATCTTTCCATTAAGAATTTCGATTGAATATTTTACATCTTCTAGCAGTAAACCATAAGCCATTAATGAAGTTGTGGAATCTTTCTTTTCAATATTAGTTGTTACATCACAACCATTTTTAACAATATCTTCAGATTGTGCACTTAAATCGAAACAGAAAACAGGATATAAATGTCTCCAATCTCCAGGAGTTAATTGTGTTTCTACCCCAAATTCTATAAAGAGATTTCTATAGGCATCATATCCTTCCATAAATTGATTATTGGTATCATCGAATCTTAATGGATCAATAGGATATCGGGTTTGATTTAAAGCAACTTGTAAACTTCGAATTGTGTTAAAATGGAAAAGATTATTGTTCTTATCAAAACTTGGAGAATCATTTCTTTCAAAAGGTAGTAATAAACATCTTGGAGTATTCGAAGCTCTAGTAAAATGCCAGTTAAATCTTTGCTCAGAAAAAGTTGCAGACCTAGCACTACGCTTTAGAAAATTTACTGAAATTGGTTTATTAGTGTCTAACCTTTTTGCAATAGTTGATTCAACCTCTAAACTAGGAGTAATATGTTTTATCCACCATTCAAGTCCATCAATTTTTAAATATGGGTTTTTCTAGTCTTACCATAAAAGATTAATTCATTTTTTGCTGTGCGATGAATTATTAATTAAAATTTCAATTGATATGATATTTTTTCATAATCTAAATATCCGAATAATGGAGACAATGATCAATTTACTGTCTGTTTACTTTTCTTGTTAAAAACACGCCTTTCTTTATATGCAGTATTATTTGTTTTATTTAAATGATTTGCAATATTTTCTACATCTTTCGCAATTCCTGCTGCATCTGTTCCAGCGTGAGTTAATTCATCAACAATTATATCATCATTATTATCTGGAAACCAACCTTCGATTTCATGCTTTTTATTATTTTCACCAATTGTTACAAATCTAAGCATTGTATCAATTACACCTGGAGAATCACTTATTGTTTCTATATTTTGAGTTGCAACATCTGAACGCATTTGTGTAAATAATCTTGGAAAGAAATTATTCTCTAATGCAATATTATCGGTATCTGGTAATGGTGTTGTAAAATTGGCATCACTATATAAAGAATATTCACAGTGTAAAAAGGAATCAGGTAAATATAAATAACTTTGTTGATTATCAACTTCAAAGATTAAATCTCCTCCAGTATTTACTCTACTAGAAGATCCGGGATTCATAGCAATTCCAATATAGTCATTCTTTTTTTGATTGTAACTGACGAACGGAGGATCGTCTAATCTAAATTTATTTTCAATCAGGGAAGACATTTTTATAAAAAATAATTTGACTTTTTTATTTTTTCTTAGGATTCCTTTATCGAATATATTTTAGAATTTTGCTAAACCATTACCTCTTATTTCTTCAATTGTTTTTTCATCATGTTTACTATCAGCTCCTGCTGCTATGTTCGCAATTTTGATTTTTGTTTCCTCTGAGAGTTTTTTAAATTTTTTAGTTCTTCAGAATCATTCTTAAGTTTACGAATAGTTTCTAGTTGTTTTAATTCGTTTTGAGACTTCACAGCATTTGATATTGCACTAGCTGTACTACCTATAGCAGCTGCTCCTTTTGCGGCAGATGTAATGAAATCTCTTTATTATTTTTGATGACACTAACGACACTTCCCATATTATTACTGATGCCAGAAAATGTACCAGCTCCTTCTTTTTGAACTGTTTCTACATTGTTATAATGGTAGACAGATTTCATAGATGGTTCATGGGCAATTTTTTTATTTGAAACAAAATGTTTAAGATTGTGTTTATAAATTATAGGCATTTTTTAGGATTGAATTTGACTTTTGGGAAAAATATTTACGTTAAGATTTACGTTTGTGATTAAGATTTACGTTTGTGAATGGATAACAACCGCGTGATAACTTTGTTAATTTTCTGTTGCACTTTATCTATTGCGTCAAGCAGTGTGTGATGTATTTTAATTTCTTTTCTATTAACTTGCATTTTCTGCTGATTCATCTTCAGCGCCGTTTTAAGTGCATTCAATTGAACTTTAAGAACATCTAACTGATTTTTAACAGCATCTAATTGTTCTTTATTTCATTTACCCTTTTCTTGCAAATTTTTCTTTAATTCTTTTTCTAAATTGATTTTAAGAGTTTTCATTTTATCAACTTTTTGATTTAGTGAGTTTACTTCATTTATTATTCTATTCATCTTTTTCATTTGTTGAGTAATTTTAGAGCTTAATTCATCAACACTTTTTTGGAATGTAGCTTGTAACTTATTTAAATTTTTTAAAATTTAGGAAGTTTTTCTAATTGATTTTCTAATTGTTCTTTCAATAGTTTTATCTGATGTTTTTTTTAATGACTGCAGATTTTAACTTTATAGAAAGTAATATTAAAATTTTTGATTGTTCTGAAATTTTTTTAAAAAGTTTTGCTATATTTGCTTCTAGCTCTCTATCCTTTTTATCAAGTTTTAACAATTTTTCGTTTAATGATTTGTCATTAAGTTTAAGCAACTTTAATTCATTCATCAGTGGAACCAAAACATCATTTATATATTTTTCTTTTAAGTCATTGATTTGTGTATCAAAATATTGTTTATTCGTTAACTCTGTATTTTGTTGTGGAAGAATAGAAAGATGTAATGGACCAGATAAAACGTCTCCAGTTTTCATGATATAATTTTCTATTTCTATTTCTGATTCACGATTATTCGGGATGTATGCACCTCCACCAACATTTGGCAGCATCATTTTTTAAACAATAAAAAAATATTTTTTTATAATAAAAATAAATAAATGGAAATGAGTCAAATGTGCCAAATTATGAATCCTAAGTCAGAGTTCTATGATAGTAAATATCAGTGTACGGATTGTTCAAAAGCAAAAGTGATGTGTTTTGGTTGTCAAAAAATTATATTGAAGCAAAAAATGGAAAAAGGAAATTTAGAAAAATTATATTCGCCCGTATCATCCTGTTCTTCTTATTCGACGAGATCATCGAGATTTGAAAATAAATGTTTTGATAATAATAATAATCCATGTATAGATGTTAATCTTTTGTTTGAATTACAAGCCGAAATATTTAGAGAACAGACTAAAGGTTTAACTTCTATTGAAACAAATTATTGTATATTTCCAGGTGATCCATTTATAAAATTTATGGATATTGTTAGCAAATATAATGATGTTGCATATGTAGAACTGAATAAAGAAAATATGGTTATCATAGGGCATAATAGTGTATATGGGTTTATTAGAGCGGTTTTACCAATTAGTAATACTGATTGGATTGAAACTAAAATTATCAATTATATCAACATTAGAGAATTAGTAAAGAAATTAAAATCTTTCTCAAAATCTAAAATTAGATTATTTGTAGACGAATTAAATCAATATAATATTCATATTGAAAGTAAAAAACATAATGATGAATTATTATGTCAAGTATATTATAGAGATACTGTTTATAAAAGAGAAATGGTAGAAATGCCCCAAAGATATGATAATGACACATATGTTGGATTCTATTCTAACTTAAACATTAATTTATTAAAATCATATATAAATGGAAATCAACATACAACAAGAAAAAATTTATAGGTCGACAACACCTGATAACATTAACAATGACCATAATCATAATCATAATAATCCTGTGAATCATATTGAAGAATCTGATAATAATGATGATAATAATGATTCTAATACACTAAAACAAATAAATAATAAAAATACTAGTAATTATAAAAATTTAAGTGAAGAAAAATTTATATCTCAACATGATATTAATACTACATAATCAAAACTTATCTAAATTTCATTTTTTGACAATTGTAAATAATAATAACGGAATAGTTGAAGATACTATTAGACAACTATGTGTTGGGTCTACAAAATTTAAATTAGGATTTACATCTAGTCAATTTGAAATTTTATCACCTTTAATAAAAACTAAAAATGATTCAGATTATGCTGGTGTCATTAAATTTTCCAATAGAGATCAAAGACCAATATTTTTCTCTATTATATTATTATCAGATAATAAATATAATTTGGAATTAGATATTCCTATCAGGGAATGGCATCCTATACCAAAAAGTGTGATTTATGATGTTGATGAAGAATCAATAGCTAGTGAAAATAAATTTAAATTATCTTTTAATAAGACTTTATATGATGAAGAAAATAAAATAACTAAAGAACGTGATATTATACGTGAAATAGTTTCGAATAACGGGCTTGAATCCATTGCTATTTATCAGAGGAGTCCCGTCAAAACAGATCAATGTTTTATACGCAGTTTATTGCGAGCACTTTCGGACACCACCGGAGTCCATCTTCAGGCGAATGAAATGACAAAATTGGCATAGATGAAAAGAGTTCACAGGGATGGAGTTTATCACAGTAGAATGCTATGAAAACATGATAAGACCAGACTACTTCGACAAAATTAAAACAGTAAGATGATGCGAAATCGAAATAAAAGGTCGGAAGAAAATCAAAGTAACTAGCTGTGAAGATACAAAACAGAAAATAGGGGGCACAAATTAAGTCAAAAATCCCAGGCCGCACTCAAAGAATGCTTCACTCGATTAGATGAATTGAGACGACGTGACCATAAGGACTCTTTCACAATCCGTTTCTTCCATCTTGGTTCTCTATCAATGACACTGATACTATGAGTGTCTATATTATGGTTGCAAAAAACTGAGTGTTGGGCCAATTCAGAGCGAGAAACATCTTTGTCTCGAATAGCACGACAATGTTCTTTCCGACGCTGCTCAATGGCATTGATTTTCTTCCGACCTTTTATTTCGATTTCGCATCATCTTACTGTTTTAATTTTGTCGAAGTAGTCTGGTCTTATCATGTTTTCATAGCATTCTACTGTGATAAACTTCATCCCTGTGAACTCTTTTCATCTATGCCAATTTTGTCATTTCATTCGCCTGAAGATGGACTCCGGTGGTGTCCGAAAGTGCTCGCAATAAACTGCGTA
This sequence comes from Prostheceraeus crozeri, assembly GCA_907163375.1. Classification (NCBI taxonomy): domain Eukaryota; kingdom Metazoa; phylum Platyhelminthes; order Polycladida; family Euryleptidae; genus Prostheceraeus; species Prostheceraeus crozeri. The sequence continues at coordinate 46,726 of CAJQUW010012296.1, read as the reverse complement.
TAAAACATAGATCTGTTTTGACGGGACTCCTCTGATAAATATACGTGAAATATTTCATTATTGTGAGGGACGAAGAGTATACATGTAGGATTGATGCTAATTAGGGTTTGATAATTTCATATTAAATTAGAGTACAGGAATTAATTAACTTTCATTTCATAATAACGTCCTAGTTTGAGGCATCAGATGGGCCAATTAAAAGTCTATTGTGCGCTGCGGGGATGAGTGGGCAGCCAGGCTATTGTGTTGAGTTTTGAGTGCTCAGTCACTGTGGTCGCGGTGGCCTTTGTTCCGTTGAGTCTTGGCTTGTTTGGAGTGGTTATAAATATTTCGGTGCGCCGTCCGCTGAGTTTGTTGTTATGCCTGAGGTGTTGACGTTTGCTTGAGTCTGCATGTTGATTTGTAATCTTGGTGGACGAATAGCAATCTGCGATACCTGACAGTGATAAAAACTAGTGCCTGAAGTGAGACAAGGCCCCTCTGGTATGTTCGCGCTGAGATTGTAGAGATTATCTTGTGCCTGTAATCCTGCGGCAATAAAGTTGCGTCCACAACCCCTATCGCTTTCTCTTACTATCGACTGAGGCGAAAAGGCTATAGGCCTATTTGAACGCTACCGCAATTTCGTGACAATTATCTTCCTAATTATTATTCTAGTCATGAAAATAATGTTACAAAAGAAATTTATACTGATTCAAATAAAGAAGTCTATTATTGTGTTTCACATCAAGACAAAACGGTAATTCATTTCTTATATTTAAATTTCGGGGAATATAAAGATACTATCCCTTATTTTAAAGAAATTAATAATATTCAAAAATTTGATGCTGAACTTTTAGAAATTGTAAAAAAACGATTAGAGACAAAATATTCTATAAATAAATTTTTAGATGTAATAAAATTTTCATATGTAATGACATTTTTAGATGTAATAAGTTTCTATATGTACCGTAATAAAAAAATTATTATTACCACGTGTCATCATTATCACTTAAATTACTCTCACTGACGATTGTTTCAAATATTTCGGCTTGTATATATTTTCTCCGTCGTAAGGTAACCTAATACCATATTCATCAGATGCTTGACGCTTAAGAATTTTTTTTGACCAGAAAATCTTTCTTCCTCAGTATTATTATTTTTATCAGGAATCCTAAGACAAAGTTTTATGATAGTAAATATCAGTGTAAGGATTGTTTAAAAGCAAAAGTATAGTGTAGAGGTTGTCAAAAAATTATGTTGAAGAAAAAATTTCCGCGACATGTAACACTTTGTCCTAGTCTATAATGGAGCAAATGCAAGTATATGATATATAAGATGATATATATATATATATATATATATATATATATATATATATATATATATATATATATATATATATATATATATATATATATATATATATATGCAAGTATGAGATTTGAATATATTAATAGATTCTGAACGTGAAGTATATAATAACTCTCAAGACTTTGATATTAGAATGTCTATATCTAAAATTAAAACACAAAGTTTTTCTTTAAAAAACAAATAATGGAAAATACCAAGTTTTATTGTGTCTTATGTAAAAGACAGTTACAAACAAAAAGAAGTTATCAATCTCATTTAAAAAGTAAAATGCATTTGCAAAATGTAGATCGAGCTGATGAAGGAAATATATTAAAATTAAATAATTACAAAAACTATCTAGAAACATTACCTGCTGATATAAAAGTTAAAAAAATATTTGATGATTATTTACATTCGGAATATAAAAAAGTTTTTAATAGTGAAGATTTTTTTGGGGAAATCGAAGGTTCTTGTACTTCGCCCGAAGGTTCTAGTACTTCGCCCGAAACAGATAAAAGATATTTATTCAATGAAACTGACAAAACCGATGAATCTGCAACAGATATAAAATATTTATTTGATGAGTCTGTTGAACATAATGAAACCGATGAAACTTTTTATGATGTATTAACAAACTTCTATAATATATTTAAGAAATCTTTCAAATGTTATATGTAGAAGTACTTTATACAAAAACTGGATCCGATGGAATGACTGCAGAAATAATACAAGGACATTTTACACAGACACAAGAAATTCATAATATAAATGATATACAACCCATATTTGAAACAATGATAAATAAATTAAAAGATGCTATAACTGAAGCTCAGTTGCGTGAATCTGGTTGGAGATTTATTGCAACACTATCTAAGAAAATAGTAATTGACAAATATAAAAGTAATACTGGTGGTAGTTACATACCCCTTCCTTTCAGTTCTCCACAAATAATCAACATAAAAAATGAAGATGAATATTGTTTTCTGTGGAGTGTTATAGCACATTTGCATCCTGCAAAATATCACAAAAAAAGACTAAGTCATTATAATAAAGAAGAATATATAAATGAACTTGATCTCTCTGATGACTTAGATGAAGGTCCGTAAAATTATGATAAATTAATGAAGTTTGATAAAAAGAATAAAAATTTGATAGAAGTAAATGTTTTTGAATTAAATGTGAAGTATGTTTCTATTGGTGATATTACTCCCTTATATCCCGGAGATATTGAAGTTAATAACATTGTTTATAACAACTCAAAAGAATTTTATTTGAATAACAAAAATTTATGCCAAACAGAAATAGTATACAATGAAAGAGGAAATTACATGCATCATAATATTATTTACAAAGGAAATGTAACATGTACTGAAAAATATGAAATTATAAAAACATTATCACCAATAATGATTAATCATAATAATTATAAAGGATGTGGATTTCCCTATGAGTACGAAACCGAGCGTTCGTCTCTATTGTCAGAATATATACATAAGTTAGAGATGTTACCGCAACTATATAAAAACGAATATCAACAAGAATATCAACAAGAGTTACAAATGTTACATAATCAATATCAACAAGAATATCAATAAGAAGAAACTATATTATTTCACAAATATATTGAAAAAGAATTGTATCTTGAAGATAAAGAATATTTAAAATTATCATACAGTCTACCAACAATGTAATTCTCAATTTAATGAACTAGCATGTCATCCAAAAAATCTACAACAATATAAAGAACATTGTCAACAAAAAAATCTACAAGAATATCATATGGGTATAAATATGTTAAGTAAGGAATATCATGAACAATATGAAGAACAATGTCGAAAACAATATGAAGAAAAATTTCAAAAGAAATATCAAGAACATTATCAAGAACAGTTAGAAATATTACAACAGGAATATCAACAAAAGTTAAAAATTTTAAAGCAGCAGTTAATGCAACCAGCACAAGCGAATATACTATATTATCAAGGTCATTACATATTGTGTAAAGATATTTCTATATTTACAAAAACTTCAGATAATGCTAATTTTCCCTGTCTCCAATGTATGACGAGCTTTAGAACTAAAGAAGAAATGAATAGTCATTTTGAGAATTGTCAACAAAATGAAGCAGTTAAAAATGCTTTTACTAAAGTAGATTATTTAGTATATAATAAATGGTATTACAAAAATAAAGTACCCTTTATTATATATTGTGATTTTGAAGCATATAATGTTAACATGACACAAAGTTCTGGCAAGCATTTGCTTGAACAGAAACCATTATGTTGGGGAATGTACATTCATTCAAATTATCCTGAATTATTTAAATCAGAATATTATCAATACTATGGTGAAGATAGTTCAGAAATGTTTACAAAGAAAATAGAAGAATTACAAAAATATTTTTCACAATTGCTTAAAACAAATAAACCAATGCTTCCATTAACGTACGACCAATTAGCACAATTTGATAATGAAAAAAATTGTCATTACTGTGGAAAAGAATTTACAAATTATAAAGTAAAAGATCATGATCATCTAAATGGATTATATAGAGGTGCAGCACATAATTCTTGTAATCTTAATGCTAATAAATTTAGATATAACTTTGTACCTTTATATTTCTACAATGGTTCTAAATATGATTTCCATTTAATAATAAAAGATCTATTCTCATCTGTAAAATTGCAACAACTAAGAACAAACGTACTATGTAAAACAGAAGAAGAATATTTTTCAATGCAAATTGGTTGTATTAAAATATTAGATGCATTTAGATTTTTTACTCCTTATTCATTAGAGTTCATGGAGAGTTATTCAATGTAAAACATTAAATAAATATAATTTAAAACCTTTAAAAGGTATTTTTCCCTACGAATATTTAACTGGAGATATAGATAGAACAATTGAAATAATGCAAGAACATCAACTTTCTTCACGTGACAAATTTAAATCAACATTAAAACAATCACAACTGTCTGAAGAAGATTATGCAGAAGCTGAAAAGAATTAAAGTTAAATTGTAGAACAATGTATGATTATACAATGAAATATCTTCAGAAAGATGTGTTAATCCTTGCTGATCTTTTTGAAAACTTTCGTGATATGTGTATAGAATATTATGGAATAGATCCATGTTATACATATAGTACACCAGGTTTAACATGGTTGGCAGGATTAAAATATACAAATGCTGAACTTAAATATTATAAAGAAAGTTATTATGATAAATTATTATTTTTGGAATCTGGAATTAGAGGTGGTGTTTCATCTGTTCTAGGTAATAGATATGTTGAATGTTATAATAAAAAAGTAAATCCTGATGATAACGGTTATTTAAAAATTTTAAATCCAGAAGAAAAAGATTAATTTATAAAATTGTTTAATCAAAATATAGAAGGACTTATATCAAATGAAGAGAGTCAAGCAGCAGTTGATGAATTCATGCGAGAAAACTATTTGTTATATTATGATTTTAATAGCTCATATTCTTCTTGCATGATACAAGAATTACCAACAGGTGAAATGGAATGGAGTACCATTCTTGAATACGAACCTACATTAGATGGTGAAAATAATTATGGTTATATCTATGAAGTTGATTTAGCATACCCTGATTATATAAAAGGCGCAACAAAATATTATCCTTTCTGTCCCGAAAACAAAATTCCCAATATAGAAGATTTTTCAGATTATCAAAAATCTTTAATTCCTAAGAAATACAGGCCAACAAAAAAACTTATGTTAACACAAAGTAATAAAGGAAAGTGTGTTCTTGAAGGAAGAATGCTAGATTGGTATTTAGATCATTGAATGATTCTTTTTAAAATTCACCGGAAACTAGTGTATAGAAAATCTAGGTGGTTAAAAGATTATATAGAGTTCAATATTGAAAAACGTAAAATAGCTAAAAGAAATAAAGATGATTTTGGAAACGTGTTCTTTAAATTAATGAATAATGCATTTTATGGTGAGACTTTAGAAAATGTGCGTAATAGACAAAATATTGAAGTAGTTTATGATAGAGATAGATATCAAAATTTAACAAGGAAACCTACATATAAAAGAACTACTAGATTTAGTGATGAACTATGTGCAGTGCATATAAGACGAAACATTATAAAATATGATAAGTTTAATTTTATAGGATTCACTATATTAGAATTAGCTAAACTATTTATGTATAGATTTATATATGATTATTTAGCACCTGCTTATGGCAAAAACTATAAATTACACTTTACAGATACGGATTCCGTTTTCTTAGAATTAACAATACCGTATAATTCTTCACTTGATGAAGAAATTAATAAAATAAAAGATATCATTCATCCTTCTGATTTATGTAGAGTAAAAGATGAACTAGAAGGAAATGAAGAGTACATAACAGATGCTGTATTTTTATAATCTAAATGTTATTGTTATAACACAAATTCTAAAACATCTAAAACAAATTCAAAAACATCTAAAACATTAAAAGGAATTTCAAAGGCATCAGTGGCTAACCAAATAACATTTCAAGATGATAAAAATGTATTATTTAATAATGAAATAAAAACAGCATGTAATTATAGACTTAATTCAAGGAAACATAAAATGTATTTAAAAGAAGAACATAAATTAGCATTAGATCCACTTGATGATAAAAGAAAAATTTTACCTGATGGAATAACTACCTTACCTTTTAAATTTTCTAATTTTTAAATTTCTAAAGATCAAGAAAAAAATAAACTATTCGATCACTCCGCGAAAATATTTTCTATCGACTTTCAGTCGGAGCGAAGCTTAGTCAGAGAACAATTGTTCGATAACTTTATCATGTATTTTTTTATCAATATTAATTGTAATGAAGCCATAATCTTTTGACCAAGCATTATTACACGAATGCTTAAATTCATCTTTATCTCTTATACATAAATCTCTTAACAAATCACATAAGTTTCTTGCATTTATTTCAAATAACATAAATATATTTGCATTCTTTCTAATAACACTTCTATCTAATGAATACATACTTTGTGTTAAATAAAAAACAATACAGTTATTATGTCTACCTCTTGTGAAATAATTTCTCTGAACTGACTGATTTCTATCATTAACACGATCATCAAAAATTACACAATGTTTCATTCTTTTATCTAATTTACAAGGATCTTGCATATTACCACTATCATCTAAAAATTGTATCTTTACGTGCATATTTTTATTAGATTCTACTAATTGTATATTTTTCGCTGCTTCTTCACACCACGAACTTATTTCCTCTTCATATTCAGATTTTTCATATTCTTCAAATAAGGAAGCAATTGCTGTTTTTTAAAGATTATTTTCAAATCCATATTTTAAAAATTGATAAACCGGTTGTTCTGCTGTTGTTGTATAAATTATAAGATTGTTATAATCTAAAAAGTTTGGAGTAGTTAGAATTTTAAATAATAGATATGTTTTACCACATCCTGATCTTCCACAAATCACTGATAAAACTTTATTGGATAGATTACGGTGATGATTGAATTTAAGTTTTTATTTAATGCTAGGTTTGTAGAAATTTCTTCACTCATTTTTAATAAAAAAATTTTATTTTTATTTATTTTCTATTTTTCTTAAGAAGAAGAAAATTAAACTTCTCTAACCAAAAGATCTATCATAATCTCTTCGCCTCCAAAATTTATTTCCTTTCCTTTCTCATCTGTTATTCTAATGTAAATACAGTTAATAGTTTTTCTTGTAATAGGGAAATATATTAATGTTTGTGGAATTGCATTTAATCTATAATCAATGGGTACAGTAAAAGCTGGAAAACTGAATATTAAATTTGACAATTTACCATTTATATATCCTCCTTCAATAATTTCACAATGTACAACAATTGAATTTATTTCAGTTATTTTAGGAATCTTCTCACCTAAATGACAACCTTGACTATAGGTTTGTTTATTAAATCCCAATAGTTTTGATAATGATCTATCATGATTAAAATCAACTTGATGATTTTCGTCTAAAGTAAGAGGAAATTTATTAACTGCTGGTTCAACTGCGAAATGTAGTTGTTTCTTATCTTTAAATGGTGTACCTAAATGTCTCTTAATTTCATTTGATATTGATTCAACTTCCTAAGAACCAGGAAGAAAAGTTAGTATTTTCCACGTTTTACCTTTATCAGTAGAATATCTAAATTGATCATTCACATCTTTGATAACGTTTTGAATAGTGTTAAATGTGGAGAAACTATTTAATGCAATTTGATAATGTTTATTTTGTTCCAAATGTGAAATGGGTTTTAAATTACAAGTGTGTGATGAAATAGTTGTTATAATTTTTAACGTCGTACTAAATCGTACTTTCCTACTTTAGGTGCCGTTGGTAATAAATTTTTAATTGTTTATAACGTTTAAGAGATTTTACTACACCAACGCTATCTAACATAGCTTTATATTTTATAAAATCTTCTACGGCATATTTTTTTAAATCTGCTCCTCTTAAAAGATCAACAAAATTTCTATCTAAACTAATAGTGATTTATCTGGTGAAAAAATTAAACCCGTAAAGGTTGTGGAAATATTTCTTTTCCGCCAAGATAAAATCTTGCAAATAATTTTTTATCTAAAAAGAAAGTAGAATATATCTTTATTGAACGTACTAAAAAGTACAAATGAAAAGGGAATCAAGTAGGAAAAACAGTAAAAGAAATCAGCATTGCGGAAACTAGTCACGTAGGGCTGTTGGTATCGACAGAGTCAGGGCTAGTTGACGAGCTATTGGATCAGTATGATTCAAAATGGCCTTGAGAAATTGTGCGCGAAGTCTGTAGTCATCTATTGTTGTTGATTTTTGACCAGTTTCCCTGACAGAATTAGCTGCCTCTTTTCCTGAAACGTTCGCCAATCTAAGGCTGATTACGGCGTTGTACTGGTCTTGGTTCCATGTGGGTGGGATGTCGGGTCTGGCTTGTAGTTGGGCTGCTCTAATAAATGTTGGAGTAAAGTCAGTCACCAAGTAAAGTAGGGTGTTGCTGCACGAGTGATGCAGGTTGAAAGCACGACGTGCGGTGCGACGCGTTGCGACGTCCAAAATCTTGAGATTGGATAAATCGATAAATTGAGCTACCTGCAACACATAGTCGATGTGACAGTAGGCATAAGTTCTAATAAGTCGCCATCTCAGAAACAGATTCGTGCAGCACGGAATTCGCATGATGCTATTCACGGACTGATAAAATTGGCGCAGAACTTTCTTGATGGAAATGAAAGGGTGCCCGGATTTTGATGTCTCGATTTCAAAACCAAGATGCTTTATATTATCGCTGTTAGTGTTGATACCGTGCTTTCTTTGCCCACTGTAAGTTACGTTTTTTGATTTGGTTTCGTTGAACGATATTTGATGGGAGGATGCATATCCCTTACACGTTCCTATCATGGCCGCCATTCCTTGCCTCGTCGGGGGAGATAAGAACGATATCGTCGGCGTAGACAAAACAACCAGCGTATCCTAATGGCCCAGTGCATCCCTTCTCGGACTTCCTCAGCAGCTGTATCAATCCGTCAACGTAAAGATTCCAGAATACTCCACCCAAAGTACTACCCTGCCTGACGCCAGCTTGAGCAACAAATGGCTTGCTAATTACGTTGCCCCAGCGAACAAATCCTGTGCAATCAACCCAGGAGTTTAGAACAAGTCTAATAATCGATTGGTGAACTCCGCGCTGCAAAAGCTTGAGACAAAGCAGAGGATGCATCAAACGATCAAATGCTTTTGAGGCATCAAGGAAAGAGGCAATTACTTGAGTAGAATGTTGGGTTTACTCGTGGATGGTTGCCAATAGATCAGATGAGCATTTTCCAGTTGACGAATTTCGTTTATAGGCGTACTGCAGAGAATCGCTTTCAAGTTTGTCACCATTGATCAGGAGTATGACTCCTTCAATAATCTTGTTGAATAGAGGAGCAATTGCTATGCCTCTAAATTGATTGCTCCTTACGTTGCCATGGGTTGTGGAACAACCATCCTTGGGAATAGGAGTAAACATGTTGATTTTCAAGCAAGAGGGGTAATAACCTGTCCTCAGCATTATGCGCAGTACTTGAACCCATAACGGGGAAATAATGCTCTTCGCGTATAGCAAGTGCTCTGCATATAGTCCGTAATGATCAGGCGATTTGTTTCTTTTCAGATGTCTTGTAATAATATTCTCAATATCGCGCGATGAAACCTCCGTGTTATTTTCGAAATGAGGCTTGACTGTAAGGCGATGTAGTAGCTCGTTCATCATCAGGGAGTTCATAGTTTCGTCTAATGGAGTACACGAGTGGTTGAAGTTATCTGCAAATAGATTAGCAATTGCCAGAGGATCCCTATTTCCATCTATCGTGGCATCTTTTCCACTGCTCTTGCCTTTGGCGCACATGCGCTTGGCCTTAACCCAAAAATCGTTAGGCGATGCTGAATTCTCTAGCTCACGCCAGCCCGATTCTTCATGAGTCCTTCGTGATCTTTTGCAAGCAACTTTGAACCGCTTTTTAGCTTGAATGTATGCCTCATATTTTTCACCGGTCCTAGGTCTCCCAATGTCTGACCAATGGTGATGACAGACGCTGACCTGGTGCTTCAGATAGTTCAGCTCTGGTGACCACGACACCTTACCATGCCATCTTTTGCCTCCACCTGTTGGGATGAATTTGTCACTGGCACTTTTCAGTGTATTGATGCTCTTAAGGACACACTGCTCTAACCATCCAGACAGTGCATCGTGGTCATCGCTATCTGGAGGTCCTTGAATTGCTCCAAACATGCGCTCAACCTCGTGCTGATATTTTTCAATCTGATTAATTGAGGCTTTACTCCACTTGACATAAGTTTTCGACTCATGAAAAATTGGTTGATTAGCTGGCGGTGGTTGCGCGTCGGTATGGAAATCATTTAGCGCGAAACTGACATGTATTGGAGTGTGTGTCGAAGAGTTGACAGCAATATCAAGAACTTCAAACGAACAGTCTGCGATGGAGAATTTGCTAGTGGCAAAATGGTCGATCCACGAAGAACCTCCGTTAGCATTGTCATAAGTCTTTGTAAGCTGCGAACCATACTCCAAATCGACCATGACCATATTGAAAGTGTTGCATAATTCCAGAGTTCATCACATATGCTGTCTTTTCTGATAAAGTCACAGTTGAAATCGCCGCATAGAACCGTGGTCTCGTCCGAAAGGACGAGGTCGGAAATTACTGCAATACATTCAAGATATTCACTGTACGCATTCAGGTCGCGTGAGTGGTTCCAGGGCAAATATACGTTGATAGATCGAATTCTGTATTCATGTATGACGATGTCACAAACTTGTACTCTTGTTGTTGATTGCTGAATGAACTCAACTTTGCATCCTTGGATATTTAAAACGAAAGTTGCAAGTCCTCCAGGACCTCGTCCGCGAATCACTCCTAAAGCAATGCGATCGTTCATCGACGATGACCCCAAACAGTAATATCCATAATTCGATGCCAAATTATTCAGAAGATGCAATTCTGATTCCATTAACCAGTGTTCTTGGATACAAATCACCTGATATTTCCTCGACAGAATTTCCCGAAGAGAGGGCCAATTAGATTTGAAACCTTCGCAATTAAAAGAAACCCAACCCAGATTGTCGACATATAACTTTGCATGGTTATCGAATAGGCCTGCTGGAGAACGATACGTTGGGACAGAAGAACTAGTAATGTTGGAATTCGGAATAATGCTCTCTTCGCATGGGGTACCTGTCGAGCAGCTCTGCTTGCGATATTGCGTGATCTTCCATAGTAGCGTTGATTCGGTGCCGAGGTGTTAAACCTCGGTTTCGGACGAAAGGGCTGGATGATTATTCCGCAGTCCCAATTATTACGGTTCTCCATGATATTTGCATCCTGATCGCTGACTGCTATTTTGAACGACTTGAATGTTGGAGTTTTCCGGCCTCTCAGTCTCGCTAAAGGATGTTCAAATAACATAGATTTTGGTAATTTTTTTTCTATATTTGCTTCTAACAATCCATAATCATCTAATAATGTTTTAAGTACTGGATCTGTTATATTTACTCGGTTATCCTGATTAGTAAGTTCTTTTTCAAGAGTTTTAAATGGTTCAATAGTTTTTTCAAAATCAGTTTTTACTTGTTCGGTTTGCTGCATTTTTTCAAACATATCAGATTAAATACCAGCTTTTGTCATTCTATGCTGAGGATGATTTTCTTTCATAATATTTTTTTGCTTTATTAACTCATCTAATTGTTGAATTCTTTTTTGATTATCAGATTTAATTTTATCCATTTTTAAAATATAATATTTGAATTTTGTGGTAACATTGGAATACAACAGAAACATTTTACTGAACAAATTATTTTTTTATTGCTTTGTCGTCTGACATCTTTTCGTCTAAAGTTTTGTTTAATAAAGTAATAAAGTTTTTAGTTATTCTAAAAAAATTTTATCATTTTCTTCATTAGAAATTTTACCAACCTGTTTATTCTTGTCATTAACTTGTGTCTGTGATTGAAATGATATTTGATTTACTTCATTAGCTATTTGATCAGATTTTTCAATCTCATCTAACGTAATAACATTATCATCACATACTCTTTGAAAGTAGTAATGTAATTTGTCATAGACTTCTTTAATATGTATATGTTTATTTTTTAATGATTTTCGTTTCTTAGTTATTAAAGATTTATCTAACAGTGTAACAAGTGAAGTTGGAAAAACACCCGTACCTGTTAAAGCTGTAGCAACTACTGGAATTACTAAAAGACCTGAAGTTATTATAATTGTGAATACCCCTAAACTTACTGTTATAAAGATTCCAATTCCTTGTGCTACATTGTTAACTTTAGACCATCTCTTTCTTAATTTTCTATAATGATCTAAACTCAATAATAATTGAGATTCCTTATCTTTCATATATCTAACTCCATCTTTGTGCTTTTCTCTATTCATTTCTTCAATGTCCATTTCAGTTGTTTTTAATTGTGATAACGAAGGATATATTCTCGTCGTCGTCGTCCCCGTCGAAGTTTCTTCCATTTTTTAGGTTTCCATTTTTTAATAAATATCTTGATACTTTTTTGGTCTATGTGAAAAGACTACGTAAATTTTTGGACTACTTGAAATTTTGAGACAACTTAAATTTTCGACCACGTGATAATTTTCAACTGCCTAAATTTTCGACTACGTGAAATTTTTTAAACCTCTTTTCAATGTATGAAAAAATCCCAACGAGCTTAAAACTATTTTTTTGATTTTATCCTTAAAATTATTTTTATTTATAAAACTCTTTTTCAGTGTATGAAATATTTCCTATACTCATTCTGGAGGTATCTTATTTTTTTTAGTTGTTCTGAATCGGTCATATATTCATTTTTTTTGTATTTTTGGGGTACCTTATTTTTTTAATTTCTTGCTTGTCCTAGAACGGTCATATATACATTACTAATCTGTTGCAGTTGTTATTTCCTTTAACCTGTAGGGAACGCCATATGGGTCCTTTTGAGGGATCAAATTCTTTTTACTTATCGTTATCTTCTACTTCATCTTCTCCTCAATCAAAGCATTAAATTTCATTCTGACGCAATTGACATGTGCAAGCATCTGGGCGACCAGACCTGCAGATTAAGTTTTGTCAATACATATAAGCAATTTCCGCAATTACTACACTGACCAACACACAGTGTGGCAGACAGGCAGGAGTTCTCGAGCAAGTCATCAATTTTTTTCTCACTCTACTTATATTTACACAGTACTTTTTTTTCATTACCTACCATTTGAATATTTTCAACATTTACATTTGTGTTTTATTCTTATTTTTCACATTGGTTTTACTTACTGAATAGTTTGATTTGTGATTTAATTCATTATTAACTGTGTTTCGCCTAAGGTTAGCCCTTGCTAATTTGATTGATACCTTTCTATGTATGATAGTTTTACCAAATTATCCTCTCACCATTACTTAAACTAGATGCCATTTTATCTTCTGATGTATTTTTGCTATTTAGAAATCTCATTATTTTCTGTAATATCCCCATCCCTGTTAATTTGCCCTGTGAGCATAGAAAAATTGTTATACTACAGATATAGTACATTTTATCGGTAAATGCTTCAATACACATAACTTTAATAACAATATACATGCAGAAATGATCATAATATCTTAAGAGAAAAACATTAAGATAAAATTAAAAATCCAGTTCAACCGAAGATTCATCCGACTGTTTAACTGTAACTTTCTTGGGCTTAATTCCCAAATTCAAACAGAAAGATGATATTTCGAATGACGGTGCAGCATCGCAAATAGTAACTTGACTGTTTGTTCTCTGTATACTGACCGAGCCTCTTTCATGTGATGCAACACTTGATGAACTACAGCTCAGTGCTTCGGTGGCTAATCGCATCCGCTTTTCACCTACAGCGTTGTAAACATCAGCACAATCTGATTGATGGCCTGTGACTTTTTTGCCAGTTGTTTATCGCCTGAAATTATAAGATAAGAACCTTCATACTGGAATTGAGAAAAATATGCAATCTTGTACAATCGGTTGTATGCAAATAAATGATACAATAAAAATCGAAGTATCTGTAAAAATCTAAAGTGTTAATTGAAAATTCTTCTCTGCAAATTAACAAAAATGTTTAAAATACACGTACCAGTATGTGCGTGTTTAACAACGTATATGTAAAACAATTAATATTATTCTTTAAGACAACATTAGGGGCCTACATGTTGGCCTATACAGCATTACAACATAAGTCTACATGTAAGTAATGGTTAAAGGAGGATTCATTGATATTTACTGAAATAATGAGGTCGATATCTTTTTAAAATTCCCGATGGCTTCAGCAAATCATTCTAGCACAGTAGGCCGACATATGCACTAATAGTCTACATCCATTTTTAATATACCGTAGCGGTTCTTCTCCGAACAAATGATTTCCTCGCTGAGCCGTGCGCTAACTTTCCCCGTACGCTGCATTCGCCGACTTCCCTTTCTCGCTTCTCTCTCCCTATTTGTATTGAAGTATATGAGAATCCTGCTTGATGAATAAAGACACAAAATAAGCAGATACTGACTTCTACAAGTGGTAGCAGAGCGTCCTACGTCCGCGCCATTTTGAACAACTGCGCCATGTTGACTGCCACCGAAAGCGAACCTGCCTCACCTCAAATCGCAAGAATCTCCGTGAAACCTCCTCCATTTTACCGAAAGTCCCCGGAGACATGGTTCCGCCAACTTGAGTCCCAATTCGCCCTCGCCAACGTTACGTCATCTCGGACAAGATCCCACCACGCCTTGTCCGCCTTACTGGAGGAGATCGCCTGCGACTTGAGTAATGGGCAAAAGACCGTTCCAGGACACCATAAAATTCAAAAAATAGTATCTTTAAAAACGACATAAATTCATGAATTTAGACCCTTTTTCAGGTTTTTAAGACCTAAATACATGAATTTAGTCCATTCAAAAAGTACCATTTTTTCAAAAAAATGGTATCTTTAAAAACGACATAAATTCATGAATTTGAACCCTTTTTCAGGTTTTTAAGACCTAAATTCATAAATTTGGGCGTTTTTAAAAATACCCAATTTTTCAAATTTTTCAAAATCTCAAATTTGAGAATTATAATTTTTACCTTGAAAATCATGACCGTTCCAGGACACCGAAAAAATCATAAAAGTTGAGAATTTCAAATTTGAGAATTACAATTTTTACCCCCCTTAAAATCATGACCGTTCCAGGACACCGAAAATCATAAAAGTTGAGAATTTCAAATTCATGAATTTTATCCATCTTTCAGGTTTTTTAAAATATACCATGTGACTAATAATATTTATTTAAAAATGGAAGAAACAAAAGTGGAAGAAACCGCAAGAATATATCCTTCGTTATCATATGAACGTAGTTCTACTTTAATGGACATTGAAAAAATGAATAAAGAAAAACACAAAGATAGAGTACGTTATATGAAAGTTAAGGAATCTCAATTATTATTAAGATTAGAGCATTATAAAAAATTAAGAAAGAGATGGAGTAAAGTTAAGAATGTAACACAAGGAATTGGCATATTCTTAACAATAAGTTTAGGTGCTTTAACAATTGTTATATCTTCAGGTGTTTTAGTAATTCCAGTAGTTGCTACAGCTTTAACAGGTACGGGTGTTTTTGCAACTTCACTTGTTACAATGTTAGATAAATCTTTAATAACTAAGAAACAAAAATCATTGAAAAGTAAGCATTTACATATTAAAGAAGTCTATGATAAACTACATTACTACTTTCAAAGAGTATGTGATGATAATGTTATTACGTTAGATGAGATTGAAAAATTTGATCAAATAGCTAATGAAGTAAATCAAATATCATTTCAATTACAGTCAGAAAAAGTTGATGATAAGAATAAACAGGATGGCAAAATTTCTAGTGATGGTAAAATTTCTAATGAAGAAAATGACAAAATTTTTTTAGAAGAGCTAAAAACTTTTAGCGAAAATTTAAGCAAAACTTTATTAAACTAAACTTTATTAAACAAAACTTAAAGCGAAAGGATGACAGACAACAAAGCAATAAAAAAATAATTTGTTCAGTAAATTTGTTTTTGCTGTATTCCAATGTTACCACAAAATTCAAATATTATATTTTAGAATGGATAAAATTAGAGCTGATAATTTTAAAAGAATAAAACAATTAGAAGAGTTAATAAAACAAAGAAATATTATGAAAGAAAATCATCTTCAACATAGAATGATAAAATCTGGTATTCAATCTGATATGTTTGAAAAAATGCAGCAAACCGAGCAAGTAAAAGCTGATTTTGAAAAAACTATGGAACCATTTAAAACTCTTGAAAAAGAACTTACAAATAATGATAAACAAATTGATATAACAGATCCAGAGCACAAAACTATATTAGATGACTATGGATTACTAGAATCAAACATTAATAAGAAATTACCAAAATCTATGCAATTTGAACATTCTATTTCATTTATAGATGGAAAAACAATACCTAGATTTTATCTCGGACAAAAAAAATATTTCCACAACCTTTTCGAGGTTTAATTTTTTCACCAGATAAATCTCCTTTTAATTTAGATAGAAATTTTGTTGATCTTTTAAGAGGAGCAGATTTAAATAATTATGCGATAGAAGATCTCATAAAATATAAAGCTATGTTAGATAGAGTTGGTGCAGTAAAATCTCTTAGACGTTATAAACAATTAGAAAATTTATTATCAACGGGAGTTAAAGTAGGAAAAGGTTTATCTGAAAAACAGAAAACAGAAAAACTGTATTCTTACCAGATGATCCACAAGAATTACTAAATAGATTAAATATTTTAATATCGGCAATAAAAGAAGGACATAATTCTAGTTTCAATGAAATTCATGCTATATTGAAAAGACTGTTAGAAAAGAAGATTCCAAATGAAGAGGATTATAAAAGTGTAGCTGAAATATGTTGTTTCTAATTTTTATCTATGATTTTTATTCATGATTTTTATCTATGATTTTTATCTATGATTTTTATCTACGATTTTTATCTACGATTTTTATCTACGATTTTTATCTATAATATTTATTCAAAATTTTAACTAAAAAATGTGCTCAGCAGATTTAGACAAAATTAATAATCATTTAGAAAATCTAACAGAGATTTTGGGTTCATCAAAATTTAGTACGACGTTAAAAATTATAACAACTACTTCATCACACACTTGTAATTTAGAACCCATTCTTCATTTAGAACAAAATAAAAATTATCAAATTGCATTGACTAGTTTCTCCACATTAAACACTATTCAAAATGTTATCAAAGATGTGAATGATCAATTTAGATATTCTACCGATAAAGGCAAAACATGGAAAATATTAACTTTTCTTCCTGGTTCTTACGAAGTTGAATCAATATCAAATGAAATTAAAAGACATTTAGGTATACCATTTAAAGATAAGAAACAATTACATTTTGCAGTTGAACCGGCAGTTAATAAATTTCCTCTTACTTTAGACGAAAATCATCAAGTTGATTTTAATCATGATAGATCATTGTCAAAGCTATTAGGATTTAATAAACAAACCTATAGTCAAGGTTATCATTTAGGTGAGAAGATTCCTAAAATAACTGAAATAAATTCAATTGCTGTACATTGTGACATTATTGAAGGAGGATATATAAATGGTAAATTGTCAAATTTAATATTCAGTTTTCCAGCTTTTACTGTAACCATTGGTTATAGATTAAATGTATTTCCCCAAACATTAATATATTTTCCTATTACAAGAAAAACTATTAACAACATTGGCATTAGAATCACTGATGAGAAAGGACAAGAAATAAATTTTGGAGGTGAAGAGATTATGATAGATCTTTTGGTTCAAGAGGTATAAACTCCCACGCGAAGCTAGAGAAGTTTAATTTTCTTCTTCTTCTTTAAAAATAAAAATAAAATAAAAATAAATTTTTTTATTAAAAAATGAGTGAAGTACCCCCATTAAATAAAAAGAAACTTAAATTTAATCATCATCCAAATTTATCTAATAAAGTTTTGTCAGTTATTTGCGGAAGATCAGGATGTGGAAAAATGTATCTATTATTTAAAATTTTAACGACTCCAAATTTTTTGGATTATAACAATCTTATAATTTATACAACAACAGCAGAACAACCCGTCTATCAATTTTTAAAATATGGATTTGAAAATAATCTTAAAAAAAGAGCAATTGCTTCATTATTCAAAGAATATGAAAAATCTGAAGATGAAGAAGAAATAAGTTCGTGGTGTGAAGAAGCAGCAAAAAATAGTCAGCTAGTAGAATCCAATAAAAATAAGCATATAAAGATACAATTAATAGATGATAGTGGTAATATGCAAGATCCTAGTAAACCAGATAAAAGAATGAAACATTGTGTAATTTTTGATGATTGTGTTAATGATAGAAATCAGTCAGTTCAGAGAAATTATTTCACAAGAGGTAGACATAATAACTGTAGTGTTTTTTATTTAACACAAAGTATGTATTCATTAGACGGAAGTGTTATTAGAAAGAATGCAAATATATTTATACTATTTGAAATAAATGCAAGAAACTTAAGTGATTTGTTAAGAGATTTATGTGTAAGAAATAAAGATGAATTTAAACAATCGTGTAACAATGCTTGGTCAAAAGATTATGGCTTCATTACAATTAATATTGATAAAAAAATACATGATAGAGTTATCGAACAATTGTTCTCTGACTAGGCTTCGCCTCGAGGGGCTTCGCCCCGACTGAAAGTCGATAGAACATTTGTTTACCGAGTGATAAAAAAATATACAAATATAGTGTTATAGTATTTTATTATTTTTTATTTTATGTATATATCAAATTTGTCTATCTTAGAAATTAGAAAATTAAAAAGGTGAAGTAGTTATTCCATCAGGTGAAATTTTTCTTTTATCATCAAATGGATCTAATGCTAATTTATGTTCTTCTTTTAAATACATTTTATGTTTCTTTGAATTAAGTCTATAATTACATGCTGTTTTTATTTCATTATTAAATAATACATTTTTATAATCTTGAAATGTTATTTGATTAGCCACTGATGCCTTTGAAATTCCTTTTAATGTTTTATGTGTTTTAATATTATTAGTTGTATCATAACAGTAACATTTAGATTTTAAAAATATAGCTTCTGTTATGAAATCTTCATTTCCTTCTAATTCATCTTTTACTTTACATAAATCAGAAGGATGAATGATATCTTTTATTTTATCTATTTCTTCATCAAGTGTAGAATTATACGGTATTGTTAATTCTAAGGAAACAGAATCGGTATCTGTAAAGTGTAATTTATAGTTTTTGCCATAAGCAGGTGCAAAATAATCATATATAAATCTATACATAAATAGTTTAGCTAATTCTAATATAGTGAATCCTATAAAATTAAACTTATCATGTTTTACGCTGATTCGACGTAAATGTACAGCACATAGTTCATCACTAAATCTAGTAGTTCTTTTATATGTAGGTTTCCTTGTTAAATTTTGAAACCTATCTTTATCATAAACTATTTCAATATTTTGTCTATTACGCACATTTTCTAAAGTCTTACCATAAAATGCATTATTCATTAATTTGAAGAACACGTTTCCAAAATCATCTTTATTTCTTTTAGCTATTTTACGTTTTTCAATATTGAACTCTATATAATCTTTTAACCACCTAGATTTTTGATAAAATAGTTTTCGATGTATTTTGGTGAGAATCATTCCATGTTCTAAATACCAATCTAGCATTCTTCCTTCAACAACATACTTTCCTTTATTGCTTTGTGTTAACATAAGTTTTTTTTGTTGGTCTGTATTTCTTAGGAATTAAAGATTTTTGATAATCTGAAAAATCTTCTATATTGGGAATTTTGTTTTCGGGACAGAAAGGAAAATATTTTGTTTTATCTTTTATTTCATCAGGATATACTAAATCAACTTCATATATATAACCATGATTATACTTTCCATCATATGTTTTTTGATAATCAAGAATATTACACCATTCCATCTCACCTGTTGGTAATTCTTGTATCATGCAAGAAGAATATAAGCTATTAAAATCATAATATAACAAATAGTTTTCTCTCATGATTTCATCAACTGCTGCTTGACTATCTTCATTTGATAAAAGTCCTTCTATATTTTGATTAAAAAATTTTATAAACTGATCACTTTCTTCTGGAGATAAAGGTTTCATTATTCCATAATCATCAGGATTTACTTTTTTATTGTAACACTGTACATAACGATTACCTAAAACTGATGAAACTCCACCTCTAATTCCAGATTCAAAAAATAATAATTTATCATATGTATTTTCTTTATAATGTTTAAGTTTAACACCGGTATGTTTCAATCCTGCTAGCCATGTTAAACCTGGTGTAGAATAACAATAACATGGATCTATTCCGTAATATTCTAAACACATATCACGAAAGTTTTCAAAAAGATCAGCTAGTATTAATACATCTATCTGAAGATATTTCATTGTATAATCATACATTGTTTTACAATTTAACTCTCTCCAATTCTTTTCAGCTTCTGCATAGTCTTCTTCAGATAATTGTGATTGTTTTAATGTTGATTTAAATTTATTTACTGGAGGAAGTTGTTTTTCTTCCATAATTTTATTCACAGAATTAAAATCAGTCTTCGACTGTGAACCACAGGTTTTATCTCCAGTTATATCAGTCTTCGACTGTGAGCCGCAGGCTATATACTCATACGGAAATATGCCTTTTAAAGGTTTTAAATTATATTTATTTAATATTTTACATTGTTCAGATTTCAAAGTTTTTCCCATAACATCTAATGAATAAGGAGTAAAAAATCTAAATACATCTAAAATTCTAATACAACATAATTGCATTGAAAAATATTCTTCTTCTGTTTTACATAGTACATTTATTTGTTGTTGTTGTAATTTTTCAGATGAAAATAAATCTTTCATTACTAGATGGAAATCATATTTAGAACCATTGTAGAAATATAAAGGAACAAAGTTATATTTAAATTTATTAGCATTAAGATTACAAGAATTATGTGCTGCACCTCTATATAATCCATTTAGATGATCATGATCTTTTACCTTATCAAGATATCTACCTCTACCATTTTTATAATTTTTTGTAAATTCTTTTCCACAGTAATAACATTTTGTTTCATTAATAAAATTTAATTTTTCTTTTTCTGTTAATGGCATCATTGGAATATTTGTTTCAAGCAATTGTGAAAATCGTCCTTGTAATTCTTCTACTTTCTTTGTAAACATTTCTGAACTATCTTCACCATAGTATTGATAATATTCTGATTTAAATAATTCAGGATAATTTGAATGAATGTACATTCCCCAACATAATGGTTTTTGTTCAAATAAATATTTTTCTTTACTTTGTTCAGCTGCACTTTTTTCATAATTATCATTTTCATAATTATCATTTTCAGAATCGGGTGAAGCCCTGGAAGACATCTCCGATGTCTCGTGATTTTGTGTCATTTTAACATTATATGCTTCGAAATCACAATATATTGTAAAGGGTACTTTATTTTTAAAATACCATTTATTGTATTCTAAATAATCATCTTTAGGAAAAGTATTTTTAACTGCTTCGTTTTGTTGACAATCCTCCAAATGTCTATTCATTTCTTCTTTAGTTCTAAAACTTGTCATACATTGAAGACAAGGAAAATTTGTATTATCTGAAGTTTTTGTAAATATAGAAACATCTTTACACAATATAAAATGACCCTGATAATATAATATATTCGCTTGTGCTGGTTGTTTTGTTTGTTTTAATTTTTCAAATTTATCTGTATATATTTCATGTGTTTCATCAATTTCTTTTGCAAGATTAAATGTATTTCGATGAAAATTTTGATTTAATATTTGTAGCTGTTGTTCATATTCTTTATCATATTGTTCTTTATATTGTTGTAGACATTTTTTAAAGATTCATTTATTTTTTGATTGGTTTCATTTTCTTCATTATTTTCTTCATTTAATTTTTGAATCGCTTCTATCTTATTTTGATATTTATGGTGATATTCTTGTAGTAACATTTTTGTTTGTTGTTGATAATCTGTTTTACATTTTTGTAAAATTTCATTTAAATTTTGTAATTTTTGTTGATATTCTAAAGATAAAGATAAATAATCGGAATCATAATCATAATTATAATTACGTCCTTTATAATTATTATGATTAATCATTATTGGTGATAGTTTTTTAACAATTTCAAATTTTTCAGTACATATTATATTTCCTTGGTAAAAAATATTATGATGCATGTAATTTCCACTATCATTATATACTATTTCTGATTGACATAAATTTTTATTATTCAAATAAAATTTTTTTGAATCTGAGTAAAGTGGAGTAATTTTACCAATAGAAACATAATTCACATTTAATTCAAAAACTTTTACTTCTATTAAATTTTTATTCTTTTTATGAAACTTTTTTAACCTATTATAATCATATGGAAATTCATCTAAGCCATCAGAGAGATCAAATTCATTTATGTATTCTTCTTTATTGTAATGACTTAGTCTTTCTTTGTGATATTTTGCAGGATGTAAATGTGCTATAATACTCCACAGAAAACAATAATCATCTTCATTTTTTATGTTGATTATTTGTGGTGAACTGAAAGGCAAAGGAACATAACTACCACCAGTATTATTTTTATATTTATCAATTACTATTTTCTTAGATAGTATTTTAACAAATCTCCAACCAGATTCACGTAACTGGGCTTCAATTATACAATTTTCTAATTTAAGTATCATCGATTCAAATATGGGTTGTATATCATTTACATTATGAATTTCTTGTGAATTTGTAAAATGTCCTTGTATTATTTCTTCAGGAATTCCATCAGGTCCATTTTTTGTATAAAGTACTTCTACATTCATATAACATTTGAAAGATTTCTTAAATATATTATAAAAGTTTGTTAATACATTATAAAAAGTTTCATCGGTTTCATTATGTTCAACAGATTCATTAAATAAATATTTTATATCTGTTACCGCTTCTTCGGTTCGTTCAGCTTCATCAAATTCATCAGTATCGCTAAATAAATATCTTCCATCTGGTAGGGTCTCATCTTCACTATTAAAAACTTTTTTATATTCCGAATGTGAATAATCATCAAATATTTTTTTAACTTTTATATCAGTAGGCAATGTTTCTAGATAGTTTTTATAACTATTTAATTTTAATATATTTCCTTCATCAACTCGTTCTACATTTTGTAAATGCAATTTACTATTTAAATGAGATTGATAACTTCTTTTTGTTTGCAACTTTTTTTTACATAAGACACAATAAAACTTGGTATTTTCCATTTTTTATTTTTTTAAAGAAAAATTTGTGTTTTAATTTTAGATATAAACATTCTAATATGAACGACTTGAGAGTTTTCATATATTATTATATATTTCACATTCTTAAGTTATTTTATTTTCTTTATCACATTAAGTTTTATCATATTAAGTTTTATCATATGTTTTATCAAAAGATAATTTAAATCTATTTTCACTAACTATTGATTCTTCATCATCATCATAAATTGTTTCTTCAACATCATAAATTACACTTTTTGGTATAGGATGCCATTCCCTGATAGGATACCATTCTCTTATTGGAATATCTAATTCTAAATTACATCTTTTATCTGATAATAATATAATAGAGAAAAATATTGGTCTTTGATCTCTTTTGGAAAATTTAATAACACCACCATAATCTGAATCACTTTTAGTTTTTATTAAAGATGATAAAATTTTAAATTGATTAGATGTAAATCCTAATTTAAATTTTGTAGACCCGACACATAGTTGTCTAACAGTATCTTCAACTATACCATCATTATTATTTTCAATTGTAAGAAAATGAAATTTAGATAAATTTTGATTATATGTAGTATTAATATCATGTACATCAGTATGAGATATAAATTTTTCTTCACTTAAATTTTTATAATTACTAATATTTTTGTAATATTTTTTACCATTTACACCTTTTTCAGATGTTTCAGAATCATCGTCTATGTTATCATCATCTATATTATCATCATCATTATTATTATAAGATTCTCTAAGATCGGGCAAAGCCCTAGAACCTTCGGTTCGTTTATCATTATTGGATTCTTTAAGATCGGGCAAAGCCCTAGAACCTTCGGTTCGTTTATTATTATTTTTAAAATTATTATGATTATGATTATGGTCATTGTTAATAGTATAAGGTGTAGTCCACATATAAATTTTCTCTTGTTGAGCTGAACCATTTATATAAGATTTTAACAAATTAATATTTAAGTTTGAATATAATCCTATATAAGTATCATCATCATATCTTTGCGGCATTTCTAATGTTTCTTGTTTATAAATTGTATCTCTATAAAACTTGGCATAATAATTCTTCATTATGTTTTTTACTCTCTATGTGAATGTTATATTGATTTTGATCGTCAACAAATAATCTAATTTTTTCTTTCGAAAAAGATTTTAATTTTTTAACTAATTCTTTAATATTGATATAATTGATAATTTTAGTTTCTATCCAATCAGTATTACTAATTGGTAATACTGCTCTAATAAAACCATAAGCATTATTATGACCTATTATAACCATATTTTCTTTATTTAATTCCACATAAGCTACATTATTATATTTACTTACTATATCCATAAATTTAATAAATGGATCACCTGGAAATAAACAATAATTAGTTTCTATAGAAGGTAAACCTTTAGTCTGTTCTCTAAATATTTCGGCTTGTAATTGAAATAAAATATTAACATCTATACATGGATTTGTAATAGTAGTATTATTATTATTATTATCAAAACATTTATTTCCAAATCCCGTTGATCTCGTCGAATAAGAAGAACAGGATGATGCGGGCGAATATAATTTTTTTAAATTTGCTTTTTCCATTTTTTTATTTTTATTAGAAAAAATTTTATTTTTTTATTTTTATTAGAGAAAAATTTATTTTTTTATTGTTAAAAAATGACGTTACCAAATGTTGCTGGAGGTGCATATATCCCGAATAATCGTGAATTAGAAATAGAAATAGAAAATTTTATCATGAAAACTGGAGACGTTTTATCTGGTCCATTGCATCTTTCTATTCTTCCGCAACAAAATACAGAGTTAACAAATAAACAATATGTTGATACACAAATCAATGACTTAAAAGAAAAATATATAAACGATGTTTTGGTTCCACTGATGAACGAATTAAAGTTGCTTAAACTTAATGACAAATCATTAAACGAAAAATTATTAAAACTTGATAAAAAGGATAGAGAGCTAGAAGCAGATATAGCAAAACTTTTTAAAAAGATTTCTGAACAATCAAAAATTTTAATATTACTTTCTTTAAATTTAAAATCTGCTGTAATTAAAAATAAACATCAGATAAAAATGTTAAAAGAACAATTAGAAGATGAAATAGAAAAACTACCTGAAAGAATTTAAAAAAATTTAAAGCAGTTACAAACTACATTCCAAAAAAGTGTTGATGAATTAAGTTCTAAAATTACTCAACAAATGAAAAAGATGAATAGAATAATAAATGAAGTAAACTCACTTAATCAAAGAGTTGATAAAATGAAAACTCTTAAAATCAATTTAGAAAATGAATTAAAAAAATTTACAAGAATACTCTAAAGAAAATAAAGAACAGTTAGATTCTGTTAAAAGACAATTAGATGTTCTTAAAATTAAGATAAATGCTCTTAAAACGGCGTTGAAGATGAATCAGCAGAAAATGCAAGTTAATAGAAAAGAAATTAAAGTACATCACACGCTACTTGACGCAATAGATAAAGTGCAACAATCAATTAATAAAGTTATCTCGAAGTTGTTGTCCATTCACAAACGTAAATCTTGATCGACGAAGTCTTGGGTTTCTAACCTATCGGAGCGAAGCTCCTCGAGGCTTTAGCCGATCGGACCAAAGGTCCTGAGGTTACTAACCAATAGAACTTTGTTCAGAGGCTTTAGCCGATCCTAAACGTAAATCTTAGCGCGAATATTAACGTAAATATTTTTTCCCAAAAGTCAAATTTAATCCTAAAAAATGCCTATAATTTATAAACACAATCTTAAACAATTTGCTTCAAATCAAAGAATTGCTCATGAACCACGTATGAATCCTGTTTATCATTATGATAATAGAGAAACAGTTCACACGGAAGGAGCTGGGATCTTCTCTGGTATTGGAAGTATCGTTAACTTAATTAAAAATAATAAAGATTTGATTACATCTGCTGCAAAAGGAGCAGCTGCTATAGGTAGTACAGCTAGTGCAATATCAAATGCTGTCAAGTCTCAAAACGAATTAAAACAACTAGAAGCTATTCGTAAACTTAGGAATGATTCCGAAGAACTAAAAAATTTAAAAAAACTTTCAGAGGAAACAAAAAATAAAATTGCTAACATAGCTGTTGGGGAAACCTTGAGGAGCGGAGCTCCGTCGTAAACATAAGAAGAAATCAGGCGTAGCCATAAAACGTTCAATTGAAGAAATAAGAGGAAATGGCGTGAGCAGCAACCTTCGGTTTAACCAGCAAAGCTGTAGCGGAGCTGGCCTAGCAAAATTCTAAAATTATGTTTTTTAGGAAAATTTTCTTAGCAAAATTTTTTTAGTAAAATTATTTTAGCAGAATTTTTTCTGTGTGTGAGAAAAACAAAAAGTCAAATTATTTTTTATAAAAATGTCTTCGCTTATCGAAAATAAATTTAGATTAGACGATCCTCCGTTCGTCAGTTGCAATCAAAAAAAGAATGACTATATAAGAATTGCTATGAATCCCGGATCTTCCAGTAGAGTAAATACTGGAGGTGATTTAATTTTTGAAGTTGATAATCAGCAGAGTTATATATATTTACCTGATTCATTTTTACACTGTGAATATTCTTTGTATAGTGATGCCAATTTTACAACACCATTACCTAAAACCGATAATATTGCACTAGAGAATAATTTTTTTCCAAGATTATTTACACAAATGCGTTTAGATGTTGCAACTCAAAATATAGAAACAATAAGTGATTCTCCAGGTGTAATTGATACAATGCTTAGATTTGTAACAATTGGTGAAAATAATAAAAAGTATGAAATCGAAGGTTGGTTTCCTGATACTAATGATGGTATAATTGTTGATGATTTAACTCATGCTGGAACAGATGTCGCAGGAATTGCGAAAGATGTAGAAAATATTGCAAAACATTTAAATAAAACAAATAATGATGCATATAAAGAAAGACGTGAATTTAACAAGAAAAGTAAACAGACAGTAAATTGGTCATTGTCTCCATTATTTGGATATTTAGATTATGATAAAATATCATATCAATTAAAATTTAAGTTAATAATTCATCGCACAGCAAATAATGAATTAATTTTTTTTGGTAAGACTGGAAAAAAAGCATATTTAAAAATTGATAGACTTGAATGGTGGATTAAGCATATTACTCCTAGTTTAGAGATTGAAACAGCTATTGCAAAAAGATTAAATGCTAACAAACCAATTCCAGTAAATTTTCTAAAGCGTACTGCTAGTTCAGTAACTTTTTCCGAACAAAGATTTAACTGGCATTTTACTAGAACTGCGAATACTCCAAGATATTTATTACTAACTTTTCAAAGAAATAATTCTCCAAGTTTTGATAAGAACAACAATCGTTTTCATATTAATACAACTCGAAGTTTACAAGTTTCATTAAATCAAACCCGTTATCCAATTGATCCATTAAGATTCGATGATACCAATAATCAATTTATGGAAGGATATGATTCTTATCGAAATCTTTGTATAGAATTTGGAGTTGGACCACAATTAACTCCTGGAGATTGGAGACATTTATATCCTGTTTTCTGTTTCGATTTAAGTGCACAATCTGAAGATATTATCAAGACTGGTTGTGATGTAACAATTAATATTGAAAAGAAAGATTCCACAACTTCATTGATGGCTTATGGTTTATTGCTAGAAGATGTAAAATATTCTATTGAAATTCTTAATGGAAAGATGGCTAGGATAGGTAAAGCCTCGAGGAGCTTCGCTCCGATAAGTTAATTAAAATTTTTGTTAACTTAAATTTTTTTTAGTAATTAGTAATAAATTTTTTTTGTAACTAGAATAGATTAAAAATTCCTAATTTAAAATTTATTCATAACTAGAATAGATTAAAAATTTTTGGTAACTTAAAATTTTTTTATTAAAAATGTCGCAAGCTAAAAGTAATAATAATAAAACTGTTGAATTAAAATTACGTAATATTGTTGACAAAAATACACCTAAAACTATTACGATTAATAAAAAAAGTATTACATAAGTAAACCAATGATAGAGAATATTCAATTACAAGAAGAAAAGAATGGCGGGATTCTCCCATTAATTCCTCTAATAATAGGAGGTATAGCAGCTGCAGGAAGTGTTGCAGGTGGGACAGCTGGTATTGTCCAAGCAGTAAATAAAAATAAATCAGAGAAGGCAGCATTAGAAGAATCTAAACGTCATAATGGAGAGTTAGAGAAGGTTGCTAGAGGGCAGGGAATAGCAGATAATTTTATTAGTAAATTAAATTTAGTTGATGAAGGAAAACGAGTTCTTAAAAATATTCTCCACAATGTTGATGATTTAATTGAAATTAAAGAAACTAAAGATGGTTCTGGAATATATCTAAGTCCTAGTATGATTCGGTAATAACCTCAGAACCTTTGGTCCGATCGGCTAAAGCCTCTGATCAAGGTTCGATTAGGTAAAACATTTATTTTATCTTTTAAAATGAATTCTACAAATTCCGAAAATTTAATTAAATTAAAAATTGATAATTTAGATTTATTAAATCATATATTAAACAAAAATAAAAACTCAAATTGTCAGCATATTGGAGGTGACATACAAAAAACATTAGAAAACCTTCCTGGATTTATTTGGAGTAAATATTCGAAAGAAAAGCATCTTCCTGGTCATTCATATACCGGTCGAAGAACTCGATTAGATATAAGACTAGATGAGAATAATAATCCGAAACCAGGTGAAGAACCAATAAATAGAGTAGATGCCGCCGCTTATAGACATGATTTAGCTTATCGAAATCATGATCTAAGTTCTCGACATGCAGCTGATAAGAAGATGATTCAAGAATTAGATAGTATTCAAAATCCTACATTTAGAGAAAGAATTGAAAGAATGTTTGTCAAGAAAGCTTTACAAGCTAAAATATTATTCGGCCAGGGTTTAAATGAAACGACAGTAGAGCTGTCTGAGAGCAACGCTCGAACCTATGCCTCTGAAATTCATAGGGAATACAGAAGGCCTAAATATTTATTGAAAGTAAAAGTATTTAATAAAGATGATATTTGGAGTGCTGATCTTATTCATATGCCGAATGAAAGGGACTACAAATACGCATTGACCGTTATAGATTTATATACACGATACGCTTGGGTAAAGCCTTTAAAAAATAAAAGTGGTCTATCAGTTAAATATGCGTTTGAAGAAATCTTTAAAGAAAGTAATAGAAAGCCAAGGAAATTGTTTGTCGATAAAGGGTCGGAATTTTATAACCGAAACGTTCAGCCACTATTTGAAACTGTTTATTCAACTGAAAACGCTGGAAAAGCTGTAGTGATAGAAAGATTCAATCGGACGTTAAAAAATAAATTATTCAAGAAATTTACTGAGCAAAGAAATCAGAAATGATTGAAGATATTACCAGGAGTTGTAGAAGAGTACAATAATAAAGTTCATTCTGGTATTGAAGAAACTCCAAAGAATGCTTCTGACGATCCTGATTTAATCCGAAAGAAAATATTCGAGAATAATTATTCGAACGAAAATAATAATTTGAATGAGAGTAATCCGAATTTACAGAAACGTAAGCCGAAATTTAAAATTGGAGATATAGTTAGAATATTTAAATATAAGAATAAATTTGAAAAAGGCTTTGTTGGCTATTGGACTAAAGAAATATTTGAAGTTTGTAAAATAAATCCAACTTATCCGATTACTTACGAAATCAAAGATTTAGATGATGAAGATATCAGAGGCCGATTTTATCAAAATGAATTACAACGAACTGATTTTTAATTATCATTATCATTATCATTGGAACTAACGGTTCGGGAATGAAATTCCCTTATTCAATTCCCTTATTCAATTCTAACATAATATCTAGAAATGGTACCCCTTTTTGTAATTTAAATAAAACATAAAGACATAATTGACCACAATAAGTAGTTCCCGGTTTTTGAATTTGAAATGTATTATAAGTTCCATTGCCAAGTAATTTTTTGACTTCATTTGTAGGTGGAAGTCCATAAGAGTCGAACCAATAGTTCTCAGCCTCCGGGCGGTCGAAATAGTACTTATCTCGATTTTTATTAAAGATACCTGCAGACCAATGTACACCTTTTTCATCTGTTGTGTGAAGATTTGTTATGAAATTTACAGTTGGCTTATTTTTTAGGAATGGTAATTCGTCTCTCATTAGAACATGAAAATTCTTTATTCCTAATTGATTTGCAATTTTCTTTAAATCAAAATTTGTAGTTGTTTGCGTTTTAAAAACTCATTTATGTTGTTCATTTTATAATAAAACATTTCTTAAGGGACCCCTAGAAGTCAGAAGGGACCCCTAGAAATTAGAAGGGAGGGGGTAGTAGAACTACGTTCATATGATATTGAAGGATACATCCCCGCGGTTTCTTCCACTTTTAAAGAAATATTATTAGTCACATGATATATTTTAAAAACCTGAAAAACGGATTTAAAAGACGTTTTTAAAAATACTAACTTTATGATTTTTTCGGTGTCCTGGAACGGTCATGATTTTAAGGGGGGTAAAAATTGTAATTCTCAAATTTGAGATTCTTAACTTTTATGATTTTCGGTGTCCTGGAACGGTCATGATTTTGGGAGTAAAAATTGTAATTCTCAAATTTTGAGATTTTGAAAAATTTGAAAAATTGGGTATTTAAAAAACGCCCAAATTTATGAATTTAGGTCTTCATAACCTGAAAAAAGGGTTCAAATTCATGAATTTATGTCGTTTTTAAAAATACCATTTTTTGAAAAAATGGTACTTTTTGAATGGACTAAATTCATGTATTTAGGTCTTAAAAACCTGAAAAAGCAAAGACAATGGATAATATAAAGACTGTAAACTCCGCGAAAATTTGGAAACTACTCCTCAAAATGTGTACTACTCGTTGAGGACAAGACAGCAGTAGTATGCAATAAGTCTATAACTTGCTGCAGTATAGAAGTCGAAGGTACCTCAACCGGAAGCGAATTTATGATGAAACATGGAAACTGGTGGAAGAAGGCATTATAGAGCAATTGAAGGAAACAATCATTTCAAATTGTCCATAAAGTCGCCACATTATCATGACTCATCCCTCAAATTTTTTATTCGCAAAAATTTTATTTATTCACAAAATACAGATTCAATACTAATTTGTTGAAAGACGTAATTTCCTTGCTTGCTTGTCTCTATGATTATGATATCACTGATGCAGCAACAGAAATCTAGTGCGCGAAATTGAAGCATGATTTTTGTGGAGCTATGGTAATAATGCTTGAATCTAGACTTACAGTTCTGCTTCGAATAGTAGATGCCTTCGTGCTATCTGCTCCCTTTTCTTTAACAATTAGTGATCGATTAACAACTATTGGTAATGTTGGTGGGATTTGCTTAAAAACTGACAGATTACAAGCGAAGCTGCAAATCAATGCTAGCTTTGGCATCTGCCGATACATAACCTAGCATTGCAGATCCACTTTGTGCAAGAAAACAAGCATCAATTATGAGGAAACATAGCTTTTATTTCGTAATAGCATCTTGATTGGAGTCACAAACGATATCTTCCTAGCAGCATGCTGCTGTCATGACTTCTTTTTCATTATCACATCAGTACATACTCTCTCTCTGCTTGGTTTTTCGGCAGACTAAAATTGAGAGCAACATTTGCTTTTGTGTGCAGCAAAACATAATTTACAAAAGCATCTAATTCCATCCACGCAGTCAAGAAATTGACGAATGTGTTTATCTTTCATTTATAATAATTGAACTTACTTTGAACTTTTGGAAGAAATCTATTCACCAGGACAGTATTATCAAAAACCGTCCATTATCTTTGGGTGTTGTTGTCTTTGTTGAAGCCAGTTGATCAATGTCAAGAGCCAATACTGAAAATGGAAATCTGATGCTAATAATCTATCAGAATTCCATCCACTCAGTTGAGGCAGTGACGAATGTGGGGTTGGTCGGTCATGTTACAACACCATTTGTTAGATGGCAAATCTGAAAGATATTCGACATCAATATAATGAAGGTCGCAACAATGAGAATATATTCATAGCCGTTGATCATGAAGTGTATAATTATAGTATCAATAGTGCTTTGGCTCTACTAAGACACACTAGATTCATTTTTTCACGCACATCTGTAAGTCGATAATTAGGGACGCTGACACTGAGAAGCAAATAGTGGAAGCTGGCTGTTCCTACTACATGCCGAATTTAAAGAGAATCAATATTCTAACTGCTAAAAATCTAACTGTATCGTGCAATCAGGACAATTGAGTTAAATTCTATGACGTCACAATCAGTCTACGAGAATATATTTTGCCAAACTAATTGCTCGAGCAGCAATTTCTGTTTCTCAGATGAATATTCAGAAATTTCCTCTGGTTATGACTTTACTAATGAAAGGTTATTCCAATATCCAGAATAGAAATTGCTTTGCCACTTTTCCACTAACAACTCCCGGCGGTTCAATATAAAGATATATTTAGCCTCTTGAGGACAGGTTAGCTCATCTCGTCCTATTTTTAAATGCCAAATCTGCCCAGGTGGCGCACCTCGTCCTCGGCACTTATAGACTGATTTTCTCATGTGCTCAACTCGGCAGTTGAATAGCAAGGACGAGCTCGTCCTCCATCCTTAACAGGTTAAATATTATCAGTAATTATGAATTCAGTATCAATATAAACACAGCATAATTCAATATGAAATCAGCAAAATCCAACAGATAAATCTTACAAAATCAATAAAAAATTATTTCTAAATTACATTTATTAATTAACAGGATCAATTATAATTTGATTTGTTTCTGCTCTTATCGACGAAATCATTAAAGCACTTCTGTAATAAGCACTGCAATTAAGTAATTGTGCTATAAATTGTACGTACAGTCTAATATTCATTGAGGTAATTTTCTAAGCTTCATCTACTGTGTGATTACAAAGGCTATTATAGAAAATATCCGAAGAAAATGTTTGATATCAGGCGTTGAAGAAATGTTCACAACCAGTGTAAGAATCACGTTAATCAGATAGACTCCTAGAGCATGAATGAAAAATGAAATTTGTAGCGCTAAATTTGAAACCCGTTTATGACTGTTGAGACTACCTATGCAATACCATAGAAAACTACTGAATATTCTCTTATTTTCTAAGTGGAAGTATTCCACTACATGCTATCTAGTCACCATCATTAAATATTTCAATCTGATTATGACATTAAATATAGTTTTATGGATAATAGAACGGTTGTTTGTTCAAGGCAACGATATTATAAAACCAACCGATGTCTAATGAAATTCAGTGCAATTAGCTTCTTTGTTGAACAAAGTTTGAGGGAAGAGCACGGGCATAGACACATCAGTTGTCCCTCAAAAAACTTAATAGACAAAAGAAGTGAAAATGAAAAAATTAGATTAGTGATTAAACTGATCTAGGGAAAGATAAATAACTATACAAAAAGACGACTAAAAGCAGTAATAAACAAAAGACAGAATGGAAAAATATATGGAAAAGTGAAGAAATAGTGAAGGTATAGGGAGATAAAAATAGAAGCAATGCTGTAACTACATCCTCCTGCATAATAAAAATCGAGTGAAAATTAAGTGAGTACGTCGTGCTTTTAACTGAAGTTATAATTAGTTACAAAGCAACATATTAAACGATTACCTCCTGATAACATGTTACATGCACTGACTGAGGGCAACACAAATACGACTTGTAAAAACTATGAAATCTGCGACGTAGTAATTTTAAAAGTGAATTGACTGTGCACTTTAAAAATATTACCATGTGTAGCAGTCAATATAACGGTTGATACCCTCATCCGCAAGTCATTTCCATGTAGCAATAATGAAGTTGTGTACTACTTATACACATTGAAATGATCTATAGAAAACGGCAACACCCCATTTTCAAGTGGCACGTGCTAGGTACGATAATAAAGGAATAAATTCAATATTGCTTCATTTGGGTTTACGACTTTTGGGTTGCCTTACTAATGATAAACTGGTATGAAATAAAAATGATTTTTTTAATAAAATTTAAAATATATATATGTATTCAAACATATTTAAATAATGAAATTTTGAAACATATTTAAATAAAAAAATGTTTTGCAGTCTTCAAAAACAAACTTGAAGCTGTGGAATTTTTCGACTATTTGATTTCTTTGCATAAAAGTATTCAATTTACCATGGAAAATGAACAAGAAAAGCAAATCAAATTTCTCGCCGTTATTGTACACAAAAATGCAGATAAATTTGAGACTGAATGGACTTTGAAAGACACCAACACCGGTATTTATGTTCCTTTCCTTTATGTCAAGAGCCAATACTGAAAATGGAAATCTGATTTACGAATCATTTTGATGAATCAATTTGATGGAAATCTGATTATTTACGAATCGTTTGCAAACGTTTGCGAATCAGGAGCACAAAACTGCTGATATTTACTCCTTCATTTATCGTGCTAAGCGTCTCTCTAGCAAAGATATTTATTTTGAGAGTGCTTGTAATAAAATCGCATCTATTGTTTATTAACAATGGTTTTCATACTAAAGTCATCTAGAAAATTAGAGACAAAATTTTGAATTCCGGACCTAGTAATGGTCAAAATGATGATGATTTGGACCGTGATCGCATATATTGGCGATTACCGTACATCAAAGAAAAAGAAAAGCAAACTCTCAAAACTGTTCACTCGATCAATCGCATCTTGCCCGACACTTGCAAATTATCTGTCGCCTTCGATACTTTCAAAACGAGAAAATTGTTTCCGAACAAAGATGCCTATGAGTTTCGCCTCTAGTATTGTATACAAATTCAAATGTTGGCAAAATGTGACAATTGCTATATTGGCGAGACTCGTAGACACTTTACCACCAGAATTCATGAAAACTTGGAAAGTAGACTAATATACTAGACTACTATACTTAGTAGACCTAAAGATACTGAGATAACCAAACACGTTCATAGAAATAGCTATGACAATTTCCAGATAGTTTTTCGCACAAAGTACACGCGCACTGCTGAAAGTCTGATCATGAAACAAATCAATAGTTCAACCTTGATGAACGAACACGAGTCTTCAGTTCCAATTTTATTGTTTTAACATTTGATTGAATTCCGCAGTTTCAGACGGAATTGTAAATGCAAATCAGTTTCTATTGTATTGTTTTTAGCATGTACTCAATTTCTGTGGTTTTAGACGCAATTGCCAAGAGTTCTTTTAGCTTTGACAAGTTCTCAATTGATGTATTTAATGGTTTTATCTGCATTGTAACTTTGTCCTGAAGATATGTCCAATAATGACATGAAATCGATCGACCAACACTTTTCGTTTTTATTTTAAAATATTTAAATAAATATGAAATTTTTATAAAAAAATTGACAGTTTTCTTTTCGCATGCAGACATAGAATGTATCAATAAGCAGATCTGATTATCGTTCACAATATACATTGTCGCATTAAAACCTGGTTTGTGATTTTCAAATCGAAATGCAAATCCCATGACTTTTGTAACGTCTGATAGCAGACCGATATTGCATAATAATCACTTCAAAAATTCATTACAGTAAATATTAGTGCGCTTGCATGCATAACGCTCTCTTTCTTTCTCTCGACTGCCTGAACAAAGTTTTATTTGTTGATGTCAGTGAAAGTAAACAATTTTTGGCATGCTGCACAAAGATGCGCAAAAATTCATTCTTGTTTATTACAAAAATGAGATAAATTCAATCATAGTAACGTGACATTAGACAGGTAAAATCAATACGGTATGTGAAAGCCAAGAAAAAATATTAAGTTACCAAAGGACTTTATCTGTTTCATTGGTTTTCACATACCGTAGTGATTGATTTTGCTTGTCTAATGCAATGTGACCAGATTATTTTTATCCAAAAACCGGGACAAAACCGATAGGCCTTTACAGATAATGATAGTTGCTGACACAAACAGCGAATTTTAATATATGTTGTTGGGTAATATCGTCAAACCCATACTGTGACAATCATTGAATCTTCATCCTTACGCGTTATGTAAACTGACTATTGGTAGCCTGCTTTTCAAATACCTGTTATCTGTTTGATTTAACGTTTCATCTAGTTTTCGTTATCCTAACTAATTCATAGCAGAGGACTGAGAAAGTGGCGAATCATAGTGCACAACCTTCACTTCGATGATGTGACTCAATAATGAACTCCGTATGTGATTTTGGTGTTTGTTTTTCGTATCTACAGTATGTGGCAATTTAATGAATGCTTTTTCCATTTCCACTAGTTTTTAGTATATTTATTCAATCGGTGTTCAGTCATTGATTGTTTAACTCGTTATGTTCAGGACTCATTACCTCCTCATTATGAACAATGACGGATTCTTAATATATTTTCATCCATACAGGATGTATAAATAAATGTGTATATCTGCAATTGTTTTTCCATAACTTATTATGTAATAATCAATTTCATGATATTTGGTTAATGTTGATCTCTAAAATGTATAATAAAACTTTTTTGGTTTATGTTGTATATTGTTTTATTTGTATCTTTTGCTTTCTACGACTGAGAAAATTCGATTCTATTTCGTCGTGGCATGAAGATGTCAACTATATAAATATTTGAAACAATTCAGTAATTTTCTTGTCACCAAATGTGAATTGTTTATGTATTTAAAATGCTATGACTATATGAACTAAATACTATTTGTTCATGGAATCGTGAATTTTCCTCTTTATATCAGAGGTGTTGTCGTGCCTTGTCATTGGTTAAACGCTTTTCAGTCAATGGCAATGACAGCTGCATCATATGGCAAGCTTACATTTCATTTGTATACTCCAGAATTTCATTTCGTTGGCCTGTTATTTGTGACATCCCTACGAAATTGCTTACGAAACTCGATTGTTTGGAGCGCATCGTCAAGCGTTGGGGATTCATCACCATTAAGCTTCCACTGAAAGTCAGACTTGATCGAGGCTGTGTCAAATAGATTCGAGAAGTTGCTAATCACGCACACTGTCATCCTCTCACATCTTTTTTTATTGTTCGTGCGCCAAATAGGCATGCAAGACACTCTCGCAAATTGTTGATGCCGTTTTGTAAACCTGCGTTCTACAAGTCATTTGTCAGATTTTCTTCCGAAACGTGATTTCTTCTGTACACATCTCACCAAGAAAGCTATTTTGTATTTCGATTTATCAACAAAGCATTATATATAAATAAGAAAATACACTTTATTTAATGTTTAATCACTTCTGTGTTCACATTTCTGCCTCCCTCAGTAGCATTGTTTCCATATAGTTTTCTTGTACACAATAAGAAACTAATGTTGTATCGAAACTCTTTATTTATAGTTGAAATGGCAATAAAATCAGAAATGCTGTTTATTTGCGTATTTTCGTATTTTCTGTTTGAATGTATGTCATGCAACATTTGCCTTTTTTTAAAAAGTTGAAAAACTGCTGGTATGGCATGTCAAAATTAAGCTTCACATTAGGCATTGCCTTGATCGTATCTGCAAGTGAATTTTAGCACTGAAACACGGCAAAACCGTAACATGCATCTGTCCCGAAAGATACTTTTGAGACGCCGGGACAAAATCGCCAAAACCGGGAAAGTTCCGGTAAAACCAGGACTTATGCTCACGCTGGTCTACTAATGTCACGTTATTGTGATTGAATTTATCTCATTGCAGCGAACTATCAGTTAGCGCCAACGCTCAGCAAAAAAGTAAAAATGTATGAATAAGTAACACACACTTGCATGACTATCGTGTCTGATGTATTCTTGATAGCTTAGGTCTAACATTGATAATGAAGAAGGAAATTTCAAATATAACAATAAATTCCAATTTGTAACAATGAAATATGTTTATCTTCAATGTTACTTCCTTGTTACTCCATCTTCATACAGCCTGTCTAAAAACAGATGTTAACGAATCCCGTAAAAATAATGTGATCCTGTGATCTCGGAACTGAAAACCTTAGCTGCGTGTACATAACAACTGTGGTCAAAGTAGAATATTTCTCTATGAGCAAATTAATTCCGATATTTGATCGATCCCGGGATTGAGCTAACCTGAGGCAATGTAAGCAAAAACTGTGGTCTACTTATCAATTTGCCTCCGAAAATCTCAATCCCGGGGGTTGGCTAATTGCTAATCCCAGTTTTGAGTGATTCGCTAATGTTCATTTTGCTAATTTCTCAATCCCAGGATTGGAATTGCCGGTCTGTAGCAACTAGCAAGGCGCAGCCGTTGCCAGAGTTAACAAGCAGCGAACATATGCTTTGCAATCCTTCTGCTAGAGACAAAGCTGACTCATTCATTCTCTTCACTTCATAGCACAGAAATAGATATTACTACACGAGAAGGACTAGAATGGCTGACACACCGAACTTAATTGTTCTCGATGGCACAGAGACACACGCGTTAACCGATTACAAGGTCACCTTCATCACACGCGACAAACTTGCCAAGGATTGGATTTTATGAGGGAACCAATCACAGAGAGGAATGTCATTAGATTCAGCTGATCGAAATTGCGAATCTGCATTTCTTAACTTCTGTATTCAATTAGCGATAAACTGATTTAGACAAAATAAGCATCTTTGATGATCAGGATTCTCCACGCTCATCGATAATGTATCAAGAGAAGTCAACATTCTGAAGCACATGTACATATGGAAATGAATTTAGAACGTTTTAGTGAATTAGACTAGCGAATTGTCGTCCTGTGATATTTTACACAGTTTGATAAACTCTGCTGTGCCACTTTGTTTTTGATGACCTGGTAAGGTGCAGGACGCTAGCTTGTCTGAGCGCTGAAATACCGGTCTAATTTATTAAGAAAGCAGAAAAATAACTTATCTGTCAGACCAAAAATATTAATAATTCGCAATGTGTCGGAGAACCAGCTCATTGCATCAGGCGTATGGTCAAAATTTTTGTTGATCGCTTGTTGAAGTGGCTGGCAGGGTCACTTACACATGCTGCAAAGTAAAAACTTATTTTTGGCCGACAGATAGGTCGTTTTTTCAGCCCTCACCAATACTTTGAACTAGGCCTATATAATTTTGCAAAAATAAGTATTTCAACAGGAAACTGTCGTGCTTTTTTAGTTTGGGTGGATATAAACATGATCTTTCTGAAGAATCCTGCGAGATTCATCAATCTCTAAAACTACTTTATTTACCGGCCGAATATTTTATTCTGAACAGGCAATAATTGCTTGCTATGATATTGATTAGCCACTTTTTAAGCAATCACGGCTATAAAACCGCCCCAATCTAAAACCAGGCGTTGAAAATTTTAATTCAATTTTAGGTAATGTGCCCACTATATTTCCGAAATTTCTCGCGTGACATCATCTACGTTAGGAGTCAGCCATACGCCATCCACAAGAATAGACTTTTAGTCAGTTGATAGGCATGCCATTTATCTGAACATCACCAGCTATCGAAGACTTTTGAAAATTCATGAGAGCACAGACATCCGCTAACATGCCAGATATGACAACGTAACTTATAGTGGATTAAGTTGCTCCATCGAAAACGACAAATATTATTCTAAAATATTTATTATCGAATACATTACTTTCTAGTAGAGACATGCTTCGAGTATGTATGTACAACATTACGAGGCAAAGAAAAAATAAGCAATCAAGTATATTAAAAAATCAAAAGTTCTATACATAAACACAAGTCAGAGCTACAATGCATAGATACCGCTAGATAGCACTGCACATATGCAGCTCAGACGGACACCATGTAAAATACTTATTATCAAATACATTTATGCTAGTGTTGACATATTTCGAGCATGATGTGCGAGAAGCAATAGATACGAGTATATTACAAAAATCCAACGATACGAAGACGTCTATGCATTAAAATATCAATACGGATTACACACAGTAAAACACAAGTCAGAAGCCAGAAGCAATAAATATATACAAAAATCACAAGATACGAAGACGTGTATGCATTAGAATATGAATGCATATTATACATAATACACAAGTCAGGTTTGTAACACACAAAGAAGCCGCTAGAATGTCATTGTCAGCTTTAAATGTGAAATTACAAACAGGAAAGTTGCATCAATGTGATCTAAAAAGAATCTGCTTCGTCAAGCGATGACGAGAATACTTTATGTCACTCAAATTGTGAACCCTTGTGACATGGAATGATCGAATATTACAATAAGCAGTAACAGAGATCTCACTAATCGAGGCCGATGATCATTCAGGATCATGTGTTCAGAGGAGAACGCTGACCCTCTGATCCTGGGATACAGTTTCAAAAAAACTTGGTCAGGTTTACAGTCTTGCAGAGTGGAAGATCTGTAAATCGACTCACATATCTTCAACACATCCACTACGTCTTTTGATGGTAGAAGAAGACCACCATTGTTCTTCAAGCGTAAAAAGTAGCGGTCTTCCGCCATCATCACCGAGTCCTTTGGATCGCAAACCAAAGCCGAGCGACATTCAGGACATTGGTCAAATTTCAGCAACTTCCTTACGACAAAGCCTGCTATATAATTAACGACGTTGTTTACAAACAACGAATTTCTTGGGATCTCATCCATGTCCTCCAGGATTTCGACGGGCCTGAGATCCTCGCTGTCCTCTGAAAAATCGAGGCAATTTCCGGCAGAGTCACCCTGGATTCCAACGCGTGCATGAAGTCGCCGCATTATATATTCCAACTGCTTCGCTGTTGGATTGTTATTCCAGCCGAGCGATCCTCTGATGGCATTGAATAACAGCTCCAGATGGTCTTGACTGAAGCGGTAGCTCAGCACGTACTTCATCGGTGGACGTTCTTCAAACAGCAGCTCATAGGACAGCGATATGAGGGAGTTCAAGCAGAATGAGAAGCCAACAAATCCCGTCGCTTTGGTCGTACCCATTAAGCGTGTTCCCAGAATTCTCAGCTGGTGGAGAAACCGGTCCATCGACATCAAAGTTGCTCGAATTTCTTGGAAGTTAGACCGTCTGATGGGCTGCTTGTAGCCGATTGCCACGGGGACTCTTGAGTTTAAGATGTCGAACAAATGGTCGATAGTTCGTATGAAGGTGACGGTGGCATCGACATCTCGAAACTGTGGATGACCCATTTTCTTCAGGAACTCCAAAGCGGTCGCTACGGAAGCACTCAAGAGTTTGAGCCGCCAAGGAAACCTGAAGTATAGAAAGACGTAATTTTAAGTATGCGACGCATGTCACAGTCAAAACTGTATGTATGAAGGAATACTCAATGTCGATGGAAGAAAAAAATAAAAAGCGATTGACTCAAAAACTGTTACGATTAAAATATCGTGTAAGCCTAAGTCATTAACGACGCCTTTAGATTGCTACTCGATTAATCTGGGATAACTAGAGATTTTATGTACTACAATTAAGAGATGACTATCGACCCGTGCAGGGCAATGTCCAGCTGCACAGATTTGAAATAGGACGGAAAGGTCAATCCAACAATATAGCCCAAATTCTAAACAACTACTCATTTATTGAGAGTCGTGCAAAATAAAGTATGTGTGCACGAAAACAAGCATGGCAAGTTATTCTGTTAAAATTTTCCCGGTTGCTACATTGTGCGACCGTCCGCATCAATCAATGGTTTCAATAGGAAGGTCCTGCGACTTTCATTTGGTTGAACATAAATAGATATGGGGATTCCAGACGCATAAATTAGTATCATTCGTGTTTTCTTTGAATAATTACATGAATGGGTCCAAGAATTCCTAAAATTTAACCTACGGGTTTTCATTTCCATATTTTTAGATACTTCATAGATACTTTCAATCACCAAGATAATTTTCATCAAAATAGAGCTTCATCATCCAGAAGAATGCGACCTATGTGAATTTTTACTCGGCATAGAGCAATAGTTTTACAAATGACTATGATACATGCTTATTAACCCTAGAACGTACAAAATAAATTTCTACGACTTTGGACAATGAGGTCATTTTG
Source organism: Prostheceraeus crozeri (assembly GCA_907163375.1). NCBI lineage: Eukaryota > Metazoa > Platyhelminthes > Polycladida > Euryleptidae > Prostheceraeus > Prostheceraeus crozeri. The sequence continues at coordinate 4,544 of CAJQUW010012296.1, read as the reverse complement.
ACTCACTTTATTTTTCGGTTTATAATACTAATGTAAATATATTTATTTGTTTAGTTATGTTATTTAGAACAAGTCTTTGGTTTAGAAGGGATATAGGCCAACAAGTAGTTCATGATTTTTTACATAGACTATATCATATTGGCGACCATTTCCAAATCAGGGTGCTGTGAAGACTCCTAAGACTCCGCCCTTGTCTCGAAAAAATCAAGAAGATATATATCAATTCTAAAACAACACTCTTAACTGTTGGGAAAGGTTCGTATTCGAACAATAAAAGATACATAACTCTCAACACTAGGCTAAAAAAGCAATACGATTATATGTGAAAACGCGTTGTCAATCAGAAATACACTTTGGACACAAATGCACCATACGAGACACATGTTTTCCGCAAATCCATTTTCTGCAGATGTCACATTGATTTGATGTTCTGTTTCGATTTCTGACATCACACAATTGACAATTGGCCCGTTTGGAAGAATCTCGTATCCGACAATTGTTATCATCCACTGCGGTCAGAGCGCGACGAACTGCGGGGTGCAAGGATCTTGCTTGGGCACGTTCTTGTTGATGTGGTGAAATCAATGTCAGACTCAATTCGTATATGAATTGGAAACGTGTTTGCGAGCTGCGACCGATATCACGCCATAAAACAAAAGCGTTCAGAGCAGAAATGTCGATTATATTGCAGAAAACTGCAAGTGGCCACCGTCTCGATGCCATTTTTGTCGTAAAATGACGCAACATCTGGTCCACAGTGTCCACACCACCTTTGAACTTGTTGTATTCCAACACGATGTGGGGCTTCCTTTTGAGCGATTGATCAACAGTGTCACGAAACTTACACGATGTCAAGAGAACAACAACCTTGTTTCTCGGGGGGCTAAATGCTAGGAATTCACTTAAAATGCGGGAATGTAACGCAAATTTTCTAAAAATTGCATGAAATTTGAAATTTATTTGTTCTCGTGGGGGGAGTTGATAAGCACGGTAGCTCCCCCCCCCCCCAAAGACGCAAATGATGAGTCTTGATTTCGTATCAGTAGGTTCTCAATAGTAGATTTATATCTTTTGAAAAACGCTCAGGCTCTGATCGCTTCCTCTATTCATAGAAGCATACCTGTAGGCAAAACTGACATTTTTGTGAAATTTATTTCAAAAAATAATTTGTCTGATTTCAAATCTTGAGAAACTAGGAAATTACATAGATAGGCCCATTGCATTATTGTGCAACGCGTGGCCCGCCGGGACACATTAGGTGGCCCACCACCGCTTCTCATATCTAAAGTGACATTATTTGAATCGATGATGTGAAAATGATTCACTCCGACTTCGACCTTTTGGAGGTGCATCTAAGGGTGAGGAACTCTAATTAGAATTTGCAAAACCATTAAGGAACAACAAAATGAGCAATATGGTGGCACAAAAACCAAAAATTCACATTCGAATTATCCAACCATGTTCCTTTCGTAAAGAATATCTTCTCTAATAAACGCTAAATGGTCATCACTTGCGCGAGTTTATGCTAATTCACATAGTATTCGAAGCCCTACTGAGCATGTTCCTCTAAGTAATAAACTGCTCAATGAACCTAGAAAGAGGCTATATTAATTAAACCTGAACTACGAATGAAGGAATCCAAGTGCAAGATTTAGACATGTCTTTTTGTGGCCTGTAGGCCAACATTTTTCCCGAATATTCTTACATTTACATGTAAAATTTTCTATGCAATGCGACACACGCACGGTACAGCAGCCCATATGTGCATTTAAAAGTACGGAATAAAAGAATATTAAGCCTATACTACTGCCTTTTAAAATTGGTGGCCCGCCAGCCTTTTTCGCGGACCACTCCTTGTGGCCCGCTATCCCAACTTGGTTGCCCGCCACTGGCCTATTGGCAAATATGAGACCTAGTGGCAAAATTTAGCTAGTTAGGTTCTGGTTGATATTTGAATAGTAATTGACAGACATACGTATGAAGTTAGACTGAATACTGCCATGAATACCCACTGAATACTCCTGTTACAGATTTTATCTTGCACAAAAAGTTAGGAAATGCGCTGAATAATACCGGCAAAGTATTACTTTCTCAACTTTTTCCCTTATGTGGACATGATTGATGATTGTCAAAAATGCTGCCGTCATCATATTCTATCCTACTGAAATGATAATACTCACTACGAGCATGTAACGTACGAACGATGTCACTGCAACGTTTGATTATTTCCACAATGCATCGCGAAGCTCATGTTGCTGCCTGCATGATGACAGCTATGCATTCATGGTAAAATGGATCATCAATTATAACTCTGGGAAATACGTCACGCTTTCTTTTAATTGTAGGAGAGCAGAAAATTTTTGATGACATGATAGCAAGAGCTTTTCGTGTCTTCTGAGAGAAACGTGCGAAAGGTGACTTTGAACATTTTTTCTCCTTGATAAACATGTATTTGAATGGATCAAGTCTGCACGTATGAACTGCAAGAGTTTCCAGGTAAATGGCAAAAGTTACTGATAAATATCCTATCAGAATATATGCGATGCGATGAAAATATAAGCGATGAGAGCCTAATTAAATCACCATCCCGTGAATCAGCACATGCTATTTCGAGCAATAATGGCTAATTGAACTTTAAGCGGAAGCATAATAACATACCTATTAGGCCCTAGTTACATGACGAACCGCGAGTTGCATGGTAGGTTTAAAAAGCGTGAACCCTTCTAACGGTGTCGACTCAGCTCTATTCATTGCCATAATCGAAGACAACACCTAACCAGGATTATGGATACGCGCTGACGTGTTATATGTATAGGCCCCTAGGCCCTATTGCTCCGTTAAATCAATCAGGATGTTTGGTAGGCCCTTCTTTAATGGAATTGCTGATTCAATCATTTGAACCACCGCATTTAGGCCGTATTTGCACTGTTTTGAACCGCCGTAAGTTAGCCTATATTGCATTAAATTTTAACAAAAACATAAATTTACTGAAATGAGTAAAACCTGCGTCAAAAAAGCACAAAATATAGTCTGAACATTCCCTAATTGGTACATATCAATGTGTGTGTACAAAAAAAATAGTGGAAACCTTTTGTTTGGATTGACTGCAAAACCACGATCGACAATCTAGATTTACGCATTCTTCGAATTATCTGGTCTCCTATCAGTCAAAATCGCACCGTGAGGCGTGTACCATTCCGACAAGTAAGTGCATCCGGTCGACCGCTCAGCAACAAATAATTGACACGGAAAAGCCGATTCATGGAGCTTAGAGGGGAATATCAAATCTGAAGCCTTTCAAAAGTATATGGAAAGTCGGGGCTGCTTGACAGGCTGGGATGTTGCGAAGGTCTGCATTATCACTTTTGACAAATAACATCTGTGGTTATCTAACTTAGCAGAAATGAGACGAGGGAGTAACTCGGGACATGATAAGCATACCTGCAAGGGAGATTTTGGAACTTGCCAAGTGAAGTAAAGTTGAGATTATGATCGGGAAAGTCACATTTTCCTAGAAGCATTATATACCGCTGATATAAATAGGTCTACTTGAGCCTAGTGGATTGCGTTGAAAATTGTAGGCACTGTAGAATGCAATATCACTGTTGAACACAACTTGATGCAGTGAGAAAACGCAGGCGTCTACTTTCATTCTCCTGGAAGCGCAGTATCACTGTCAACAAATCGATCAAAGTTTAGTGAGCCAATCTGGTACTAGATATGAGTGACATCAGTGATAAGAATCTCTTGGTGAAAGCGAGGGGGAATCAACGTTGCAGTGAGTCACTGACAAGAATAATGGGACTACTGTTTGTTTTTTCATGCGTTAAACAGAGCTTCCCCACAGCTATTCAGATCAGACCGGTGAGCGTGTGATAATTATGAGGAACGATAATTCTGTATGGCACGTTTTCATCTTGACTGCCCCTCTACTTTTGTCTGTTTACACCTACTACTTGTGCAGCGACCGTCATCCGATGGCAGAGATAATAAAACATTATGTAGGGTATAGCAAATCTAACTTCTGGCTCCACTCTTTACTGACTTCCCTAGAGAAGAAAATGGACGATTTGCCGAGACTTGATTGCCTGTCAGCGTCAAATTCCTAAGTAATATCAAGGTAATGAGCACAAAAAAAACATCAACGTCTTCCTATATAGCATATGATGGTGAATGAATACACGGAATACACCAACAACAACTGACAAATACATAACGTAGCAATTCTGCATATATTTTGCGGATAATATTTTCTACGGCTATTTCGATGCTACTTTCTCACACCTTACAATTTACCTATATTTTGGTCTCTAAACAAAATTTCAATGAAATATATACTTCAGAAACTCACCTGTGAAAAGAAATTCCTCGCGATCGAGTCGGAGCATCATCTCTGTTTGTACAGTTGAAAGCAATACAGGATTTCACCATATTGGCGCGAAACGTCTTTTTGCCCCAACTAAGTTCCCTCCGAATGTGCCGTGACCTTGAGTCAATTTCCATTCTAGTCAATTACAGATAAACAAAATATATTTATTTCTATG
>CAJQUW010012295.1:0-113486 GCA_907163375.1 Prostheceraeus crozeri | reverse complement strand
GTTTTTTCGCCAATGTCCCAAAATCTTAAATGGCGTCTCACATCTAAACGAAGACAGATAGGAACAAGCCGATTCTTTCACTGAATTTGTCTCACTCTTAGCTTTCAAACGAGCTATGGCACGACTAAATCCGTCCACTGGAAGCCAAAATCGAAGCGAGCTGTCCAGAGGGGGGGGGACGTCAGCGAAAATTTTTCTCTCCGATTGACTTGAAACTCACCATACCGATGCAGAATTTCACGCTGAATCCGAATCTGGCCTCCGTTTTCCCATCCGATGGTTCGTTTGGGCGCCACACACCAAAACGTCCCAAATTCTAACTCTGTCGTTTTTTCGAAAAATGTTGAAAATTTTTTGTCGCCGATTGACTTGAAACTCACCATACAGATAAAGAATTTCACGCTGATTCCAAATCTGAAATCCGTTTTCCAATCCGATGCTTCGTTTTGAAGCTAGAGCCCAAAACGTCCCAAATTCTAACTCTGTCGTTTTTCGCCAATGTCCCAAAATCTTAAATGGCGTCTCACATCTAAACGAAGACAGATAGGAACAAGCCGATTCTTTCACTGAATTTGTCTCACTCTTAGCTTTCAAACGAGCTATGGCACGACTAAATCCGTCCACTGGAAGCCAAAATCGAAGCGAGCTGTCCAGAGGGGGGGGGACGTCAGCGAAAATTTTTCTCTCCGATTGACTTGAAACTCACCATACCGATGCAGAATTTCACGCTGAATCCGAATCTGGCCTCCGTTTTCCCATCCGATGGTTCGTTTGGGCGCCACACACCAAAACGTCCCAAATTCTAACTCTGTCGTTTTTTCGAAAAATGTTGAAAATTTTTTGTCGCCGATTGACTTGAAACTCACCATACAGATAAAGAATTTCACGCTGATTCCAAATCTGAAATCCGTTTTCCAATCCGATGCTTCGTTTTGAAGCTAGAGCCCAAAACGTCCCAAATTCTAACTCTGTCGTTTTTCGCCAATGTCCCAAAATCTTAAATGGCGTCTCACATCTAAACGAAGACAGATAGGAACAAGCCGATTCTTTCACTGAATTTGTCTCACTCTTAGCTTTCAAACGAGCTATGGCACGACTAAATCCGTCCACTGGAAGCCAAAATCGAAGCGAGCTGTCCAGAGGGGGGGGACGTCAGCGAAAATTTTTCTCTCCGATTGACTTGAAACTCACCATACCGATGCAGAATTTCACGCTGAATCCGAATCTGGCCTCCGTTTTCCCATCCGATGGTTCGTTTGGGCGCCACACACCAAAACGTCCCAAATTCTAACTCTGTCGTTTTTTCGAAAAATGTTGAAAATTTTTTGTCGCCGATTGACTTGAAACTCACCATACAGATAAAGAATTTCACGCTGATTCCAAATCTGAAATCCGTTTTCCAATCCGATGCTTCGTTTTGAAGCTAGAGCCCAAAACGTCCCAAATTCTAACTCTGTCGTTTTTCGCCAATGTCCCAAAATCTTAAATGGCGTCTCACATCTAAACGAAGACAGATAGGAACAAGCCGATTCTTTCACTGAATTTGTCTCACTCTTAGCTTTCAAACGAGCTATGGCACGACTAAATCCGTCCACTGGAAGCCAAAATCGAAGCGAGCTGTCCAGAGGGGGGGGGACGTCAGCGAAAATTTTTCTCTCCGATTGACTTGAAACTCACCATACCGATGCAGAATTTCACGCTGAATCCGAATCTGGCCTCCGTTTTCCCATCCGATGGTTCGTTTGGGCGCCACACACCAAAACGTCCCAAATTCTAACTCTGTCGTTTTTTCGAAAAATGTTGAAAATTTTTTGTCGCCGATTGACTTGAAACTCACCATACAGATAAAGAATTTCACGCTGATTCCAAATCTGAAATCCGTTTTCCAATCCGATGCTTCGTTTTGAAGCTAGAGCCCAAAACGTCCCAAATTCTAACTCTGTCGTTTTTCGCCAATGTCCCAAAATCTTAAATGGCGTCTCACATCTAAACGAAGACAGATAGGAACAAGCCGATTCTTTCACTGAATTTGTCTCACTCTTAGCTTTCAAACGAGCTATGGCACGACTAAATCCGTCCACTGGAAGCCAAAATCGAAGCGAGCTGTCCAGAGGGGGGGGGACGTCAGCGAAAATTTTTCTCTCCGATTGACTTGAAACTCACCATACCGATGCAGAATTTCACGCTGAATCCGAATCTGGCCTCCGTTTTCCCATCCGATGGTTCGTTTGGGCGCCACACACCAAAACGTCCCAAATTCTAACTCTGTCGTTTTTTCGAAAAATGTTGAAAATTTTTTGTCGCCGATTGACTTGAAACTCACCATACAGATAAAGAATTTCACGCTGATTCCAAATCTGAAATCCGTTTTCCAATCCGATGCTTCGTTTTGAAGCTAGAGCCCAAAACGTCCCAAATTCTAACTCTGTCGTTTTTCGCCAATGTCCCAAAATCTTAAATGGCGTCTCACATCTAAACGAAGACAGATAGGAACAAGCCGATTCTTTCACTGAATTTGTCTCACTCTTAGCTTTCAAACGAGCTATGGCACGACTAAATCCGTCCACTGGAAGCCAAAATCGAAGCGAGCTGTCCAGAGGGGGGGGGACGTCAGCGAAAATTTTTCTCTCCGATTGACTTGAAACTCACCATACCGATGCAGAATTTCACGCTGAATCCGAATCTGGCCTCCGTTTTCCCATCCGATGGTTCGTTTGGGCGCCACACACCAAAACGTCCCAAATTCTAACTCTGTCGTTTTTTCGAAAAATGTTGAAAATTTTTTGTCGCCGATTGACTTGAAACTCACCATACAGATAAAGAATTTCACGCTGATTCCAAATCTGAAATCCGTTTTCCAATCCGATGCTTCGTTTTGAAGCTAGAGCCCAAAACGTCCCAAATTCTAACTCTGTCGTTTTTCGCCAATGTCCCAAAATCTTAAATGGCGTCTCACATCTAAACGAAGACAGATAGGAACAAGCCGATTCTTTCACTGAATTTGTCTCACTCTTAGCTTTCAAACGAGCTATGGCACGACTAAATCCGTCCACTGGAAGCCAAAATCGAAGCGAGCTGTCCAGAGGGGGGGGACGTCAGCGAAAATTTTTCTCTCCGATTGACTTGAAACTCACCATACCGATGCAGAATTTCACGCTGAATCCGAATCTGGCCTCCGTTTTCCCATCCGATGGTTCGTTTGGGCGCCACACACCAAAACGTCCCAAATTCTAACTCTGTCGTTTTTTCGAAAAATGTTGAAAATTTTTTGTCGCCGATTGACTTGAAACTCACCATACAGATAAAGAATTTCACGCTGATTCCAAATCTGAAATCCGTTTTCCAATCCGATGCTTCGTTTTGAAGCTAGAGCCCAAAACGTCCCAAATTCTAACTCTGTCGTTTTTCGCCAATGTCCCAAAATCTTAAATGGCGTCTCACATCTAAACGAAGACAGATAGGAACAAGCCGATTCTTTCACTGAATTTGTCTCACTCTTAGCTTTCAAACGAGCTATGGCACGACTAAATCCGTCCACTGGAAGCCAAAATCGAAGCGAGCTGTCCAGAGGGGGGGGGACGTCAGCGAAAATTTTTCTCTCCGATTGACTTGAAACTCACCATACCGATGCAGAATTTCACGCTGAATCCGAATCTGGCCTCCGTTTTCCCATCCGATGGTTCGTTTGGGCGCCACACACCAAAACGTCCCAAATTCTAACTCTGTCGTTTTTTCGAAAAATGTTGAAAATTTTTTGTCGCCGATTGACTTGAAACTCACCATACAGATAAAGAATTTCACGCTGATTCCAAATCTGAAATCCGTTTTCCAATCCGATGCTTCGTTTTGAAGCTAGAGCCCAAAACGTCCCAAATTCTAACTCTGTCGTTTTTCGCCAATGTCCCAAAATCTTAAATGGCGTCTCACATCTAAACGAAGACAGATAGGAACAAGCCGATTCTTTCACTGAATTTGTCTCACTCTTAGCTTTCAAACGAGCTATGGCACGACTAAATCCGTCCACTGGAAGCCAAAATCGAAGCGAGCTGTCCAGAGGGGGGGGGACGTCAGCGAAAATTTTTCTCTCCGATTGACTTGAAACTCACCATACCGATGCAGAATTTCACGCTGAATCCGAATCTGGCCTCCGTTTTCCCATCCGATGGTTCGTTTGGGCGCCACACACCAAAACGTCCCAAATTCTAACTCTGTCGTTTTTTCGAAAAATGTTGAAAATTTTTTGTCGCCGATTGACTTGAAACTCACCATACAGATAAAGAATTTCACGCTGATTCCAAATCTGAAATCCGTTTTCCAATCCGATGCTTCGTTTTGAAGCTAGAGCCCAAAACGTCCCAAATTCTAACTCTGTCGTTTTTCGCCAATGTCCCAAAATCTTAAATGGCGTCTCACATCTAAACGAAGACAGATAGGAACAAGCCGATTCTTTCACTGAATTTGTCTCACTCTTAGCTTTCAAACGAGCTATGGCACGACTAAATCCGTCCACTGGAAGCCAAAATCGAAGCGAGCTGTCCAGAGGGGGGGGGACGTCAGCGAAAATTTTTCTCTCCGATTGACTTGAAACTCACCATACCGATGCAGAATTTCACGCTGAATCCGAATCTGGCCTCCGTTTTCCCATCCGATGGTTCGTTTGGGCGCCACACACCAAAACGTCCCAAATTCTAACTCTGTCGTTTTTTCGAAAAATGTTGAAAATTTTTTGTCGCCGATTGACTTGAAACTCACCATACAGATAAAGAATTTCACGCTGATTCCAAATCTGAAATCCGTTTTCCAATCCGATGCTTCGTTTTGAAGCTAGAGCCCAAAACGTCCCAAATTCTAACTCTGTCGTTTTTCGCCAATGTCCCAAAATCTTAAATGGCGTCTCACATCTAAACGAAGACAGATAGGAACAAGCCGATTCTTTCACTGAATTTGTCTCACTCTTAGCTTTCAAACGAGCTATGGCACGACTAAATCCGTCCACTGGAAGCCAAAATCGAAGCGAGCTGTCCAGAGGGGGGGGGACGTCAGCGAAAATTTTTCTCTCCGATTGACTTGAAACTCACCATACCGATGCAGAATTTCACGCTGAATCCGAATCTGGCCTCCGTTTTCCCATCCGATGGTTCGTTTGGGCGCCACACACCAAAACGTCCCAAATTCTAACTCTGTCGTTTTTTCGAAAAATGTTGAAAATTTTTTGTCGCCGATTGACTTGAAACTCACCATACAGATAAAGAATTTCACGCTGATTCCAAATCTGAAATCCGTTTTCCAATCCGATGCTTCGTTTTGAAGCTAGAGCCCAAAACGTCCCAAATTCTAACTCTGTCGTTTTTCGCCAATGTCCCAAAATCTTAAATGGCGTCTCACATCTAAACGAAGACAGATAGGAACAAGCCGATTCTTTCACTGAATTTGTCTCACTCTTAGCTTTCAAACGAGCTATGGCACGACTAAATCCGTCCACTGGAAGCCAAAATCGAAGCGAGCTGTCCAGAGGGGGGGGACGTCAGCGAAAATTTTTCTCTCCGATTGACTTGAAACTCACCATACCGATGCAGAATTTCACGCTGAATCCGAATCTGGCCTCCGTTTTCCCATCCGATGGTTCGTTTGGGCGCCACACACCAAAACGTCCCAAATTCTAACTCTGTCGTTTTTTCGAAAAATGTTGAAAATTTTTTGTCGCCGATTGACTTGAAACTCACCATACAGATAAAGAATTTCACGCTGATTCCAAATCTGAAATCCGTTTTCCAATCCGATGCTTCGTTTTGAAGCTAGAGCCCAAAACGTCCCAAATTCTAACTCTGTCGTTTTTCGCCAATGTCCCAAAATCTTAAATGGCGTCTCACATCTAAACGAAGACAGATAGGAACAAGCCGATTCTTTCACTGAATTTGTCTCACTCTTAGCTTTCAAACGAGCTATGGCACGACTAAATCCGTCCACTGGAAGCCAAAATCGAAGCGAGCTGTCCAGAGGGGGGGGACGTCAGCGAAAATTTTTCTCTCCGATTGACTTGAAACTCACCATACCGATGCAGAATTTCACGCTGAATCCGAATCTGGCCTCCGTTTTCCCATCCGATGGTTCGTTTGGGCGCCACACACCAAAACGTCCCAAATTCTAACTCTGTCGTTTTTTCGAAAAATGTTGAAAATTTTTTGTCGCCGATTGACTTGAAACTCACCATACAGATAAAGAATTTCACGCTGATTCCAAATCTGAAATCCGTTTTCCAATCCGATGCTTCGTTTTGAAGCTAGAGCCCAAAACGTCCCAAATTCTAACTCTGTCGTTTTTCGCCAATGTCCCAAAATCTTAAATGGCGTCTCACATCTAAACGAAGACAGATAGGAACAAGCCGATTCTTTCACTGAATTTGTCTCACTCTTAGCTTTCAAACGAGCTATGGCACGACTAAATCCGTCCACTGGAAGCCAAAATCGAAGCGAGCTGTCCAGAGGGGGGGGGACGTCAGCGAAAATTTTTCTCTCCGATTGACTTGAAACTCACCATACCGATGCAGAATTTCACGCTGAATCCGAATCTGGCCTCCGTTTTCCCATCCGATGGTTCGTTTGGGCGCCACACACCAAAACGTCCCAAATTCTAACTCTGTCGTTTTTTCGAAAAATGTTGAAAATTTTTTGTCGCCGATTGACTTGAAACTCACCATACAGATAAAGAATTTCACGCTGATTCCAAATCTGAAATCCGTTTTCCAATCCGATGCTTCGTTTTGAAGCTAGAGCCCAAAACGTCCCAAATTCTAACTCTGTCGTTTTTCGCCAATGTCCCAAAATCTTAAATGGCGTCTCACATCTAAACGAAGACAGATAGGAACAAGCCGATTCTTTCACTGAATTTGTCTCACTCTTAGCTTTCAAACGAGCTATGGCACGACTAAATCCGTCCACTGGAAGCCAAAATCGAAGCGAGCTGTCCAGAGGGGGGGGGACGTCAGCGAAAATTTTTCTCTCCGATTGACTTGAAACTCACCATACCGATGCAGAATTTCACGCTGAATCCGAATCTGGCCTCCGTTTTCCCATCCGATGGTTCGTTTGGGCGCCACACACCAAAACGTCCCAAATTCTAACTCTGTCGTTTTTTCGAAAAATGTTGAAAATTTTTTGTCGCCGATTGACTTGAAACTCACCATACAGATAAAGAATTTCACGCTGATTCCAAATCTGAAATCCGTTTTCCAATCCGATGCTTCGTTTTGAAGCTAGAGCCCAAAACGTCCCAAATTCTAACTCTGTCGTTTTTCGCCAATGTCCCAAAATCTTAAATGGCGTCTCACATCTAAACGAAGACAGATAGGAACAAGCCGATTCTTTCACTGAATTTGTCTCACTCTTAGCTTTCAAACGAGCTATGGCACGACTAAATCCGTCCACTGGAAGCCAAAATCGAAGCGAGCTGTCCAGAGGGGGGGGGACGTCAGCGAAAATTTTTCTCTCCGATTGACTTGAAACTCACCATACCGATGCAGAATTTCACGCTGAATCCGAATCTGGCCTCCGTTTTCCCATCCGATGGTTCGTTTGGGCGCCACACACCAAAACGTCCCAAATTCTAACTCTGTCGTTTTTTCGAAAAATGTTGAAAATTTTTTGTCGCCGATTGACTTGAAACTCACCATACAGATAAAGAATTTCACGCTGATTCCAAATCTGAAATCCGTTTTCCAATCCGATGCTTCGTTTTGAAGCTAGAGCCCAAAACGTCCCAAATTCTAACTCTGTCGTTTTTCGCCAATGTCCCAAAATCTTAAATGGCGTCTCACATCTAAACGAAGACAGATAGGAACAAGCCGATTCTTTCACTGAATTTGTCTCACTCTTAGCTTTCAAACGAGCTATGGCACGACTAAATCCGTCCACTGGAAGCCAAAATCGAAGCGAGCTGTCCAGAGGGGGGGGGACGTCAGCGAAAATTTTTCTCTCCGATTGACTTGAAACTCACCATACCGATGCAGAATTTCACGCTGAATCCGAATCTGGCCTCCGTTTTCCCATCCGATGGTTCGTTTGGGCGCCACACACCAAAACGTCCCAAATTCTAACTCTGTCGTTTTTTCGAAAAATGTTGAAAATTTTTTGTCGCCGATTGACTTGAAACTCACCATACAGATAAAGAATTTCACGCTGATTCCAAATCTGAAATCCGTTTTCCAATCCGATGCTTCGTTTTGAAGCTAGAGCCCAAAACGTCCCAAATTCTAACTCTGTCGTTTTTCGCCAATGTCCCAAAATCTTAAATGGCGTCTCACATCTAAACGAAGACAGATAGGAACAAGCCGATTCTTTCACTGAATTTGTCTCACTCTTAGCTTTCAAACGAGCTATGGCACGACTAAATCCGTCCACTGGAAGCCAAAATCGAAGCGAGCTGTCCAGAGGGGGGGGGACGTCAGCGAAAATTTTTCTCTCCGATTGACTTGAAACTCACCATACCGATGCAGAATTTCACGCTGAATCCGAATCTGGCCTCCGTTTTCCCATCCGATGGTTCGTTTGGGCGCCACACACCAAAACGTCCCAAATTCTAACTCTGTCGTTTTTTCGAAAAATGTTGAAAATTTTTTGTCGCCGATTGACTTGAAACTCACCATACAGATAAAGAATTTCACGCTGATTCCAAATCTGAAATCCGTTTTCCAATCCGATGCTTCGTTTTGAAGCTAGAGCCCAAAACGTCCCAAATTCTAACTCTGTCGTTTTTCGCCAATGTCCCAAAATCTTAAATGGCGTCTCACATCTAAACGAAGACAGATAGGAACAAGCCGATTCTTTCACTGAATTTGTCTCACTCTTAGCTTTCAAACGAGCTATGGCACGACTAAATCCGTCCACTGGAAGCCAAAATCGAAGCGAGCTGTCCAGAGGGGGGGGGACGTCAGCGAAAATTTTTCTCTCCGATTGACTTGAAACTCACCATACCGATGCAGAATTTCACGCTGAATCCGAATCTGGCCTCCGTTTTCCCATCCGATGGTTCGTTTGGGCGCCACACACCAAAACGTCCCAAATTCTAACTCTGTCGTTTTTTCGAAAAATGTTGAAAATTTTTTGTCGCCGATTGACTTGAAACTCACCATACAGATAAAGAATTTCACGCTGATTCCAAATCTGAAATCCGTTTTCCAATCCGATGCTTCGTTTTGAAGCTAGAGCCCAAAACGTCCCAAATTCTAACTCTGTCGTTTTTCGCCAATGTCCCAAAATCTTAAATGGCGTCTCACATCTAAACGAAGACAGATAGGAACAAGCCGATTCTTTCACTGAATTTGTCTCACTCTTAGCTTTCAAACGAGCTATGGCACGACTAAATCCGTCCACTGGAAGCCAAAATCGAAGCGAGCTGTCCAGAGGGGGGGGGACGTCAGCGAAAATTTTTCTCTCCGATTGACTTGAAACTCACCATACCGATGCAGAATTTCACGCTGAATCCGAATCTGGCCTCCGTTTTCCCATCCGATGGTTCGTTTGGGCGCCACACACCAAAACGTCCCAAATTCTAACTCTGTCGTTTTTTCGAAAAATGTTGAAAATTTTTTGTCGCCGATTGACTTGAAACTCACCATACAGATAAAGAATTTCACGCTGATTCCAAATCTGAAATCCGTTTTCCAATCCGATGCTTCGTTTTGAAGCTAGAGCCCAAAACGTCCCAAATTCTAACTCTGTCGTTTTTCGCCAATGTCCCAAAATCTTAAATGGCGTCTCACATCTAAACGAAGACAGATAGGAACAAGCCGATTCTTTCACTGAATTTGTCTCACTCTTAGCTTTCAAACGAGCTATGGCACGACTAAATCCGTCCACTGGAAGCCAAAATCGAAGCGAGCTGTCCAGAGGGGGGGGGACGTCAGCGAAAATTTTTCTCTCCGATTGACTTGAAACTCACCATACCGATGCAGAATTTCACGCTGAATCCGAATCTGGCCTCCGTTTTCCCATCCGATGGTTCGTTTGGGCGCCACACACCAAAACGTCCCAAATTCTAACTCTGTCGTTTTTTCGAAAAATGTTGAAAATTTTTTGTCGCCGATTGACTTGAAACTCACCATACAGATAAAGAATTTCACGCTGATTCCAAATCTGAAATCCGTTTTCCAATCCGATGCTTCGTTTTGAAGCTAGAGCCCAAAACGTCCCAAATTCTAACTCTGTCGTTTTTCGCCAATGTCCCAAAATCTTAAATGGCGTCTCACATCTAAACGAAGACAGATAGGAACAAGCCGATTCTTTCACTGAATTTGTCTCACTCTTAGCTTTCAAACGAGCTATGGCACGACTAAATCCGTCCACTGGAAGCCAAAATCGAAGCGAGCTGTCCAGAGGGGGGGGGACGTCAGCGAAAATTTTTCTCTCCGATTGACTTGAAACTCACCATACCGATGCAGAATTTCACGCTGAATCCGAATCTGGCCTCCGTTTTCCCATCCGATGGTTCGTTTGGGCGCCACACACCAAAACGTCCCAAATTCTAACTCTGTCGTTTTTTCGAAAAATGTTGAAAATTTTTTGTCGCCGATTGACTTGAAACTCACCATACAGATAAAGAATTTCACGCTGATTCCAAATCTGAAATCCGTTTTCCAATCCGATGCTTCGTTTTGAAGCTAGAGCCCAAAACGTCCCAAATTCTAACTCTGTCGTTTTTCGCCAATGTCCCAAAATCTTAAATGGCGTCTCACATCTAAACGAAGACAGATAGGAACAAGCCGATTCTTTCACTGAATTTGTCTCACTCTTAGCTTTCAAACGAGCTATGGCACGACTAAATCCGTCCACTGGAAGCCAAAATCGAAGCGAGCTGTCCAGAGGGGGGGGGACGTCAGCGAAAATTTTTCTCTCCGATTGACTTGAAACTCACCATACCGATGCAGAATTTCACGCTGAATCCGAATCTGGCCTCCGTTTTCCCATCCGATGGTTCGTTTGGGCGCCACACACCAAAACGTCCCAAATTCTAACTCTGTCGTTTTTTCGAAAAATGTTGAAAATTTTTTGTCGCCGATTGACTTGAAACTCACCATACAGATAAAGAATTTCACGCTGATTCCAAATCTGAAATCCGTTTTCCAATCCGATGCTTCGTTTTGAAGCTAGAGCCCAAAACGTCCCAAATTCTAACTCTGTCGTTTTTCGCCAATGTCCCAAAATCTTAAATGGCGTCTCACATCTAAACGAAGACAGATAGGAACAAGCCGATTCTTTCACTGAATTTGTCTCACTCTTAGCTTTCAAACGAGCTATGGCACGACTAAATCCGTCCACTGGAAGCCAAAATCGAAGCGAGCTGTCCAGAGGGGGGGGGACGTCAGCGAAAATTTTTCTCTCCGATTGACTTGAAACTCACCATACCGATGCAGAATTTCACGCTGAATCCGAATCTGGCCTCCGTTTTCCCATCCGATGGTTCGTTTGGGCGCCACACACCAAAACGTCCCAAATTCTAACTCTGTCGTTTTTTCGAAAAATGTTGAAAATTTTTTGTCGCCGATTGACTTGAAACTCACCATACAGATAAAGAATTTCACGCTGATTCCAAATCTGAAATCCGTTTTCCAATCCGATGCTTCGTTTTGAAGCTAGAGCCCAAAACGTCCCAAATTCTAACTCTGTCGTTTTTCGCCAATGTCCCAAAATCTTAAATGGCGTCTCACATCTAAACGAAGACAGATAGGAACAAGCCGATTCTTTCACTGAATTTGTCTCACTCTTAGCTTTCAAACGAGCTATGGCACGACTAAATCCGTCCACTGGAAGCCAAAATCGAAGCGAGCTGTCCAGAGGGGGGGGGACGTCAGCGAAAATTTTTCTCTCCGATTGACTTGAAACTCACCATACCGATGCAGAATTTCACGCTGAATCCGAATCTGGCCTCCGTTTTCCCATCCGATGGTTCGTTTGGGCGCCACACACCAAAACGTCCCAAATTCTAACTCTGTCGTTTTTTCGAAAAATGTTGAAAATTTTTTGTCGCCGATTGACTTGAAACTCACCATACAGATAAAGAATTTCACGCTGATTCCAAATCTGAAATCCGTTTTCCAATCCGATGCTTCGTTTTGAAGCTAGAGCCCAAAACGTCCCAAATTCTAACTCTGTCGTTTTTCGCCAATGTCCCAAAATCTTAAATGGCGTCTCACATCTAAACGAAGACAGATAGGAACAAGCCGATTCTTTCACTGAATTTGTCTCACTCTTAGCTTTCAAACGAGCTATGGCACGACTAAATCCGTCCACTGGAAGCCAAAATCGAAGCGAGCTGTCCAGAGGGGGGGGACGTCAGCGAAAATTTTTCTCTCCGATTGACTTGAAACTCACCATACCGATGCAGAATTTCACGCTGAATCCGAATCTGGCCTCCGTTTTCCCATCCGATGGTTCGTTTGGGCGCCACACACCAAAACGTCCCAAATTCTAACTCTGTCGTTTTTTCGAAAAATGTTGAAAATTTTTTGTCGCCGATTGACTTGAAACTCACCATACAGATAAAGAATTTCACGCTGATTCCAAATCTGAAATCCGTTTTCCAATCCGATGCTTCGTTTTGAAGCTAGAGCCCAAAACGTCCCAAATTCTAACTCTGTCGTTTTTCGCCAATGTCCCAAAATCTTAAATGGCGTCTCACATCTAAACGAAGACAGATAGGAACAAGCCGATTCTTTCACTGAATTTGTCTCACTCTTAGCTTTCAAACGAGCTATGGCACGACTAAATCCGTCCACTGGAAGCCAAAATCGAAGCGAGCTGTCCAGAGGGGGGGGACGTCAGCGAAAATTTTTCTCTCCGATTGACTTGAAACTCACCATACCGATGCAGAATTTCACGCTGAATCCGAATCTGGCCTCCGTTTTCCCATCCGATGGTTCGTTTGGGCGCCACACACCAAAACGTCCCAAATTCTAACTCTGTCGTTTTTTCGAAAAATGTTGAAAATTTTTTGTCGCCGATTGACTTGAAACTCACCATACAGATAAAGAATTTCACGCTGATTCCAAATCTGAAATCCGTTTTCCAATCCGATGCTTCGTTTTGAAGCTAGAGCCCAAAACGTCCCAAATTCTAACTCTGTCGTTTTTCGCCAATGTCCCAAAATCTTAAATGGCGTCTCACATCTAAACGAAGACAGATAGGAACAAGCCGATTCTTTCACTGAATTTGTCTCACTCTTAGCTTTCAAACGAGCTATGGCACGACTAAATCCGTCCACTGGAAGCCAAAATCGAAGCGAGCTGTCCAGAGGGGGGGGACGTCAGCGAAAATTTTTCTCTCCGATTGACTTGAAACTCACCATACCGATGCAGAATTTCACGCTGAATCCGAATCTGGCCTCCGTTTTCCCATCCGATGGTTCGTTTGGGCGCCACACACCAAAACGTCCCAAATTCTAACTCTGTCGTTTTTTCGAAAAATGTTGAAAATTTTTTGTCGCCGATTGACTTGAAACTCACCATACAGATAAAGAATTTCACGCTGATTCCAAATCTGAAATCCGTTTTCCAATCCGATGCTTCGTTTTGAAGCTAGAGCCCAAAACGTCCCAAATTCTAACTCTGTCGTTTTTCGCCAATGTCCCAAAATCTTAAATGGCGTCTCACATCTAAACGAAGACAGATAGGAACAAGCCGATTCTTTCACTGAATTTGTCTCACTCTTAGCTTTCAAACGAGCTATGGCACGACTAAATCCGTCCACTGGAAGCCAAAATCGAAGCGAGCTGTCCAGAGGGGGGGGGACGTCAGCGAAAATTTTTCTCTCCGATTGACTTGAAACTCACCATACCGATGCAGAATTTCACGCTGAATCCGAATCTGGCCTCCGTTTTCCCATCCGATGGTTCGTTTGGGCGCCACACACCAAAACGTCCCAAATTCTAACTCTGTCGTTTTTTCGAAAAATGTTGAAAATTTTTTGTCGCCGATTGACTTGAAACTCACCATACAGATAAAGAATTTCACGCTGATTCCAAATCTGAAATCCGTTTTCCAATCCGATGCTTCGTTTTGAAGCTAGAGCCCAAAACGTCCCAAATTCTAACTCTGTCGTTTTTCGCCAATGTCCCAAAATCTTAAATGGCGTCTCACATCTAAACGAAGACAGATAGGAACAAGCCGATTCTTTCACTGAATTTGTCTCACTCTTAGCTTTCAAACGAGCTATGGCACGACTAAATCCGTCCACTGGAAGCCAAAATCGAAGCGAGCTGTCCAGAGGGGGGGGACGTCAGCGAAAATTTTTCTCTCCGATTGACTTGAAACTCACCATACCGATGCAGAATTTCACGCTGAATCCGAATCTGGCCTCCGTTTTCCCATCCGATGGTTCGTTTGGGCGCCACACACCAAAACGTCCCAAATTCTAACTCTGTCGTTTTTTCGAAAAATGTTGAAAATTTTTTGTCGCCGATTGACTTGAAACTCACCATACAGATAAAGAATTTCACGCTGATTCCAAATCTGAAATCCGTTTTCCAATCCGATGCTTCGTTTTGAAGCTAGAGCCCAAAACGTCCCAAATTCTAACTCTGTCGTTTTTCGCCAATGTCCCAAAATCTTAAATGGCGTCTCACATCTAAACGAAGACAGATAGGAACAAGCCGATTCTTTCACTGAATTTGTCTCACTCTTAGCTTTCAAACGAGCTATGGCACGACTAAATCCGTCCACTGGAAGCCAAAATCGAAGCGAGCTGTCCAGAGGGGGGGGGACGTCAGCGAAAATTTTTCTCTCCGATTGACTTGAAACTCACCATACCGATGCAGAATTTCACGCTGAATCCGAATCTGGCCTCCGTTTTCCCATCCGATGGTTCGTTTGGGCGCCACACACCAAAACGTCCCAAATTCTAACTCTGTCGTTTTTTCGAAAAATGTTGAAAATTTTTTGTCGCCGATTGACTTGAAACTCACCATACAGATAAAGAATTTCACGCTGATTCCAAATCTGAAATCCGTTTTCCAATCCGATGCTTCGTTTTGAAGCTAGAGCCCAAAACGTCCCAAATTCTAACTCTGTCGTTTTTCGCCAATGTCCCAAAATCTTAAATGGCGTCTCACATCTAAACGAAGACAGATAGGAACAAGCCGATTCTTTCACTGAATTTGTCTCACTCTTAGCTTTCAAACGAGCTATGGCACGACTAAATCCGTCCACTGGAAGCCAAAATCGAAGCGAGCTGTCCAGAGGGGGGGGGACGTCAGCGAAAATTTTTCTCTCCGATTGACTTGAAACTCACCATACCGATGCAGAATTTCACGCTGAATCCGAATCTGGCCTCCGTTTTCCCATCCGATGGTTCGTTTGGGCGCCACACACCAAAACGTCCCAAATTCTAACTCTGTCGTTTTTTCGAAAAATGTTGAAAATTTTTTGTCGCCGATTGACTTGAAACTCACCATACAGATAAAGAATTTCACGCTGATTCCAAATCTGAAATCCGTTTTCCAATCCGATGCTTCGTTTTGAAGCTAGAGCCCAAAACGTCCCAAATTCTAACTCTGTCGTTTTTCGCCAATGTCCCAAAATCTTAAATGGCGTCTCACATCTAAACGAAGACAGATAGGAACAAGCCGATTCTTTCACTGAATTTGTCTCACTCTTAGCTTTCAAACGAGCTATGGCACGACTAAATCCGTCCACTGGAAGCCAAAATCGAAGCGAGCTGTCCAGAGGGGGGGGGACGTCAGCGAAAATTTTTCTCTCCGATTGACTTGAAACTCACCATACCGATGCAGAATTTCACGCTGAATCCGAATCTGGCCTCCGTTTTCCCATCCGATGGTTCGTTTGGGCGCCACACACCAAAACGTCCCAAATTCTAACTCTGTCGTTTTTTCGAAAAATGTTGAAAATTTTTTGTCGCCGATTGACTTGAAACTCACCATACAGATAAAGAATTTCACGCTGATTCCAAATCTGAAATCCGTTTTCCAATCCGATGCTTCGTTTTGAAGCTAGAGCCCAAAACGTCCCAAATTCTAACTCTGTCGTTTTTCGCCAATGTCCCAAAATCTTAAATGGCGTCTCACATCTAAACGAAGACAGATAGGAACAAGCCGATTCTTTCACTGAATTTGTCTCACTCTTAGCTTTCAAACGAGCTATGGCACGACTAAATCCGTCCACTGGAAGCCAAAATCGAAGCGAGCTGTCCAGAGGGGGGGGACGTCAGCGAAAATTTTTCTCTCCGATTGACTTGAAACTCACCATACCGATGCAGAATTTCACGCTGAATCCGAATCTGGCCTCCGTTTTCCCATCCGATGGTTCGTTTGGGCGCCACACACCAAAACGTCCCAAATTCTAACTCTGTCGTTTTTTCGAAAAATGTTGAAAATTTTTTGTCGCCGATTGACTTGAAACTCACCATACAGATAAAGAATTTCACGCTGATTCCAAATCTGAAATCCGTTTTCCAATCCGATGCTTCGTTTTGAAGCTAGAGCCCAAAACGTCCCAAATTCTAACTCTGTCGTTTTTCGCCAATGTCCCAAAATCTTAAATGGCGTCTCACATCTAAACGAAGACAGATAGGAACAAGCCGATTCTTTCACTGAATTTGTCTCACTCTTAGCTTTCAAACGAGCTATGGCACGACTAAATCCGTCCACTGGAAGCCAAAATCGAAGCGAGCTGTCCAGAGGGGGGGGGACGTCAGCGAAAATTTTTCTCTCCGATTGACTTGAAACTCACCATACCGATGCAGAATTTCACGCTGAATCCGAATCTGGCCTCCGTTTTCCCATCCGATGGTTCGTTTGGGCGCCACACACCAAAACGTCCCAAATTCTAACTCTGTCGTTTTTTCGAAAAATGTTGAAAATTTTTTGTCGCCGATTGACTTGAAACTCACCATACAGATAAAGAATTTCACGCTGATTCCAAATCTGAAATCCGTTTTCCAATCCGATGCTTCGTTTTGAAGCTAGAGCCCAAAACGTCCCAAATTCTAACTCTGTCGTTTTTCGCCAATGTCCCAAAATCTTAAATGGCGTCTCACATCTAAACGAAGACAGATAGGAACAAGCCGATTCTTTCACTGAATTTGTCTCACTCTTAGCTTTCAAACGAGCTATGGCACGACTAAATCCGTCCACTGGAAGCCAAAATCGAAGCGAGCTGTCCAGAGGGGGGGGACGTCAGCGAAAATTTTTCTCTCCGATTGACTTGAAACTCACCATACCGATGCAGAATTTCACGCTGAATCCGAATCTGGCCTCCGTTTTCCCATCCGATGGTTCGTTTGGGCGCCACACACCAAAACGTCCCAAATTCTAACTCTGTCGTTTTTTCGAAAAATGTTGAAAATTTTTTGTCGCCGATTGACTTGAAACTCACCATACAGATAAAGAATTTCACGCTGATTCCAAATCTGAAATCCGTTTTCCAATCCGATGCTTCGTTTTGAAGCTAGAGCCCAAAACGTCCCAAATTCTAACTCTGTCGTTTTTCGCCAATGTCCCAAAATCTTAAATGGCGTCTCACATCTAAACGAAGACAGATAGGAACAAGCCGATTCTTTCACTGAATTTGTCTCACTCTTAGCTTTCAAACGAGCTATGGCACGACTAAATCCGTCCACTGGAAGCCAAAATCGAAGCGAGCTGTCCAGAGGGGGGGGGACGTCAGCGAAAATTTTTCTCTCCGATTGACTTGAAACTCACCATACCGATGCAGAATTTCACGCTGAATCCGAATCTGGCCTCCGTTTTCCCATCCGATGGTTCGTTTGGGCGCCACACACCAAAACGTCCCAAATTCTAACTCTGTCGTTTTTTCGAAAAATGTTGAAAATTTTTTGTCGCCGATTGACTTGAAACTCACCATACAGATAAAGAATTTCACGCTGATTCCAAATCTGAAATCCGTTTTCCAATCCGATGCTTCGTTTTGAAGCTAGAGCCCAAAACGTCCCAAATTCTAACTCTGTCGTTTTTCGCCAATGTCCCAAAATCTTAAATGGCGTCTCACATCTAAACGAAGACAGATAGGAACAAGCCGATTCTTTCACTGAATTTGTCTCACTCTTAGCTTTCAAACGAGCTATGGCACGACTAAATCCGTCCACTGGAAGCCAAAATCGAAGCGAGCTGTCCAGAGGGGGGGGACGTCAGCGAAAATTTTTCTCTCCGATTGACTTGAAACTCACCATACCGATGCAGAATTTCACGCTGAATCCGAATCTGGCCTCCGTTTTCCCATCCGATGGTTCGTTTGGGCGCCACACACCAAAACGTCCCAAATTCTAACTCTGTCGTTTTTTCGAAAAATGTTGAAAATTTTTTGTCGCCGATTGACTTGAAACTCACCATACAGATAAAGAATTTCACGCTGATTCCAAATCTGAAATCCGTTTTCCAATCCGATGCTTCGTTTTGAAGCTAGAGCCCAAAACGTCCCAAATTCTAACTCTGTCGTTTTTCGCCAATGTCCCAAAATCTTAAATGGCGTCTCACATCTAAACGAAGACAGATAGGAACAAGCCGATTCTTTCACTGAATTTGTCTCACTCTTAGCTTTCAAACGAGCTATGGCACGACTAAATCCGTCCACTGGAAGCCAAAATCGAAGCGAGCTGTCCAGAGGGGGGGGGACGTCAGCGAAAATTTTTCTCTCCGATTGACTTGAAACTCACCATACCGATGCAGAATTTCACGCTGAATCCGAATCTGGCCTCCGTTTTCCCATCCGATGGTTCGTTTGGGCGCCACACACCAAAACGTCCCAAATTCTAACTCTGTCGTTTTTTCGAAAAATGTTGAAAATTTTTTGTCGCCGATTGACTTGAAACTCACCATACAGATAAAGAATTTCACGCTGATTCCAAATCTGAAATCCGTTTTCCAATCCGATGCTTCGTTTTGAAGCTAGAGCCCAAAACGTCCCAAATTCTAACTCTGTCGTTTTTCGCCAATGTCCCAAAATCTTAAATGGCGTCTCACATCTAAACGAAGACAGATAGGAACAAGCCGATTCTTTCACTGAATTTGTCTCACTCTTAGCTTTCAAACGAGCTATGGCACGACTAAATCCGTCCACTGGAAGCCAAAATCGAAGCGAGCTGTCCAGAGGGGGGGGGACGTCAGCGAAAATTTTTCTCTCCGATTGACTTGAAACTCACCATACCGATGCAGAATTTCACGCTGAATCCGAATCTGGCCTCCGTTTTCCCATCCGATGGTTCGTTTGGGCGCCACACACCAAAACGTCCCAAATTCTAACTCTGTCGTTTTTTCGAAAAATGTTGAAAATTTTTTGTCGCCGATTGACTTGAAACTCACCATACAGATAAAGAATTTCACGCTGATTCCAAATCTGAAATCCGTTTTCCAATCCGATGCTTCGTTTTGAAGCTAGAGCCCAAAACGTCCCAAATTCTAACTCTGTCGTTTTTCGCCAATGTCCCAAAATCTTAAATGGCGTCTCACATCTAAACGAAGACAGATAGGAACAAGCCGATTCTTTCACTGAATTTGTCTCACTCTTAGCTTTCAAACGAGCTATGGCACGACTAAATCCGTCCACTGGAAGCCAAAATCGAAGCGAGCTGTCCAGAGGGGGGGGGACGTCAGCGAAAATTTTTCTCTCCGATTGACTTGAAACTCACCATACCGATGCAGAATTTCACGCTGAATCCGAATCTGGCCTCCGTTTTCCCATCCGATGGTTCGTTTGGGCGCCACACACCAAAACGTCCCAAATTCTAACTCTGTCGTTTTTTCGAAAAATGTTGAAAATTTTTTGTCGCCGATTGACTTGAAACTCACCATACAGATAAAGAATTTCACGCTGATTCCAAATCTGAAATCCGTTTTCCAATCCGATGCTTCGTTTTGAAGCTAGAGCCCAAAACGTCCCAAATTCTAACTCTGTCGTTTTTCGCCAATGTCCCAAAATCTTAAATGGCGTCTCACATCTAAACGAAGACAGATAGGAACAAGCCGATTCTTTCACTGAATTTGTCTCACTCTTAGCTTTCAAACGAGCTATGGCACGACTAAATCCGTCCACTGGAAGCCAAAATCGAAGCGAGCTGTCCAGAGGGGGGGGACGTCAGCGAAAATTTTTCTCTCCGATTGACTTGAAACTCACCATACCGATGCAGAATTTCACGCTGAATCCGAATCTGGCCTCCGTTTTCCCATCCGATGGTTCGTTTGGGCGCCACACACCAAAACGTCCCAAATTCTAACTCTGTCGTTTTTTCGAAAAATGTTGAAAATTTTTTGTCGCCGATTGACTTGAAACTCACCATACAGATAAAGAATTTCACGCTGATTCCAAATCTGAAATCCGTTTTCCAATCCGATGCTTCGTTTTGAAGCTAGAGCCCAAAACGTCCCAAATTCTAACTCTGTCGTTTTTCGCCAATGTCCCAAAATCTTAAATGGCGTCTCACATCTAAACGAAGACAGATAGGAACAAGCCGATTCTTTCACTGAATTTGTCTCACTCTTAGCTTTCAAACGAGCTATGGCACGACTAAATCCGTCCACTGGAAGCCAAAATCGAAGCGAGCTGTCCAGAGGGGGGGGGACGTCAGCGAAAATTTTTCTCTCCGATTGACTTGAAACTCACCATACCGATGCAGAATTTCACGCTGAATCCGAATCTGGCCTCCGTTTTCCCATCCGATGGTTCGTTTGGGCGCCACACACCAAAACGTCCCAAATTCTAACTCTGTCGTTTTTTCGAAAAATGTTGAAAATTTTTTGTCGCCGATTGACTTGAAACTCACCATACAGATAAAGAATTTCACGCTGATTCCAAATCTGAAATCCGTTTTCCAATCCGATGCTTCGTTTTGAAGCTAGAGCCCAAAACGTCCCAAATTCTAACTCTGTCGTTTTTCGCCAATGTCCCAAAATCTTAAATGGCGTCTCACATCTAAACGAAGACAGATAGGAACAAGCCGATTCTTTCACTGAATTTGTCTCACTCTTAGCTTTCAAACGAGCTATGGCACGACTAAATCCGTCCACTGGAAGCCAAAATCGAAGCGAGCTGTCCAGAGGGGGGGGGACGTCAGCGAAAATTTTTCTCTCCGATTGACTTGAAACTCACCATACCGATGCAGAATTTCACGCTGAATCCGAATCTGGCCTCCGTTTTCCCATCCGATGGTTCGTTTGGGCGCCACACACCAAAACGTCCCAAATTCTAACTCTGTCGTTTTTTCGAAAAATGTTGAAAATTTTTTGTCGCCGATTGACTTGAAACTCACCATACAGATAAAGAATTTCACGCTGATTCCAAATCTGAAATCCGTTTTCCAATCCGATGCTTCGTTTTGAAGCTAGAGCCCAAAACGTCCCAAATTCTAACTCTGTCGTTTTTCGCCAATGTCCCAAAATCTTAAATGGCGTCTCACATCTAAACGAAGACAGATAGGAACAAGCCGATTCTTTCACTGAATTTGTCTCACTCTTAGCTTTCAAACGAGCTATGGCACGACTAAATCCGTCCACTGGAAGCCAAAATCGAAGCGAGCTGTCCAGAGGGGGGGGGACGTCAGCGAAAATTTTTCTCTCCGATTGACTTGAAACTCACCATACCGATGCAGAATTTCACGCTGAATCCGAATCTGGCCTCCGTTTTCCCATCCGATGGTTCGTTTGGGCGCCACACACCAAAACGTCCCAAATTCTAACTCTGTCGTTTTTTCGAAAAATGTTGAAAATTTTTTGTCGCCGATTGACTTGAAACTCACCATACAGATAAAGAATTTCACGCTGATTCCAAATCTGAAATCCGTTTTCCAATCCGATGCTTCGTTTTGAAGCTAGAGCCCAAAACGTCCCAAATTCTAACTCTGTCGTTTTTCGCCAATGTCCCAAAATCTTAAATGGCGTCTCACATCTAAACGAAGACAGATAGGAACAAGCCGATTCTTTCACTGAATTTGTCTCACTCTTAGCTTTCAAACGAGCTATGGCACGACTAAATCCGTCCACTGGAAGCCAAAATCGAAGCGAGCTGTCCAGAGGGGGGGGACGTCAGCGAAAATTTTTCTCTCCGATTGACTTGAAACTCACCATACCGATGCAGAATTTCACGCTGAATCCGAATCTGGCCTCCGTTTTCCCATCCGATGGTTCGTTTGGGCGCCACACACCAAAACGTCCCAAATTCTAACTCTGTCGTTTTTTCGAAAAATGTTGAAAATTTTTTGTCGCCGATTGACTTGAAACTCACCATACAGATAAAGAATTTCACGCTGATTCCAAATCTGAAATCCGTTTTCCAATCCGATGCTTCGTTTTGAAGCTAGAGCCCAAAACGTCCCAAATTCTAACTCTGTCGTTTTTCGCCAATGTCCCAAAATCTTAAATGGCGTCTCACATCTAAACGAAGACAGATAGGAACAAGCCGATTCTTTCACTGAATTTGTCTCACTCTTAGCTTTCAAACGAGCTATGGCACGACTAAATCCGTCCACTGGAAGCCAAAATCGAAGCGAGCTGTCCAGAGGGGGGGGGACGTCAGCGAAAATTTTTCTCTCCGATTGACTTGAAACTCACCATACCGATGCAGAATTTCACGCTGAATCCGAATCTGACGTCAGCGAAAATTTTTCTCTCCGATTGACTTGAAACTCACCATACCGATGCAGAATTTCACGCTGAATCCGAATCTGGCCTCCGTTTTCCCATCCGATGGTTCGTTTGGGCGCCACACACCAAAACGTCCCAAATTCTAACTCTGTCGTTTTTTCGAAAAATGTTGAAAATTTTTTGTCGCCGATTGACTTGAAACTCACCATACAGATAAAGAATTTCACGCTGATTCCAAATCTGAAATCCGTTTTCCAATCCGATGCTTCGTTTTGAAGCTAGAGCCCAAAACGTCCCAAATTCTAACTCTGTCGTTTTTCGCCAATGTCCCAAAATCTTAAATGGCGTCTCACATCTAAACGAAGACAGATAGGAACAAGCCGATTCTTTCACTGAATTTGTCTCACTCTTAGCTTTCAAACGAGCTATGGCACGACTAAATCCGTCCACTGGAAGCCAAAATCGAAGCGAGCTGTCCAGAGGGGGGGGGACGTCAGCGAAAATTTTTCTCTCCGATTGACTTGAAACTCACCATACCGATGCAGAATTTCACGCTGAATCCGAATCTGGCCTCCGTTTTCCCATCCGATGGTTCGTTTGGGCGCCACACACCAAAACGTCCCAAATTCTAACTCTGTCGTTTTTTCGAAAAATGTTGAAAATTTTTTGTCGCCGATTGACTTGAAACTCACCATACAGATAAAGAATTTCACGCTGATTCCAAATCTGAAATCCGTTTTCCAATCCGATGCTTCGTTTTGAAGCTAGAGCCCAAAACGTCCCAAATTCTAACTCTGTCGTTTTTCGCCAATGTCCCAAAATCTTAAATGGCGTCTCACATCTAAACGAAGACAGATAGGAACAAGCCGATTCTTTCACTGAATTTGTCTCACTCTTAGCTTTCAAACGAGCTATGGCACGACTAAATCCGTCCACTGGAAGCCAAAATCGAAGCGAGCTGTCCAGAGGGGGGGGGACGTCAGCGAAAATTTTTCTCTCCGATTGACTTGAAACTCACCATACCGATGCAGAATTTCACGCTGAA
Source organism: Prostheceraeus crozeri (assembly GCA_907163375.1). Classification (NCBI taxonomy): domain Eukaryota; kingdom Metazoa; phylum Platyhelminthes; order Polycladida; family Euryleptidae; genus Prostheceraeus; species Prostheceraeus crozeri. The sequence continues at coordinate 89,845 of CAJQUW010012295.1, read as the reverse complement.
TCCGAATCTGGCCTCCGTTTTCCAATCCGATGCTTCGTTTTGAAGCTAGAGCCCAAAACGTCCCAAATTCTAACTCTGTCGTTTTTCGCCAATGTCCCAAAATCTTAAATGGCGTCTCACATCTAAACGAAGACAGATAGGAACAAGCCGATTCTTTCACTGAATTTGTCTCACTCTTAGCTTTCAAACGAGCTATGGCACGACTAAATCCGTCCACTGGAAGCCAAAATCGAAGCGAGCTGTCCAGAGGGGGGGGGACGTCAGCGAAAATTTTTCTCTCCGATTGACTTGAAACTCACCATACCGATGCAGAATTTCACGCTGAATCCGAATCTGGCCTCCGTTTTCCCATCCGATGGTTCGTTTGGGCGCCACACACCAAAACGTCCCAAATTCTAACTCTGTCGTTTTTTCGAAAAATGTTGAAAATTTTTTGTCGCCGATTGACTTGAAACTCACCATACAGATAAAGAATTTCACGCTGATTCCAAATCTGAAATCCGTTTTCCAATCCGATGCTTCGTTTTGAAGCTAGAGCCCAAAACGTCCCAAATTCTAACTCTGTCGTTTTTCGCCAATGTCCCAAAATCTTAAATGGCGTCTCACATCTAAACGAAGACAGATAGGAACAAGCCGATTCTTTCACTGAATTTGTCTCACTCTTAGCTTTCAAACGAGCTATGGCACGACTAAATCCGTCCACTGGAAGCCAAAATCGAAGCGAGCTGTCCAGAGGGGGGGGACGTCAGCGAAAATTTTTCTCTCCGATTGACTTGAAACTCACCATACCGATGCAGAATTTCACGCTGAATCCGAATCTGGCCTCCGTTTTCCCATCCGATGGTTCGTTTGGGCGCCACACACCAAAACGTCCCAAATTCTAACTCTGTCGTTTTTTCGAAAAATGTTGAAAATTTTTTGTCGCCGATTGACTTGAAACTCACCATACAGATAAAGAATTTCACGCTGATTCCAAATCTGAAATCCGTTTTCCAATCCGATGCTTCGTTTTGAAGCTAGAGCCCAAAACGTCCCAAATTCTAACTCTGTCGTTTTTCGCCAATGTCCCAAAATCTTAAATGGCGTCTCACATCTAAACGAAGACAGATAGGAACAAGCCGATTCTTTCACTGAATTTGTCTCACTCTTAGCTTTCAAACGAGCTATGGCACGACTAAATCCGTCCACTGGAAGCCAAAATCGAAGCGAGCTGTCCAGAGGGGGGGGGACGTCAGCGAAAATTTTTCTCTCCGATTGACTTGAAACTCACCATACCGATGCAGAATTTCACGCTGAATCCGAATCTGGCCTCCGTTTTCCCATCCGATGGTTCGTTTGGGCGCTAGAGCCCAAAACGTCCCAAATTCTAACTCTGTCGTTTTTCGCCAATGTCCCAAAATCTTAAATGGCGTCTCACATCTAAACGAAGACAGATAGGAACAAGCCGATTCTTTCACTGAATTTGTCTCACTCTTAGCTTTCAAACGAGCTATGGCACGACTAAATCCGTCCACTGGAAGCCAAAATCGAAGCGAGCTGTCCAGAGGGGGGGGACGTCAGCGAAAATTTTTCTCTCCGATTGACTTGAAACTCACCATACCGATGCAGAATTTCACGCTGAATCCGAATCTGGCCTCCGTTTTCCCATCCGATGGTTCGTTTGGGCGCCACACACCAAAACGTCCCAAATTCTAACTCTGTCGTTTTTTCGAAAAATGTTGAAAATTTTTTGTCGCCGATTGACTTGAAACTCACCATACAGATAAAGAATTTCACGCTGATTCCAAATCTGAAATCCGTTTTCCAATCCGATGCTTCGTTTTGAAGCTAGAGCCCAAAACGTCCCAAATTCTAACTCTGTCGTTTTTCGCCAATGTCCCAAAATCTTAAATGGCGTCTCACATCTAAACGAAGACAGATAGGAACAAGCCGATTCTTTCACTGAATTTGTCTCACTCTTAGCTTTCAAACGAGCTATGGCACGACTAAATCCGTCCACTGGAAGCCAAAATCGAAGCGAGCTGTCCAGAGGGGGGGGGACGTCAGCGAAAATTTTTCTCTCCGATTGACTTGAAACTCACCATACCGATGCAGAATTTCACGCTGAATCCGAATCTGGCCTCCGTTTTCCCATCCGATGGTTCGTTTGGGCGCCACACACACCAAAACGTCCCAAATTCTAACTCTGTCGTTTTTTCGAAAAATGTTGAAAATTTTTTGTCGCCGATTGACTTGAAACTCACCATACAGATAAAGAATTTCACGCTGATTCCAAATCTGAAATCCGTTTTCCAATCCGATGCTTCGTTTTGAAGCTAGAGCCCAAAACGTCCCAAATTCTAACTCTGTCGTTTTTCGCCAATGTCCCAAAATCTTAAATGGCGTCTCACATCTAAACGAAGACAGATAGGAACAAGCCGATTCTTTCACTGAATTTGTCTCACTCTTAGCTTTCAAACGAGCTATGGCACGACTAAATCCGTCCACTGGAAGCCAAAATCGAAGCGAGCTGTCCAGAGGGGGGGGGACGTCAGCGAAAATTTTTCTCTCCGATTGACTTGAAACTCACCATACCGATGCAGAATTTCACGCTGAATCCGAATCTGGCCTCCGTTTTCCAATCCGATGCTTCGTTTTGAAGCTACAGCCCAAAACGTCCCAAATTCTAACTCTGTCGTTTTTCGCCAATGTCCCAAAATCTTAAATGGCGTCTCACATCTAAACGAAGACAGATAGGAACAAGCCGATTCTTTCACTGAATTTGTCTCACTCTTAGCTTTCAAACGAGCTATGGCACGACTAAATCCGTCCACTGGAAGCCAAAATCGAAGCGAGCTGTCCAGAGGGGGGGGGACGTCAGCGAAAATTTTTCTCTCCGATTGACTTGAAACTCACCATACCGATGCAGAATTTCACGCTGAATCCGAATCTGGCCTCCGTTTTCCCATCCGATGGTTCGTTTGGGCGCCACACACCAAAACGTCCCAAATTCTAACTCTGTCGTTTTTTTCGAAAAATGTTGAAAATTTTTTGTCGCCGATTGACTTGAAACTCACCATACAGATAAAGAATTTCACGCTGATTCCAAATCTGAAATCCGTTTTCCAATCCGATGCTTCGTTTTGAAGCTAGAGCCCAAAACGTCCCAAATTCTAACTCTGTCGTTTTTCGCCAATGTCCCAAAATCTTAAATGGCGTCTCACATCTAAACGAAGACAGATAGGAACAAGCCGATTCTTTCACTGAATTTGTCTCACTCTTAGCTTTCAAACGAGCTATGGCACGACTAAATCCGTCCACTGGAAGCCAAAATCGAAGCGAGCTGTCCAGAGGGGGGGGGACGTCAGCGAAAATTTTTCTCTCCGATTGACTTGAAACTCACCATACCGATGCAGAATTTCACGCTGAATCCGAATCTGGCCTCCGTTTTCCCATCCGATGGTTCGTTTGGGCGCCACACACCAAAACGTCCCAAATTCTAACTCTGTCGTTTTTTCGAAAAATGTTGAAAATTTTTTGTCGCCGATTGACTTGAAACTCACCATACAGATAAAGAATTTCACGCTGATTCCAAATCTGAAATCCGTTTTCCAATCCGATGCTTCGTTTTGAAGCTAGAGCCCAAAACGTCCCAAATTCTAACTCTGTCGTTTTTCGCCAATGTCCCAAAATCTTAAATGGCGTCTCACATCTAAACGAAGACAGATAGGAACAAGCCGATTCTTTCACTGAATTTGTCTCACTCTTAGCTTTCAAACGAGCTATGGCACGACTAAATCCGTCCACTGGAAGCCAAAATCGAAGCGAGCTGTCCAGAGGGGGGGGGACGTCAGCGAAAATTTTTCTCTCCGATTGACTTGAAACTCACCATACCGATGCAGAATTTCACGCTGAATCCGAATCTGGCCTCCGTTTTCCAATCCGATGCTTCGTTTTGAAGCTAGAGCCCAAAACGTCCCAAATTCTAACTCTGTCGTTTTTCGCCAATGTCCCAAAATCTTAAATGGCGTCTCACATCTAAACGAAGACAGATAGGAACAAGCCGATTCTTTCACTGAATTTGTCTCACTCTTAGCTTTCAAACGAGCTATGGCACGACTAAATCCGTCCACTGGAAGCCAAAATCGAAGCGAGCTGTCCAGAGGGGGGGGACGTCAGCGAAAATTTTTCTCTCCGATTGACTTGAAACTCACCATACCGATGCAGAATTTCACGCTGAATCCGAATCTGGCCTCCGTTTTCCCATCCGATGGTTCGTTTGGGCGCCACACACCAAAACGTCCCAAATTCTAACTCTGTCGTTTTTTCGAAAAATGTTGAAAATTTTTTGTCGCCGATTGACTTGAAACTCACCATACAGATAAAGAATTTCACGCTGATTCCAAATCTGAAATCCGTTTTCCAATCCGATGCTTCGTTTTGAAGCTAGAGCCCAAAACGTCCCAAATTCTAACTCTGTCGTTTTTCGCCAATGTCCCAAAATCTTAAATGGCGTCTCACATCTAAACGAAGACAGATAGGAACAAGCCGATTCTTTCACTGAATTTGTCTCACTCTTAGCTTTCAAACGAGCTATGGCACGACTAAATCCGTCCACTGGAAGCCAAAATCGAAGCGAGCTGTCCAGAGGGGGGGGGACGTCAGCGAAAATTTTTCTCTCCGATTGACTTGAAACTCACCATACCGATGCAGAATTTCACGCTGAATCCGAATCTGGCCTCCGTTTTCCCATCCGATGGTTCGTTTGGGCGCCACACACCAAAACGTCCCAAATTCTAACTCTGTCGTTTTTTCGAAAAATGTTGAAAATTTTTTGTCGCCGATTGACTTGAAACTCACCATACAGATAAAGAATTTCACGCTGATTCCAAATCTGAAATCCGTTTTCCAATCCGATGCTTCGTTTTGAAGCTAGAGCCCAAAACGTCCCAAATTCTAACTCTGTCGTTTTTCGCCAATGTCCCAAAATCTTAAATGGCGTCTCACATCTAAACGAAGACAGATAGGAACAAGCCGATTCTTTCACTGAATTTGTCTCACTCTTAGCTTTCAAACGAGCTATGGCACGACTAAATCCGTCCACTGGAAGCCAAAATCGAAGCGAGCTGTCCAGAGGGGGGGGGACGTCAGCGAAAATTTTTCTCTCCGATTGACTTGAAACTCACCATACCGATGCAGAATTTCACGCTGAATCCGAATCTGGCCTCCGTTTTCCAATCCGATGCTTCGTTTTGAAGCTAGAGCCCAAAACGTCCCAAATTCTAACTCTGTCGTTTTTCGCCAATGTCCCAAAATCTTAAATGGCGTCTCACATCTAAACGAAGACAGATAGGAACAAGCCGATTCTTTCACTGAATTTGTCTCACTCTTAGCTTTCAAACGAGCTATGGCACGACTAAATCCGTCCACTGGAAGCCAAAATCGAAGCGAGCTGTCCAGAGGGGGGGGGACGTCAGCGAAAATTTTTCTCTCCGATTGACTTGAAACTCACCATACCGATGCAGAATTTCACGCTGAATCCGAATCTGGCCTCCGTTTTCCCATCCGATGGTTCGTTTGGGCGCCACACACCAAAACGTCCCAAATTCTAACTCTGTCGTTTTTTCGAAAAATGTTGAAAATTTTTTGTCGCCGATTGACTTGAAACTCACCATACAGATAAAGAATTTCACGCTGATTCCAAATCTGAAATCCGTTTTCCAATCCGATGCTTCGTTTTGAAGCTAGAGCCCAAAACGTCCCAAATTCTAACTCTGTCGTTTTTCGCCAATGTCCCAAAATCTTAAATGGCGTCTCACATCTAAACGAAGACAGATAGGAACAAGCCGATTCTTTCACTGAATTTGTCTCACTCTTAGCTTTCAAACGAGCTATGGCACGACTAAATCCGTCCACTGGAAGCCAAAATCGAAGCGAGCTGTCCAGAGGGGGGGGGACGTCAGCGAAAATTTTTCTCTCCGATTGACTTGAAACTCACCATACCGATGCAGAATTTCACGCTGAATCCGAATCTGGCCTCCGTTTTCCCATCCGATGGTTCGTTTGGGCGCCACACACCAAAACGTCCCAAATTCTAACTCTGTCGTTTTTTTCGAAAAATGTTGAAAATTTTTTGTCGCCGATTGACTTGAAACTCACCATACAGATAAAGAATTTCACGCTGATTCCAAATCTGAAATCCGTTTTCCAATCCGATGCTTCGTTTTGAAGCTAGAGCCCAAAACGTCCCAAATTCTAACTCTGTCGTTTTTCGCCAATGTCCCAAAATCTTAAATGGCGTCTCACATCTAAACGAAGACAGATAGGAACAAGCCGATTCTTTCACTGAATTTGTCTCACTCTTAGCTTTCAAACGAGCTATGGCACGACTAAATCCGTCCACTGGAAGCCAAAATCGAAGCGAGCTGTCCAGAGGGGGGGGGACGTCAGCGAAAATTTTTCTCTCCGATTGACTTGAAACTCACCATACCGATGCAGAATTTCACGCTGAATCCGAATCTGGCCTCCGTTTTCCCATCCGATGGTTCGTTTGGGCGCCACACACCAAAACGTCCCAAATTCTAACTCTGTCGTTTTTTCGAAAAATGTTGAAAATTTTTTGTCGCCGATTGACTTGAAACTCACCATACAGATAAAGAATTTCACGCTGATTCCAAATCTGAAATCCGTTTTCCAATCCGATGCTTCGTTTTGAAGCTAGAGCCCAAAACGTCCCAAATTCTAACTCTGTCGTTTTTCGCCAATGTCCCAAAATCTTAAATGGCGTCTCACATCTAAACGAAGACAGATAGGAACAAGCCGATTCTTTCACTGAATTTGTCTCACTCTTAGCTTTCAAACGAGCTATGGCACGACTAAATCCGTCCACTGGAAGCCAAAATCGAAGCGAGCTGTCCAGAGGGGGGGGGACGTCAGCGAAAATTTTTCTCTCCGATTGACTTGAAACTCACCATACCGATGCAGAATTTCACGCTGAATCCGAATCTGGCCTCCGTTTTCCAATCCGATGCTTCGTTTTGAAGCTAGAGCCCAAAACGTCCCAAATTCTAACTCTGTCGTTTTTCGCCAATGTCCCAAAATCTTAAATGGCGTCTCACATCTAAACGAAGACAGATAGGAACAAGCCGATTCTTTCACTGAATTTGTCTCACTCTTAGCTTTCAAACGAGCTATGGCACGACTAAATCCGTCCACTGGAAGCCAAAATCGAAGCGAGCTGTCCAGAGGGGGGGGACGTCAGCGAAAATTTTTCTCTCCGATTGACTTGAAACTCACCATACCGATGCAGAATTTCACGCTGAATCCGAATCTGGCCTCCGTTTTCCCATCCGATGGTTCGTTTGGGCGCCACACACCAAAACGTCCCAAATTCTAACTCTGTCGTTTTTTCGAAAAATGTTGAAAATTTTTTGTCGCCGATTGACTTGAAACTCACCATACAGATAAAGAATTTCACGCTGATTCCAAATCTGAAATCCGTTTTCCAATCCGATGCTTCGTTTTGAAGCTAGAGCCCAAAACGTCCCAAATTCTAACTCTGTCGTTTTTCGCCAATGTCCCAAAATCTTAAATGGCGTCTCACATCTAAACGAAGACAGATAGGAACAAGCCGATTCTTTCACTGAATTTGTCTCACTCTTAGCTTTCAAACGAGCTATGGCACGACTAAATCCGTCCACTGGAAGCCAAAATCGAAGCGAGCTGTCCAGAGGGGGGGGGACGTCAGCGAAAATTTTTCTCTCCGATTGACTTGAAACTCACCATACCGATGCAGAATTTCACGCTGAATCCGAATCTGGCCTCCGTTTTCCCATCCGATGGTTCGTTTGGGCGCCACACACCAAAACGTCCAACCAAAACGTCCCAAATTCTAACTCTGTCGTTTTTTCGAAAAATGTTGAAAATTTTTTGTCGCCGATTGACTTGAAACTCACCATACAGATAAAGAATTTCACGCTGATTCCAAATCTGAAATCCGTTTTCCAATCCGATGCTTCGTTTTGAAGCTAGAGCCCAAAACGTCCCAAATTCTAACTCTGTCGTTTTTCGCCAATGTCCCAAAATCTTAAATGGCGTCTCACATCTAAACGAAGACAGATAGGAACAAGCCGATTCTTTCACTGAATTTGTCTCACTCTTAGCTTTCAAACGAGCTATGGCACGACTAAATCCGTCCACTGGAAGCCAAAATCGAAGCGAGCTGTCCAGAGGGGGGGGGACGTCAGCGAAAATTTTTCTCTCCGATTGACTTGAAACTCACCATACCGATGCAGAATTTCACGCTGAATCCGAATCTGGCCTCCGTTTTCCCATCCGATGGTTCGTTTGGGCGCCACACACCAAAACGTCCCAAATTCTAACTCTGTCGTTTTTTCGAAAAATGTTGAAAATTTTTTGTCGCCGATTGACTTGAAACTCACCATACAGATAAAGAATTTCACGCTGATTCCAAATCTGAAATCCGTTTTCCAATCCGATGCTTCGTTTTGAAGCTAGAGCCCAAAACGTCCCAAATTCTAACTCTGTCGTTTTTCGCCAATGTCCCAAAATCTTAAATGGCGTCTCACATCTAAACGAAGACAGATAGGAACAAGCCGATTCTTTCACTGAATTTGTCTCACTCTTAGCTTTCAAACGAGCTATGGCACGACTAAATCCGTCCACTGGAAGCCAAAATCGAAGCGAGCTGTCCAGAGGGGGGGGGACGTCAGCGAAAATTTTTCTCTCCGATTGACTTGAAACTCACCATACCGATGCAGAATTTCACGCTGAATCCGAATCTGGCCTCCGTTTTCCCATCCGATGGTTCGTTTGGGCGCCACACACCAAAACGTCCCAAATTCTAACTCTGTCGTTTTTTCGAAAAATGTTGAAAATTTTTTGTCGCCGATTGACTTGAAACTCACCATACAGATAAAGAATTTCACGCTGATTCCAAATCTGAAATCCGTTTTCCAATCCGATGCTTCGTTTTGAAGCTAGAGCCCAAAACGTCCCAAATTCTAACTCTGTCGTTTTTCGCCAATGTCCCAAAATCTTAAATGGCGTCTCACATCTAAACGAAGACAGATAGGAACAAGCCGATTCTTTCACTGAATTTGTCTCACTCTTAGCTTTCAAACGAGCTATGGCACGACTAAATCCGTCCACTGGAAGCCAAAATCGAAGCGAGCTGTCCAGAGGGGGGGGGGACGTCAGCGAAAATTTTTCTCTCCGATTGACTTGAAACTCACCATACCGATGCAGAATTTCACGCTGAATCCGAATCTGGCCTCCGTTTTCCCATCCGATGGTTCGTTTGGGCGCCACACACCAAAACGTCCCAAATTCTAACTCTGTCGTTTTTTCGAAAAATGTTGAAAATTTTTTGTCGCCGATTGACTTGAAACTCACCATACCGATGCAGAATTTCACGCTGAATCCGAATCTGGCCTCCGTTTTCCCATCCGATGGTTCGTTTGGGCGCCACACACCAAAACGTCCCAAATTCTAACTCTGTCGTTTTTTCGAAAAATGTTGAAAATTTTTTGTCGCCGATTGACTTGAAACTCACCATACAGATAAAGAATTTCACGCTGATTCCAAATCTGAAATCCGTTTTCCAATCCGATGCTTCGTTTTGAAGCTAGAGCCCAAAACGTCCCAAATTCTAACTCTGTCGTTTTTCGCCAATGTCCCAAAATCTTAAATGGCGTCTCACATCTAAACGAAGACAGATAGGAACAAGCCGATTCTTTCACTGAATTTGTCTCACTCTTAGCTTTCAAACGAGCTATGGCACGACTAAATCCGTCCACTGGAAGCCAAAATCGAAGCGAGCTGTCCAGAGGGGGGGGGACGTCAGCGAAAATTTTTCTCTCCGATTGACTTGAAACTCACCATACCGATGCAGAATTTCACGCTGAATCCGAATCTGGCCTCCGTTTTCCCATCCGAGCACTCCTTCCACTCGAAACAGCCCATTTTACAACCCAACATTCAGCAGATTGCACGAAAAACATCACACACTATAGCCTCAAGACTAATCCTGGCGGTCGCCCAAGTCCACCACGACACTCTGTCGTTCCAGAGGGGGGGGGACGTCAGCGAACATTTTGCGAACGTGAACCAACCTGGCCGGCACACCACGACAGACTACAACCTCTGTCGTTCCAGAGGGGGGGGACGTCAGCGATGGCGGCCATCTTGCGCTATCTGGTGTTTGTCACTTCCTTACTACTGTCAACCTGTCCAAAAGAGTCCTGACCGATCAGGAGAAGGGGGCGCTGACATATGGTCTTGGATTGTGTTGGCCCTGCAAACCGAACGAGATGAAGCTCAAGATAGAAGGTGAAGCAATTTTCAAGCGTATCAAGTCCCTCGAACAACTACAAGAAAAAGAAGAAGACGTGAAGTTTCTTATCAAGTCGACAATCAGACTCATATTGAAGAAGAAGCAAAGTATCCCAAGGAAAATCATACAAATGATGAAGACTCTCAAGGCCATCTGCAAAGAAAAGGACCTCTACATCACAAAACCGGACAAAGGCAATTGTGTGGTCCTCATGGACAAAGACCAGTACATTAAGAAGATGGAGAAACTGCTCGAGTCACCTAAATTTTCCCAAATTCCAACCAATAAGAAGAATGTTTTCATTTCAAAGGAAACTCAAGTCAACAACAAGCTACTCCAACTCAAGAACAATAGGCAACTCACCGATTCTCAATACAAGCTGCTGCGAAGTACCGGTTGCCAGCCAAGCAGACTCTACGGTCTTCCTAAACTGCACAAGAACGTCAATGATCCTCCAATGAGACCGATCCTGTCAATGACTGACTCCTTCTGCAAAAACATTTGCGACTGGCTTCTTGCTCACCTAAAACCTTTTTTGCCAAAGTCTTTTTCAACTAAGGATAGCTTTACAGCTCAAAGAAAAATTAACTCTTTCGATTTTCCGTATGAAAATCCTTACTTAGTTAGTTTCGATGCTGTTCAACTTTTCACTAATATTCCAGTCAATGACACTATCGGCCACATAATTAGCTTTGTCAATTTTGATAGATTTCCTATTAATGATAATACTTTGCGTACTCTCTTGCAACTCGCTTGCACTAATGTGCCGTTCCTGTTCAACAGTAGAAACTACCTTCAAAAAGAAGGAATGAGTATGGGATCCTCCCTTGCACCTCTTATGGCTGAATTCTCTTTAAATATTATAGAAAGTAAAATGCAAATGCCGGACTTTTACATTAGGTACGTCGACGATATTTTAGCAGTCTTTCGGTCTCGAACCGAAGCCCTCGCTTTTTTAGACCAGCTCAATGCTGTTAATTCATCTCTTCAATTTACGATAGAAGAACCCATAAATGACTCTATCAATTTTCTAGATATGAATATTTTCATAAAAAATGGCAAATTTGAAACCAATTGGATAACGAAAGAAACCAATACTTTATTGTATACTCATAGCAACTCCTACAGTCCTGACTCTTATAACAACAACGCGATTAACCCTTATCGGTATGTCTAAATTTACATACGTTGTAGTATGTATGACTACATTTTGTAGGCATAGTAAATGTCTGTGAATTATTAGATTGACTGAACAACCACCGATTATTTATGCATATTGCAGGCCTATATATAATTTCATTATAGTGCTGCGACTATGCTAAAGCTATAAAATCCCATATGTGTAAACTTTGTCAGGACAACATCGCAATTTTTTCACAAAAAACACATTTTATTCAAAATAAAAGATCAATTTTCACAAGTTCTGACAGTTGCTACACCGAGTCGTTTTGACAACAAATCGATGTCTCGGACATACACATTTTTGGCAAAAATCACAGAATGAACGGCTGCTTTTAGAGCAAGTAGAGCAGCGACCTGGATTTACTGATGTAGAAGTGAGGTGCTGAGAATTGATGGATTCATGTAGGCCTATGAATCCGACGTCCAGCGCAGCGGATTTCACACTGGTCTTTACACGTGGATTTCGTAGACGGTCGGTAGCGTATTCTTTGGCAAGATCAAATGACAATCGCTTTAAAAATTCTTTTTTCGTCGACGAGTAACCGTTCCGCTTCATGATGATGAAAGAATTGTTTGTGGCGACGTCAATCATATCGTAAAATACTAAAAGCAGCCACCGGACAGTCTTGCGGCGAACAGTAAATTCCTCCACGTTTTGATCTAACGTGTCAACGCCTCCCTTTTATTTATTATAATCCATGATGAGTAGCGGCTTCTTTTTGTCATCACCTGTTACTTGACTACTAGTATGAGATGAGCTAAGTAACATTACAGTCTTGTTGCGCTTGGCTTGGTAAGCGACAACACAGATTCCGTTGTCATGGTCGAAAAGAAAGCGACTCTTGCAGATGTTCTGTCTTTCAAGAAGTACTTGAGGTATTTCACGCCTATTCGAGCGAATGGTACCGAGTAGCGTCAAATTCTTTGAGAGCAATTGACGAGCGAGAGAGTGAGACGTGAAATAATTGTCGGTACATATATCTCGTCCCGAGCCAAAGAACGGCTCACACAATGTCATGACGACATCAGCAGCTAAATTTTGATGAGGAGGCTCACCAGGATTTCTTCCACCGTAGAGATGGCCCTTGAGGGCGTACGCAGAGGATGATTCGCATGCCCAGAAGATTTTCAGTCCATATTTTCGAGGCTTAGATGGCATGTACGTGCGTCCCGGCACATGTCTTCGATATCCCAGCAATTGCTCATCGATAGTTATGCTTTCATCACAAACGTAAAATCGGAGGAGGGACTTTTGAAATAACTCCCACACTTCTTGCACTGCTGCAAATTTGTTTGAAGTCCTCCGAGAATCACGAGTATTTCCATTATCAAAGCGAATTGATCTAAGAAAAAACTTTTAAATCGCTGTAATGCCATGACAGCACGATAGAATGGTTTACTGTCACTTGGAATCCAAAGATTGTTAGGTTCAGTGAAATTATCCCGATCACTTCCAGTTCCAGCACGGATAAGTAATCCAAGAGCGGCTTTGAGTTCAGACATTGAGAACGGTCGAGAATAATTGCTGGTGTTACGTAGATTTCGTCGCAATTGTCTGGTTTTTCTGTTTGTGTGTAAAAGAACTGTGCGGAGAATTTCTTCCGAAAAAAATAACTCGAAGGATTCCTTCTCAACTTCAGGGTTCACTAGTGGTCTTCCAACATCGGTAAGTATATTTCTACGTCTCAGTCTAGGTGGTAATGGTTCACTTCTATAAGAAATATTGCTAGCAGTGATGACATTTTCTTCAATGTCAGATGAGCTCGAATCAGACTCAGAGGAGCTTTCTTCAAAGACAGGAACATCTCCCTCGTCGCCATCACTCGATTCTTCGTCCGGCGTAACATCTGCTAGTGGCAAAGCCTCGATGTCTTCGTCGTCTATATCGTCGATATGATCAGTTGCATGTTCGTCTGTTTCTACATCCATGCGTAACTGAGCCATTGCTTGTAAAAAAAGTAGCTCGCCTTGATGCTGCCATAGTTGGAATGAATTGAAGTCAATTCAAGATGCGAAGGATCGTGTAACCGAATCGTTGGGCAGAAGAGTGATATGATACGAGTTCGGTTGGCGTTCTCTTTTTCATCAATCATCAATAAATGAGTCAGACCGTGCGCTCCACGAAGTGACGGTGAACGCATGCAGATGACAGAACCGATTTCCATGGTAGAGCACAAAACTGGAGAAGAAAAGTCAGCAAAGATTATCCGTAAACAAAGTCATTGTTCGTAAATGGTATGAGTCATACGAATACAGATCACGAGTGTCATGCAGTTATCTATCATTTCTCTCTCTATTGTCCGATCTGATGCCGGCAGCAAAGTGAACGCCGTTAACTTGACATCAAGGGTGGATTGAAAGTCTCGTCACAGAGCAAAATGTATTGTCTACATTTTGTAAACACACATACGTTAAAGGGTGTAAATGAAATAATTCCAAAACTAATTCTTTGTTTTTATTGATCTTTCTAGACATTGCACTTTGTTCATATTTGTTCATCGTCCAGAAGTTTTAAGAGTATCGGGTGCATATTTCACAGACAGGAGCACTTTGAAATATAAATTCTACATTTTGTAGGCAGACATACCGATAAGGGTTAAAGCCTTGTACAATAGATCTCAAAAACTAAGCAGTCTCCCTGCCGACCGCGATTATAACAAAAACAAAGTTAGGAATATTTTTATTCAAAACGGATATCATCCGGATAGAATAAATAAAGTCTTTGAGCGTTGTGATAATCCTAAGACTAAAATAGAATCTAGCGAAAAAACTGAAATATTTTGGAAGCTCCCCTATGTTTCAACTCTTCTTTCTCGAATAAAACGTAATATTCGCCACATAAATAGTGCTTTAGAAAATAGTATTTTAAGAATTGCCTTGAACACATACAAAACACAAAACATGATAAGCAATAAAGATAAAATTCCTTTCAATGAGTTATCTTCCGTAGTGTATAAGTATACTTGTGAGCATTGCAGTCAATGCTACGTCGGTGAAACCCGTCGCCATATTTTCACTAGGATAAACGAACACGTGAAAGGTCGACCAGCATCCGAAATATCTCTTCATGTTCACATCCCAAATAAAGATAATTTCAAAATTCTCATTCGCACTCCATACACGAAAATTGCTGAATCATTGTACATAAAGTCATTCCTTCATTCACAGTACCTAATGAATAACCGCAGCCAATCACAGCCACTTTTCCTATATTGATTTTTCTTGTCTCATTCGCACTGTATATATTGCATCATTGTTTATTGACCGTTGTCACTGATGATGGTAGCTCGCCTACTGAAACATGTTTGCTGCTAATAAACCTATCAAAAGCTTACGGCTTCTCACTGTCAATACTTGTGTTTTTCCTTTACAATTCTTTGTCAATTTATTGAACTGTTAAGTCAAGATCCGTATCACGTTCCAAAGCATAAGTTTGATCTGGTCGAAGACACATAATATTTCATGCTAATTGAATGCCATGTACATTAAAAGTAGACCCCTGCGCCGATCATTTTTTCATCGGCGGCGGCGTTTATCGGCGTACATCTGTTGAGTTCATGAGAATGGAAGTTGGATCTCTCCTTAGCATCTAAGTATAGGCCTATTCTTCGTTATCCTTCGCTTAATCGAAAAAACGGATAGTCTAAATCTCATTGCTGATTAAAATTAGTACAGACGAATTCGGTAAATATTCACCATCTGAAAATGTTGTGATGCATATGGCCTACCCAATCGGCACAATTCACGGACCTACATACACATGTAGTTAACCTATGCATTAAACATCACTAAAATATAAGCACAAAATATAGCTTTACGTTGTAGGCAGAAGCACCACTAAAATAGATCTCGACAAAGCCATAATGCTACGTCAACAGACCCCACGTTAGACGTTACTGGGCCTTTTTTGCGGTCGGATTACTTACAGGCTTAAAATAAAATGCAAGTAATGCAGCTGACGTCTCCGTAGACGATTGATTCGGTTTCAATTTGTGTTTAATTTCGGGATGATGAAGGAGGTTCCCAGTCGAGACGGTCTTCCTATATTTTGGCACATCACTAAGTACTGCGGACGATGAGGTTTCTTTCAAACAGGCGTCACAAAAAACGAATTCTGTGAATTCTTTAACGTCAACATCTTCGGAAGACAATAAAGTCCCAAAATAATTCCATGCAAATGGAAACAACTCGTCGTCCGGCTTAGCGAGAGGTTGTATCTGTATTGCCGTCACGTTTCGTCATTTGGTGCATTTCATCTTGAGCTATTTTTCATCATTCTATCCGGATAAATACTTTGAATTTCACATCAGCTTCGACAGCATTGAGTGCGCTTTTCTTTGGTGATAGTTATATTCATCCCAGAGTGTTCACTTATCTCTTACTTGATATTGAAGTTTCTATTCAATTTCACTTATCGGCTATCCATTCTACCAAGCCCATGATTCAACAGCCATTTTTTCAATCTGGGTTTTCCCAAGCGGCCTGAGTCACCGTATAGTGTTCGCTTCAACTTCCTTCGTGAGTTGTTCCCGCTGACGTCATGCGCACATTTCTCATTTTGGGCCCTCAGTCTATGAAATCAACGTCGTGGTGTTCCCATATTCGCAGCAGCTGCTTCTCTCCTCATATCTTTCCCAGTCACAGACTTATGTTCCCTATTCAGGCCGTTCGCCCAATGAATGTGTGTCACTTGTGTGTGCGAGCGACCACAAGTGTGTCTACTTATACGTGTTCAATGGCTAAATCCTGTTGGTTGGTTCATCCTTACCTTTTCGCTTCGATTGTCATGCTTCGACTACATGGGATCCACTCAAAGGCAGCAGTATTCTCGTGAGGATCTCCTGCGATTGCGTCAGCCCTGTGCTGATATCCCTCGCATTACTAGACGGAAATTATGGTATTACGAAATTCTAACTATACCTAAAACTAGTTCCGCTTCTTTCCCTTCTCTACCCAGTCAACCCAAGTCTGAAGATACCGATCAGCCGATTCCCATTTGTCCAAAATGGAAACGAAGATCCAAAACTTTCAATGCTCCTGTCATCAACACATCACGCGCTAATCAGTACGATATCGTATCTCTGAAGTGTTATTTGTGTAATGCTAGGTCAATGAACAATAAACTCTCCAATTTACATTCCATTCTTTCATCAAAAAACTATGACATTTTAATATTTACTGAATCCTGGTTGAGAGACCGTACACCTAATTCCCTACTTTGTAATGGTCTCGAGTATAATGCGCGTCGTTGCGACAGACATGATGGTTATGGTGGAGTCATAATTTTTACTCGGACAAATTTCGCAGTTACTGAAGCATCTCTGGAGCGATTATCTAATATTGAGATAGTGTGTATGGATCTATCATTTTCAAAAAGTGATCCTCTAAGACTAGTTGCCGTTTATAATCCCTCTAGTACCAAAAGAGATTGCGTTACTTACTAAGTAAAAAAAGCTTAAAGTAAGCTTACTTACTTACTTTTTTCTTCTTTCAAACCTCTAATTGAATCGGCTATGAATGTTGATCACGCCCTGGTAATATGTGGTGATTTCAACTTCCCGTCAATCAATTGGGCTGTCCCAGAAAGTCTTGGTGATGCCAGGCATGACATATTCTTTGAAATGGTTTGTCGTAACGGTCTTGTCCAGTTGATTGGTGTTCCTACTCGTCAATTGTCAACTCTTGACCTTATTCTCACTCGTGATCGATCTAATGTTTCTCGCCTGGAAGTGTCCGATCCTTTTCACTCTGCATGCGACCATTCTGCTGTTCTTTTTGCAATCCAAGTTAACGTGAAGAATGCTTATAAACAATCTCAAAAATGTACAGGGAAGCAAGGATTTTACGACTTCCGGAATGGGGATTTTGATGGTATGAGAGCCTTTTTACAATCTGTTCCGTGGCATTCTTACATGTTCTCTCTTGAGTGCTCCTCTGACCATGTTGACCCAGCCCAATCGACCAACGATATGTGGGACTTCTTTCTTTCTGTCATGGTTGATGCTATTAACAAATATATCCCTCAACGTGCTGTTACGATCAATGCCTCCAAGAAACCCAAAGTATGAGGAAATTACTGTACAGGAAAAGACATTATTACAAAAGAGACAAATCAATGTATCAGATATACGCTAAAGAGTATGATCGCGAAGTAAGAGGACTAATCCTTGAAAAAGAATCCGATATTATAAAAAGCAGAAATTTGAATTCCTTCTATTCCTACATCAATAAAAAGCTTAGAAATACCAACAGTATACCGACTCTCAACAGTGAATCCGATGAGTCTGTGAGTAATGGATTTGATAAAGCAAATGTTATGAACAGGTACTTTTCATTCGTTTTTTCTTAAGATAATAACGATTTTCCCATTTTTCCATCCAGAACCGCTGGTCAGTGTTCCCTCAGTATGGTAGAATTTCCCATACCTGAAATCTCGAAAGCTTTGATAAATTTGAAACCAAAACTTTCCCGAATTACAGATTCTTTACCGGCCTACCTATTAAAGGAAGCTGCACTCGAAATTTCTCCTTTTCTTGCAATGCTATTTGAGAAGTCTTTGTTGTGTGGTTCCATTCCTGATATCTGGAAACACGCGTTGGTTATTCCTGTATACAAGCGCAAAGGTCAACCATCCTCTCCCTCTAATTACAGACCTATTTCCCTCACCTCCCATGTTTGCAAAGTAATGGAAAGCTTAATTGCTAACAGAATGTTTGAATACCTTATTAGAAATTCGTTGCTAAATGACAATCAATTTGGCTTCATAAAACGAAGACCGACTACCTCCCTTCTCTTACAATCTGCATTTTACTGGATCGAATCTCTAGTGAATGGTAAAAGGATGGACTGTGCATACATTGACATGGCCCGTGCATTCGATTCCCTTGTGCAGAGGAAATTGATTCTGAAACTGCAAAGTTATGGATTCAGTTATGAGCTTCTTAACTGGATTTCAGTGTTTTGAAATTATCGTTCTCAGGCTGTCGTGGTGGATAATTTTGTTTCTAATACTCTCCCTGTGGTAAGTGGGGTTCCCCACGGCACTGTGCTTGGACGTCTGCTTTTCCTAATATATGTAAATGATATATTTGGGTGTTTCGAATCAAGCACATCTGTGAAGATATTTGCTGATGATTCCAAATTCTATCATTCCTGTGATGATATCAGCACTCCTGCGTTCATTAATAGTCTAAACATTTTGAGATTTGGTGTCGTACGTGGCAACTAAATTTAGCCATTGATAAATGCTGTGTATTTTCTATTGGCAAAAGATTCGCTGAAGACGTTCCTTACGTATTGATTGATTTTACCTTAAGATCTGTTAATTCTGCATGTCAACGATTTGGGAATCCTCATTTCAGCGGACCTAAAGTTTAGTTCTCATTGTGACAGAATTGCTAGCAAAGTCTGAAAGGTTTTACGTCACCTAATGTCGATTTGGTGAACCACGGCTACAAATCCTTTGTTCGTCCTATTATTGAGACAAATTTTCAAATATGTAATCCATATTTAAAACGTGACATCGATCGACTTGAACGTGTTCTGAGATCTTTTACTCGACAAATTTGCAAAAAATGTGGCATTTCGTGCACCGATTACCATCACCGAATAAAACTGTTGTCTATTGGTTCCCTTTGGAAGAGAAGAACTATGCTGGACCTTTGCTTCCTTTACAAAGCCTTCCACAATTTCATAGACTTTGACTTTGATAAATTCTTTATTTCCGTCCCCTTTCCCACTGTAGGATCCGCTTCAACTAGTTCCCCGTATTTTCCCAAAACGTAATTATTTGAACAATTTCTTTTTTCGTGTTTGCAAGGTTTGGATCAGTCGTGTGTTTTGGCTCCGTCAATTTTTGCCTTCAAAAAATGTTAGAAGAATGAATTTTAATTGTGTTATTGTGACGAGAGATCATTTTTACGCTCGTCTGTAAGAACTACCGCCGGTGGCCATGACTCGCTTTTCTGTAAATTACTTTGCGGAATAAATTTATCTCATCTCATCTTATCTTAAATGATGATTTAGAGCTTTTTTTGCACAGTTTGATCTTATACTTGCTGTCGAGTCCTTGAGACATTTTCGAGTCTTTGAAACAAATGTACTGAACTCTGAACTATCGGTATTCACTTCTCTAAACGTGCATTGCGTAGAGAAATGGTCATTCCTCATAGTCCAGTTTCCAGAAACTTATCGATTCGGTAATCGGTGGTATACGCATAGACGCGAGAAGGGCTAAAAATAGGTCTGAGGTTGAATCTGGTTGAACAATTCTTTGAGCTAAACCAACGAGCGTCAAAGTAATAACTTTGGGGAAGTTTGCTCGATCGATATAGGCTATGAGCAAGCTTGCCGTCAGCTACCGTCCGGTGTGATGTATCACTTATTGTTTAAGTCGGGGTGGCGAAATGATTGCTGGACGTAAGTTTAGAAGCAAAAATATGAGAATTTAACAAAACAACGAAAGCAAACTTATTTGGCATTATTTCAACGAGCGGAAGTTACAGTTGCTTTTTATCAACTATCAACTTATTAAACAACAATTGTGATTTTTGTGCAACTAACAGAAATACGACACCCTTATATAAAGCTGAGTAACCGATGAATTATTTGTATGACATCACGGCTTCATTACTGTACGGTACACGTAATATAAATGTACATCCTACACTTGAATTCTAGCAAAGTGAAAATGTTATAGCGTGGCCGATCGATAACCATACAAGCTTACTCACCGACAATTTTTTTCCTGTGGAAAATGAATACCACCATTAGAAAAATCACAAGCCAAATATAGGTCTAGTAGCTGTAGCGCTACTCTCTTGGCTATACCCAACTAGAAAGTATACTCGGACTTTTCCTCAAGAGCAAACGATATATTCCTAAGTGGAGAAATGCAGTGGAGACAGTTAATGCATAAAATAAAACGAAAAATGTCTCCGCCGGCGCGACGCCGAAGAAGTGACCGGGTGACCGGCGGCGGCGCAAGGGTCTAATTACAATGATCTATCAATTAATGTTATATTATTTACATGGTTAGAGCAGAATTATCAATTTCTTATTCATGCTTGCAATGGCATAACCAAATATCAGCAGTTACCTTTACCTTTAGTAACATGTTCATTTCATGGATGTGAATGTAAAAACACTTACGGGCCCACCATGCAGTCGAGGATGAAACCTCTAATTTTGGTGCTACAATGAAATTTCATAAAGAGGATTAGAATTTTGTTTTTATTTAAGATGCAACATATAACAATCAACTTTTATTGAATCGACGATTGCAAATATTCCGGTATGTTAGTGTCATTATTTGTCCTTATTTGATGCAGATTGTGGAATCATATCGAATAAAACATTACAAGTGTTGTATCATGCACTAATGTATCAAAGGTATAATGATTACAATTTGATATCCAAATAATCTGTATTTGCATTAATTCCGTAGATTTGCTTTACAGAAGATACCCGGTAATTTTATAACCGATATTTTAATTCAACCAGGAACACCAGATACTACTCGTATTTTTGTCTAAAATAGGTCCAAGAAATGGATGCCTTCCCAATTTAGTGATGCCTGTTTAAGCTAAAAGATGTGAAATAGTGCGCAGTGAACAATCACACAAAGAAGCCGAACACCGCTACTTTGACACTTCTTGTTTCGGAGCTAAGAAGAGTACGTTAAATTGGCGGGATTTCTATCTTTCTATCTTTCTGAAAGGTCTTGTGAAGAAAAATATACAACTTTTTAAAAAAATTTGATGGTAGCCTTCGTCAACCAATATATGCCTCAAAATTTTGTACATTTCACAGAGAGAGAGACAATCCATGGGTTGCAACACCACTAGTGAAGCAATACATCGAACGACTCTGGAACGCCTACCGACAGCGCAATTTCAAGTCATACATTCAATGGAAGAGATTTTTTCAAGAAAGACGGCAAAGTGGAGTTATCGTGCACAAGATAGTTCGAGGAAAGATGTGGCAAGTGGTTGACAACTCATGGTACAAAGCAGAGCTGTGGAAGCGGAAGCGATCGTTTTCATTGGAAGCGGAAGCGAATGCCCGACGATCGCTTCCGAAAGTATCATGATGCTAATGACTGACGCAATTCGCGTGTCAGGGCGAGGCAAGGTACTTCTGACTTTTGACCTTCAGTCTTGATGAGTTAAGTAATTGTTGTCATATTTGGTGCTTACCCAATTACACCTAATTACAAATTGGCACCTGTATTACTAAATGTAGTTACTTCTAATTTTCTCATTATGATGAAAACGACGATGTATTGTCTCAAAATGCTGGCATTCGAAATCAGAAAACCTCAGTATCATCTTATCAATGACAACTTTACACAATGCGGATTGGTGTGTCTTGAGGCATTTTCATTGTAGCATTCTCAAACACTCTCTTGGCCGTTTAATATTTTTTACTGCACACGTGTAGGGAAAATATGACGTTTTTATTTCACAATTTCACAAAGGTCAAAATTTTCAGTAAATTTGAAAAATATTTTTCTTTTTGGCAAGTCAAAAACACGCATACAAGTCAGCTATGGTTTACGACAGAAAGTTCGTGGAGACTGCGAAGTGTTAACGTCAGAACCTAAAACTCGCAAAAAAATGGAAAATGAAGAAAAAGGGGCTGGAAATAGGGAGATGTGCAGCCATGTCCGGTCTCCAATAATTGGAAGCGAAAGAGAATAAAAATCAATCGCTTCCGCAGCCCTGGTGCAAAGTCTACTGATTTTCTTATACGTACAACTACTCAACACGGTTGGTTCGCAGTCAACAGCAGAGGTTATCCATAAAGCTCTGCGAGACATAGTTGCATCCAGCTCTGCCACTAACTTTGTTTCATGTGACGACGATTGGGATTCTGTTTTCTTGTAGAACGATGTAGAACGGCGTTTGCAGAAAATCCCAACTAGTAAGGCGGCGGTAAGTGATTGCATTCCTACGGCCGTCTATAAGGCCGCTGCCTCAGTCATTTCTGGTCCCTTCTGTCATATTTTTCATGTGTGCATCAATACTTTTTTCATCAATGCGGAAATTCTGTCATGTATTTCCGATTCCTAACTCTGGCAAATTCGATTTGGATAACATCAGACCTATTGTCATTACCCGAAATATTTCCTGAAATTTTTACTTTTTGAGATTCAATTGAAGAACAATTAATTCAGCCATTTTGTATGAACCAATTCGATGGACGACCTGGCTCATCTACAACGGCAGCACTCATCAGGCTTCTAGACGATGCAACTGCGTTTTAGATAGGAACAATGTTGATGGTCTATAAATCATTTCATGTGATTTTGCTTAGGCGTTTGACAAACTATGACATGATATTGCTATTCAAAGACTATCTGAAATAGAAATTCCGAGGGGTTTTGTCATGCTTGTCAAAAGATATTTGAGTGGTCGCACGCAAGCAGTGTGGATTGTAGATTTCATTAGTTCTTTCAGGCGTTCCGCAGAGGTCCCTGTTTGGTCCTTACCTCTACTGCGTTATTGCTGTTTCTCTGAGACCTGAACACTCAACAAATTTTATGATTAGGTACATTGAATGACGTCACTTAATGTATTCCAATCGTTCGAGAAAAAAGAGAGATATCAAGTACTTGATAAGCATGAGAACATTTTTACTCTAACTTGTGCACTTTCGTTAAATCGAAGTAAGTGCAAAGCTCTGTTCTACAGAAAATGCATTAGGTGTCAGCCTTAGACACTTCCAGATGTTAAAGATGTAAGTGAGTTACGAATTTTGGGGGTGCTCATCAACAACCGTTTATCATGGGACAATCATGTATGAATACTGATCGAAACTGCCAGTCAGAGGTTGCATGGATTGAGAACTCTCAAAACTCTAGTGTCCCCAACGTCATTTACAATATCAAGCACTTATTCGTTCACTGTTTGAATATGCCTCCTGTGGTTTTGTTGGATTACCTGTACATCTGGAGTTGCAACTAGAACGTTTTCAAAATCGTTCACGACTGGAATATTGCTCGCAAGTTTGGTGTCCCGACGCTAAATATTTAATCAATAAGGTTGAAAGATTACAGAAGTCTTTTGTAAAGCATCTATGCTTTAAAACTAATGCGACTTACAAATCTGACAATTATGTAAACTTGTGGGACTTTTTCAACCTGACCACTTTAGAAAGGAGGTACACAATACATGACATTGTATTTTTTACAAGTTATAAGTGGTATTGTGAATTGTCCATATCTTGCATCTTTAATTCCTTTACATGTGCCTATTCGCCATACTAGACAATCTTGTACATTTTCAATCAAAAACTGTAGGATCAACAACTTCATTCCAAGAGTTATCACGCCATTGAACTCACTCGATGACATTGATGTTTTTAGTATGTCCTTTTACACTTTAAAGCGCACTAACTAGTGCGCTAAGTAACTAAGCGCTTTAACTAGTACGAAATGTGAATTTTATTACTTTTTTTACTACTGTTTTTACTTTTTTTATTTCTGTTTTTATGTGCTTTTTCTGACTGCTTCCCTTCTACATGTTGCTATGCTGCATCATTTGCTTTGTATACCAGATTGACTGTTATTCGCTACAAGTCGCTGTCATCTGCAATAAATACAAATACAATATCAAGCACTTATTCGTTAGAATATGTCTCCTGTGGTTTCGTTGGATAAATAGCAGTCAATAAATATTTTTGAAATAAGACACAGACAATTACGCACTTGCAGCCGCTGTCGTTGTCTCCCTTGTTGTCCTTTCAATCTTATAAAGTAGATCTGCAGAAAAATGAAACATTTTTCTCAATAAGTTTACTCTCTTCAAATGGACATTTTACAGCAATGTGGCACCTTGTGATAGAGAATCGTAATTCACTGATACATGTGTTTATTGAAGCATGATCAAAATAGTATCATTCCACCATAAATCAGTAAAACATTCATAAGATGTAAGAGAATTAATCATACTTAAAAGTCGCATCACGATTATCAGAGGTGCGAAGAGAGTGGTTGCAGAAATGGTGTCATCATTACGTCCAATTCATTTGATTGACTTTTGCACATGTACTCATTGTTTTATATTCCTGTAGCTATGGGGATCACACGAAGTTTCATAGCTTGAAAGCGAAGCTTCATTCCTTTAGTTCACATGAGAACAAATATCATAAAAAGGTCCACAATCCACAATTGTTCAAAAAAAATTGGATAGCTCATTACAAAACGCTTACTGGACATATCGATAAAAAATGAAATGTTTTTATATGAGATGACTGTTAATTTAAAAAATTCAGACGTGCTTCAAACTAATTTTTTGAACAATATTCTCATGATTAGAATATTACAATGCTCATGTCACAATGCCACACGAAAACTCCGCAAAAGTTCAACGAATTAAAATTTTGTAGGAATTATTGATATTGCAACTCACAAACCATCAAAGTCATTGACCGATATATCCGTGCATGCTGGCAAGTATTCAAAAGCTTAAGACATGACTTTCCCTAGAAATTGGGTGCATTCTTTTTTTATATGGCATGTCTGTTACTTCAAGCAGTTGAAGATGACACATTGAATGATATCTTCTAAATCAGTCATGGAGCATGATGCGAAGACTTGTCATTCGCCTTTAAACTCACTTCTCAACCATGGATGTAAAGTAGCCTCCAAAGAATTGCCAAATTTGTAGAGGTTGTGAGCAGCCATCGTAATCGGAATAGCTAGAAATCAATCACGATAATAATGAAGAGCATGTCAGATCCAATAAGAGACACCAGCAGTCCAACAACATTGAGTTCCCGACCACGCTCGCAAGATATTGAGGTCCATGGAGGATGACCTCTATCAGCTTCACTTGGCGAACCAGACGGTGCAAAGTGAATACAAATGAAGGCAGAGGTAATCTCTATGTGGATATCTTGTGCCTTATGTCGTAATCAGATCTAATTAATCTTATTAATTATCCATGATTAATCTCATGTCGATAATCAGACTTGAAACCGGCCAATGTTAACATATGCATAATTTTGTCAACATCATTTTTTGAATTTGAAATAAAAATATGTTTGAAACATTTTTCGTGTTTCAATGATATTTTGATTTCTTGGAATCAACACTTATATCTTTCAACATAAGTCATGACTCATGAAGCATGAAAGAGAACTTTTTTCATGCGTTCGTTTTAAATCTAATGCATCACCAGATAAAAAAACGATAGGCGAGACAAGGCATTATTATCATGTTCGGCAATTTCTCAAATTACAACTAAACGAATGAGAATGAATATTGCTTAATGCCGCTGGCAATCAGACATCACAAGAGTTCTTTGTAGTTCGATATTTCGATATTCTTTATCAAGGACAAGATCAACAGAACTTCAATTGATGCTTTCTCTCTCTCCTTGATAGGGAATATCGAAACATCGGACTACAAGGAACTCTTCTGATTTCTGATAAGGCCAGTGGCAATCACCAATGCTGATGCGATTGCAGAAATTGCCTCATCCCTCACTAAAATGTGGGCCTATGTTTCCTATTTATTATGCCAATTAAGAATTATTGCATTTATAAGCCATATAAAAATTTGATCAGCAATCGATTTTTTAACGTCATGTTCAGAGTTATTTTATCCGGATTACCGGCTGACCTACCGTGTGCTGTATAGAAATCGAGAAAATGAATAATGTCTAACGGTCCAATTTGAGCAGCTGCCAGTCTTAACTAGAAGGTTGCAGGGACGCCGACCTAGACCCGGTCGGTTTTGATTAAATCGGCTGCCAACCCGACACCGGCCGACTTTTTCTCACTGCCGGCCCGGTCCCAGCCGGTAAAAAACGGCCGGTTCCAACCCAGGTACATGTATTATATGTTTTTCATTCCTAGATCACTGAAATTCATAACATACTTTTTTGAGGGTGCTAAATACATTATCTTGCAAAAATAAAGCTTGTTGATGTCCAGAACGTTTGATGTCAAAAAATTGCACATAATGAAACTAGGAAAATTCCTGCTGATCATTGACTTTGACCTACTGCTCCATTCTTCATAGCCATGTTAAAACAAGTTATTCTGCTCCCCGTATTTTATTGCAGGATGAGGTGATGTAGTTGAAATAAAAACAAGTAAGTGACTGATAAAATCCTGATGGGTCAGTGACTGATGGGTTTTTATCAGTCACTTACTTGTTGTTATTTTAACTACATTACCTCATCCTGCAATAAAAGTACAGGGAGCTGATTAACTTGTTTTAACATGGCTATAAATAATTACCTCCCGTCAAAAGCAGTTAACATGATACTCCATTCTTGATTATATTCATTTCGTAGCAAATATTATTAGCCATCAGAGCCCATAAGAAAATGAAGTTCATTTGCCAGACCCTACAAGCTTACTTGTTGTGCGTTCTGTTGCAGATGTAGTAACTATTGTAGATGCAGTGCTTCTAATCTTTGTAGTTGCTTCTGTGGTGGTTGCTGCCTCTGTGGTAGTTATTGCTTTGGAAGTTTTTGCCTGTGTGGTAGTTGTTGCTTTGGAAGTTTTTGCCTGTGTGGTAGTTGTTGCTTTGGAAGTTTTTGCCTGTGTGGTAGTTGTTGCTTTGGAGGATGTTGCCTTGGTAGCTGCTACTTTCGTAGTTGTTGCTTCTGTGGTTGTAACTGTGGTCGGTGCAGTAGTTGATGTTGTACCAAGTGTTGTAGATTTAATGGTTGTTGGTTTAATTGTCACACTTGTAGTAGTAGGTGTCGCCTTTGTGCTTGTTGCAACCGTACTCATGGCAGTCGTCGTTTTTTTCGTTTTACCTGTAAGACGATAGATGAATAACCTGCATATAACATTACATTTACATATATATTGAACAAAAAGAGAATTTTTCATGATAAAGCTTCAATTGATGTTATGAATTTTATGAAATGTTTAAAGCAAATTTTCGTAGTCTGAACTCGGACTCGTCATCAGGCATACAGAGTGTGAGCTGAGACTACGAAAATTTACATTAAACTTTTCATAATATTCATAACATCTATTGAAGCTTTATCCTGCAAAATTCTCTTTTTATTAAAAAAAACATGATACCAATATGGAATGGAGTGGTCTGAGGAGCACACTCACAAATATCCACTCATTGCATTGAAGAAGACCATGCATTTGACCGAGCAGTGCTAAAACTATCAACTCTTGTGAGCACAGATAAGGCCGTGAGTTTATGGAAGCTTGGTATTCCTCAAACCACTCCATCAGCAGGCACATAGAGCTAGACAACTTCTATTTAAATTTACGCCAAGCTATGTGATCATGAATGCTTCAAATTTTATACTCATACGTCTCCCAATGTAATTTTTTCTTTTCCACCTGACGACGAGCAGACGTAACAGCCTGAAGATTTGTGGCTAGCAAAATTTATTCCTGAAGTCATCTTTTGACAAAATATAAGCATGTAGATATCGTTTGAGGGAAGTCATAGATCCCACTTTAATGCTCTCTAAAATCTGCATTGTGACACAAAATATTTGTGCTAGTCCTGATCCCGCTGCATCGTGTAGTCCATTGATATACCAGATACTATCATACCGTTATTGACAATGGCAAAAAATTGAGACGTTAAACTCAGTGGTAGGATCGTCCGCCGAGGCCGGCTAAAAACAACGAGTGAGATGCCGAGTCCGCGACTACAGCCCTGATTTGCGCCATAACTGGAATCATTAGGTTTTGGGAGAAAATATCTTTCTTGGCATATCAGAAACCAATTTCTAGGCTATTGTAAAAAGCTCGTGAATTGAGGCAGCCCGACAAGACGGCTAAAACCGTCTTGGTTGCTCTATGGCTAAAACTATCTCAAGGTGCAGACGATCACGCGCGATCTGGACCCCTGAAACGCCATTTCGATCCTCTATGGCTAAAACTATCTCAAGGTGCAGACGATCACGCGCGATCTGGACCCTTGAAACGCCATTTCGATCGCAAAATTCAGGAGCTTAATGAAAAGTTCATCACTTGGTTTTTGACGTCACTCATCTACTTTTCCTTCCGAAAACTTGAGAAATCGGTACTATCCCTGGTCAAGGCACTTGCTTTCTTGGATCAGACTAGATAAATGAAGTCCCCGAGAGAATGACGAATTAAATTTGGGAGCGTCTTAGGAGAGAATCGTGGAATAAACGTGTTGTGTGCTATTGCAGTTTCATTTCAAGGAGAAAATCATTTGTTGTGGCTTCTTAACGTATTTTATTTATTTCTTAACCTTCTTCGAATTCTGCCCTGTTGCACATATGATATTTACTATGTCGCTCTATGGTTGCAAGTGTCTTATTTTACACACACCGTCACCTCATAAAAGAGGATATCGAATGAATCATCATTACAATACATTCGTTGATTATTATGAAATGTAACCGTATAAGCAAATTTTGCACTTGCAAAGTTTCTGTCCAAGTGCATGGAACGATAAAAATCTTAAGCCCCCTTTCACGATGGCTAGTTGTCATATAGGCCTACTTATGCTTCAAAGAGCACTGATGCACAGATCGAATGTTTTAACTTCGAATGGCCTTTGACTTACACAATGTTCAACTGACCAGCACAGGACTAACATGCAATTTTCAGGATTCATTAACATGCAATTTCTATCAGCAAATAAATCCAATGATGATTTATGTGACGATAAATGACGTCCATTTTTGTGTAATTTATACCAAGGGTGCAGCTCATTTAATAAAATAAAGTAGGATTTTTTGTAAGCATGGATTTACAGATGACTGTTTCAATTACCTAAGCAAGCAAATATGATAAGGTACATACCAGTAGCTTATGTATTCAGGTCAGATATTTCTAATAAAATGAAAATAGGGAAAAACTTCCATTCCCGGGATCTGATGCATCTTACCCCACCAAGAGCCTGGTGATTTGTTAGACGGCATTTTCCCTTCTGAAATGTAATTAACAACATAATATTGTTGGTTAAAGAAACTCATATTCCTCTCTCGTATGGCATTTACTCATAGTATTGAAAATAAGGTGCAATTCTCATAATATGATGAATATTAAGTCAATAATCGAATAATGTTGCCATTCGCAATTATTAAAGTTCCTAAATAAATTGGCGCTATGGAGGACTGAAAATGCTCACCAATCCTTATCATGCACTAATGCATTCGCTGTGCCCGCTGTATTAATAAGGCCTCAAGGAACTCTTCTCATTTCTCATAGCCTTTTCCCTTCTCATCACTATGAATCTAAGCTTCACATTAGAATTATTAACCAGAGTTTCAATAGTAAAATTGCTTGGACTCATGATCCAAGAAAGTATATAAGTTGCAGTTATGCAAAATTGTACGCATTGCTAGTAGATAGAATACAATAACGTTAAAAATCACTTACTCTTTTTACCTGCTGACCAAAATCCTGACTTAGCAGTTGTCAGCTTTGTTGTTGATGCTGTTGTCGATGGAATGGTAGACGTTCGGAGTGTTGACGTCTTCTCTCCACCAGTGGTCCCTTGTGTGGTAGTCGATGTCGTAGTAGGAGGGGTAGTCGTTCGCAGTGTTGACGTTTTTTCTACAGAGAAATAAAGTCAACAGTCAATTCCTCTAAAATCTGGTTAACGTCATTATTGGGTCATTCCATATCAAAACGTCAAATGGCTTGTGGCGAAGGTTCTCAGATTTTCATCATTTGGTTCCATCTGCAGGGTGGCCCAGATGTAGTTTACTAGTTTTAAAATCGTGCAGCTTCAATTAGAAGAAACATATTCTAATGCATCATGCATCATTTTAAGGGTGAGGACACCCCATTTATTCTCAAAAAATGTATTTATGCAAATCTTGAATTTTTTTCTACATACTCTAAAACATTTTGCCACTTTAAACAAGAATCAAGTTTTTTTAAAATAACAGTCTTGTTTGAAGGAATGAAAGAAATGGAAATGTAGCAAGCGCAAGAAGTAACAACGATCCACTCAGATATTTATGTCGTATTGTCCATTAACTGAGCAATCAATTCACATTCAAATTTCAAAGAATGATCGATAAATCGTGATAAACTAATTGCAAGATTGAAAGCTCAATTCAACGACATTCCTGTTCAATGATGAGTGAAAGATGCACACCACAAGAGCGTTTCCTAACCGCAGCCTCGCATGAGGCATTTGGTTTTCCAATAATCGCTCAAAGACATTTCCGACAAAGGTTTGTTCGTAGCTCAAACGCTCAATCTCCTGCTACGATTAAGTCAATTCATCAAAGGGCCCCTTACACTTCAAAACAGCGGTGCCCTTACGTTCTCAGAAAGTGGCTGTCTGTGGTCTGTCCCACAATTCAACAAGCAACAAGCAACAAGTACAAGTGCAACAAGTAACAAGCAACAAGAACAAGCGTTCCACATTGATTTTAATCGACTAATTGCGACAAGGATTCAAATAACAAGTTCTGTTCTAAATATATCATTGCTTCTCGAAGTTAACGAAGATCACCTAACAACAGCATCGATGTTTTGACGTCATCGAGCGCGTGATGAGAACTGCGGTCTGTCAAAATACAAGGCATCCGGTTACTCATCGTTCGCTCATTGATTCACGTCCCCACACTACGAGAAATATAGTGCGTTGAGTGGCATCCATCTGAATCCTAATGAATCCATCCGAGGAAAATTCTTTTTTTATCGTTGATCAATGACAAAAAGCATGTTTTATTCCAAAAAATTCTGTGACCAAGTCACCAAGGACGATAAGCAAAAGACCTGGATAAGGATCCACAGTACTCTTCGTGCTCACAATATTGCCTTGAGCTTGAAAAAAGAATGGACTTATTTTCGAGACGTCGCTTGGCCAAATCTACGCCGATATTCGGTCGACAAGCGCGATCGAAAAGCACAATCAGGAGAAGGTGGCGGTCGGAAAGCAAAGTTAACCGAAGTAGACGACTTGGTACTCGAAATAATCGGAAAGGATTCACCGGTTATCAACGGACTCGACGTCGAAGAAACGTGGGATAACGGATAGAAGGATATGGAAAAAGAGGACGCTGACGACGGTGAGAACAGCGAGAAGGAAAATGCGGGATCATCGTTTATAGCAACAGCAGCTTCATTGAAAACGAGCTCGAAGAAAAGAGATACTATTGAATGTAAAGAAGACTTCGTGAAAGAGTTTCGCAAAAAAAAGTTAAGAAAGATGGATTTAGAAATCCAAAACTTAGAGTTGCGCAATGAACTTTTGCGACGTCAGCTGTGTAGTGATTCAAGTGTTCATGGAACTCCGCATTTGGATATGCTTTTCAGCACTAACAGTCCATCTTCCTGTTAAACTGTTGGTAATTCTTGATAGACAATATTTTTGTGCACTTCAGATTTTCTGAAACAGACTATTCTTCTACCGTAAAAAATATACTAGCATGTACGCGTGATTATGCTATGTCATTGGAGTAAAATTCATTTTTGATTCAAAAATGCATAATTTCACCGTGAATTAACATTTTAGGGTCCTAAAATCGTGCCTTTCATTGGGTCACGTGATCTACGCAATCCTGTCGACTACTCCAGCACATAGTATATATAGTCCCATCTTAAATTTATGCTAGACATACGGACATAATCAATAGACTTACCGACCGGGATTCTTATTACATGTAACTACTGAATTTTAGCAAAACGCGCTTTACGATTAACTGTATGTATCCAAATATAGATTATAAGTTTATACTTACCTAAACCCTTAGACCTAAAGTAATCTACAAACGGTTATACGTCGTGCTAAGAAAAATGTTTCAGTAAATATTTATGTTTTATTGTTAAACGAGGAAAATCCACAAACAGCGACAACATTAGTATAAAGTTCTGGTTGTGGTCCTACACAAAGCTTTCAATAAGACTTTCTCGCCGCGTGACACTCGCGTCCGGTGATTCTTCCTGGATCTCATCGCTATCGTTGTTAAAAAATTGTCATTCTCACTCATAGACTCATTCCAATCTGACAACTCACTTGAGCACATTTTGTGCAGAACACAGCATGCCTTAAATATGTTGCAAGCGAATTTGGGCTGAACGCGCAGATATTTTAAACATGAGAAGCGCTGTTTTAAAGCTTCAAATGCGTTCTCTATTATCCGTCTCGTTCGCTTGTGAGGGATGTTGAATCTCTCCTCAGGTTGGGTCAAAGGATGTCTCACTGGCGGCATTAACCACTCCTTTAATGGGTAAGCGGAATCCCCAAGAATTATTGCATTGGGAAATGGTCGCCAACCTCCATCAAATTTCCTACAAAGCGTACTTTTCTTGAGAATGCGAGCATCATTGACCGATCCTGGCCATTTTGCACTGACGTAATAGAATCGACGGTTAGGTCATGGAATTCTAGATAATAACACCTGGAATGGACACTCCCTAAATTTCTTCCTCTCGCTGTACGATGAGAGGCTGCCTGAACAGAGGAGAGGTTTTTGGACAAACACACATAGCATTTATCGAATGCGTTCCATGTCGATTGATGTACTGCGGCTCATCAGTATAAGTAGCATCAATGTAAACATGGGTCCCATCCAAGCACCCAGCAACAGATGGCATATTAGCCACGTCGCAGAATTTCAAAGGAATTTCTTGATCTTCTGGAAATTTTATTTGTGAATGAAATAGACGATCATTGATAGCACTTACGCAACGTTGAACGCATCGACCGACTGTTGATTTTGATACTCCATGTGAATCCCCAATAAGTCTATAAAAGGCTCCAGTCAATAAGAATCGGAGTGTTATTAATAGCTGTTCACGAGCCGACAAGGCAGCACTTTTTCCACTGTTGTGTTCCACGTTTCCTTTGATATATGATAACACTTCTTCGAATTGGGTACTTGTAAGTCGAAATCGAAATTCGAA
The DNA here is from genome assembly GCA_907163375.1 of Prostheceraeus crozeri. Classification (NCBI taxonomy): domain Eukaryota; kingdom Metazoa; phylum Platyhelminthes; order Polycladida; family Euryleptidae; genus Prostheceraeus; species Prostheceraeus crozeri. The sequence goes on along the minus strand of CAJQUW010012295.1, from coordinate 56,493 downwards.
GTCAGTCAGACCCATGTTTATTCTTGGGCGAAAAATCTTCCTGCGTGATATCCGAGTATGGGATAGATCAAGGAATTCAATACCTGAATCGATCGTCAGAGTCAAAATATTCCATTTTGCTCTAGTCAGATAACTTGTCATGGGTCAAATGAGACTTGTTAACTGGTTGTAATTAATTTATACGAAATTCCAATAGTATCGATTCGCCAACTTGTTGTCACATACAGTGATTGTGGAACACAAAGACTTATAACAAGTCGATTTTTTCTTGTTGCTTGTTGTTTGTTACGTATTAATTGTGAAACCCTAATTTTAACAAGTCAACGAACTTTACTAGTTTCTTGTTGCTTGTTGTATTGTGGGACAGGCCACGTGTAGAGTGTTAACCCTTTCAACCCGGCTCTCTATTTTGTACTGTAATATAATCCGGCTAATCGATCGATTTTTATAGTTCAGTAAAAAGCGATTATGTAAGATGCAATCTAAAAATATACTTCTCTGTAAAACAATTGACTATCAAGCACATCATAATAACAATTAATCACAATAACAATAATCATAATAACAACATCATAATAACAATAATAACAATAACAATTACGGAAGTTACTCGTGGTAAAGTCTGAAACAATCTTGCATATGAAGTGGAGGTTTGTTCAGACACACTTTGCATCGATATCGTGACTCCCTCGGGCGATTTCCTGATCCAGTAGGCATATTTCTCCGGCACCACACACATGGAAGACTTGGTCGAGGTCGCCTTTCCGTGGCAGGAATTTTCTCAAGTTCATGCTGAATTGGCATGTTCGATTGTCGGGGATCAGGTGTATTGGCTAATTTGAGCAGTGCTTCTATCAAAAGAAGCTCGTAGTCGGCAAACGATTTGTAGCGCATTTCCAAAGGAAAGTACTTCTTAGCCAAGACAAATCCGTTTACCACGCCGACGCGCTGAGCCAAATGAAGGCCGAGCTTTTTGGGCCATATATAAGACTTTCTGTGACATTTGACAGTTGCGAGAGTCTGGTCAATTCTGTCAGTTCCATTCATCAGCAGATTATAATCCTTGATCATAATTGGTCTTTCATATTCAATTTGAATACCATCTTTTTTGATGCGTTGTTTGGTCTCTGTTTCAGCGATGTTTGCTGAACTCATGAGATATACATCCCTCTTGTCACAAAATTTTACTACAAGAACGTCACCGTTGCGTGCAAATTCAGAGCTCACCGGATGTAGTTTGAATTTGGAGAGGTCATTTGGCACTCCACGGTTGCATTTCACAGTCCCCATGCACATTGTGTCTTTTGACAATAAATATGAGATCAACCGATAGCTGCAGAACCAATTGTCTATCGCAAGGGTGAAATTTTTCCCCAGTAGGCCAGAGCGATGTAGAAGATGAACAACAATCCTTTCCGATACGGAGAGTTCATCTGCACCATCTATACCCGCGCACCAGTCTTGAGACCCTTCTTGACCACTATAAATTTCAAAGTCATACGTATAGCCTGTCCGGTCTTCATTGAGAGAAAATCCTTTTATTCCAAAACGGGATCGTTTTTTCGGGATATATTGTTTCATATACAATCGACCTTTGAATAAAAGAAGGAATTCATCTATCGATCCCTTACCTTCAATCTTATAAGTTGACTGCACCTTTTGACGAAGTAATTCGATTATCGGTTGTACTTTATCCATCTTTTGCGGGCGAGAATCTCCATTGTCATACGATGCAAATCTCAAATTTGACAAAAGAAGGAGGAACTTATCTCGAGACAGTGTATCACTACGGCGAAAAAATGGCGTATCAATATAAGTGTTTCCACTGAAATAATCACGCAGTCTAGGTTTTTGAACAATTCCTGTCAAAAGTATGTATGCAAATAGCTTCTTTATATCAGAGGAATTGACGTCAGTCCATTGTACGGTGTGCTTTCTTCTTCCTAAGCGATTGACCCTTGAATACTCACGCTGATGTGCTCGACTGTTAGTATATTCTGCGAGTCTCGTAAAATATTCCTCATCGAGAATCAATAGAGCCAAAAGTTCTGGAGCGTCAGGGATAGGATGTTGAAGACCAGGTATACCGTCGAATGATGGAAAATTACGGGGAATGTCTTCACCTGCTACAACTCGGAGCCAACCAGAATTCCTGTCGTAATTAGGATAATCAGGGCTTTCTGACGGTGCTAAACTATCCATAATTTCATCACGTTCACCTTCACTTGTGCTGGATTCAGCCGAATTCGAGAAAATAGTATCATTAGCCGTGACTTGCCGCTCCTCACCGGCCTCTGGTTCATCCTCGCTTGTATCATCGTCAACATCAAAGCCGTATCGCTGCACGGGAATGCGCCTCCTCTTCGCACGTCGGCTTGTCATGTCAACTACAAACAAACTGGTAATAGGAACGACTCACGAAAGTCACAAATCGATGACTCGGTGATGCGGTTTCAGACTCCCTGATTGGATGACAAAGCGATCGAATCATCTTGTTAATGTTGCCGGCTATTGCTTCAAAGCAATCGTGCAAGTACGGCGCTATTCCTCGCATACAAAGCCATTAAAGCACATTCCGGGCGGTGCCCGTAGTGCCGGACACTATATATCGGGCGGTGCCCGTAGTGCCGGGCTGAAAGGGTTAAGTGGAGGAGTGTTGGTTCGCTCTTCTTTGAAGGAAATGTGACGGGAGAAAGCTGCCTGGCCATGCTGTCGACATGGTTGCTTCCTCAATGGTTGATCCAACCATTCAATGAACAAAGACTATTCATGAAGAATGCAGACTTCAGTAAGACTTCATGCAGGATGGAGCACCTCCTTATTTGGGCACGTGCGGTAACTGGTTGGACATAAATTTTGGAGAGCATTGGATTGGGTCAGGTGGACCTATTTCCTGGTCAGCAAGGTCACCTGACCTCATTCCCATGGATTATTGGTTTTGGGGTGATTTTAAGTGGCAAGTCTACCGAGGAGCTTAAAGAATGGATTCGATCTTCTGGTAGGGAGATCACAGATGAAATCAGAATGTCAGCTGTAGAGACTCTTCGAAGCAGGCTAAGTCGTTAAGAAAATGACGGAGGTAATGTCGAATGACTGTCATCATGAATCATGTTGAATGATCGCATTATTGCTAAATGAATTAAATTTTTCTTTCCAATGCTTTGTTTCATCAAATATTCTTGCTTTTTTCAATGGGGAAATTGTAGCGAAATGATGCAATATCATGTAAGACAAGTCATATTAAATAAAATGGGACATCGTTGGCTTTAAAATGAAATCTCATATAATGTAATAAGTAAACCATAACTCGAGTTAAATGGATTTGAAAAAAGTAAGCTATATCTGGGCCACCCTGTAGATGAAATCCAAAATATTTCGGAAAAATTCCATCAGGAAGGTCACTTGCGTAGCCTTGACTTATTCTATTTTTAGAGAATTTATGAAAAATCATATACAACTGTGACGGCCTACATCACCGATCTCGCAGCGAAGTTGAGAAAAATTCTTCTTAGACTGCTTAATTGATACCAACCATAGATGTTCCAAGCGGAATTGATAACTTTTTCGCTGTGAGAAAATCAAAAAAAAAGTAAAAATTGAAAAATTGAATTTTCAAACATTTCTTAAAAAATGCAAAAGTAATTTTGCGGTCCCTTCTTCCGCAGGCGACTGCAAATACATCCAAATGACTGTAAAAAATATTTAGAAAATCATCAGTCGGGAAAGTGGTTTTTGAATCTCAAATTATATGTACAATATTCAATTTCATCTTTGATTATTCTGATAGGTCGAGTGCTTTGCACCTCACATGATCTATCTGAAAGTGTAATAATAAGTAACTTTTTTCCACCTAAAAGTATGATTTTTTTTAATTTGAAAATGTGGTAAAATTATATCGTTTTTTGTGATGCTACTATCTGATTTATAAGTAGTATGTGCTTTGCAATTGACAGATGCTATTATTTTGTTTCGAAACTCGTTAATTCGAACTCAGATGGATTATAAGTTCGACCTATGTTGTCTATCCCAGCCTTGGTCATCTAAGATTAATTAGTTCATTGTTAATTAGGACCTATAAGGTCTTAACTCATTCAATGTCTTAATTAAACAGTCATTATTGTATCTCTAAACAGTTAAATGTTGAAACACGTCTCGCATTTCCCTTTATTATTTGAAAGGCAGTCAAATTCTCTAAATTGATGAGAGGCATAAGGTAACCTCTGACCGAATTGCTTAATTATCTACAGACACGGACATAGGAATTGAATAGGGAAAGACTTCCTGCTTTCATCAATACGTGAAGACGGGTAAACAGATCATAAGTGTCTTTCGCCAGAAAATACTTGAGCAAGAAGTTCGCGGATACTACTGGAGTCGCGGCAATAATTCATTGATAAAAACGATCACAATCAGAAGCTCATATGATAATAGGTAAACATTTACACAATTTCTACTTATATGGCGGTAAGTAATCACACAGTGCGTATGGTCTCTGGCACAAGTGTTTATTAAGTCTTTCCACAATTACAGCTTGATAAAATTGCATCCGAGTTATTTCATGCCTTTGCTGAGCAAGTGTGTATTAGCATCAATAACCTCTTGGATCTCTCTGAATTAGTCTACTCGTCAAATACTTTTGAGCTTGATGAATAATGAAAATTTTTTGCCGTAATGTGCTAGCCTCTCGCAATTTCCGCTTACAACGGACCATCCGAATATTTCAGGGAATCAGGGAATCCTTGACACACGCGGCATCGAAGCTCCCGTGACTCAATCTAAACCAAGCAGCAAACCTGAAAATTTATAAATATTTATGTACATGTATGGTCTTCCGCGCATACTGCATGGTTGCACAAATGCATGAAAGAGGTCATCAGTTTTTTTAATCGCTTTAACTGATAAGTAGGAAATGTCCTAAGACTTGAAATAAGCACGAAACTATTTGGCTACCACTGACGATGCACTTCGTCCAAAAAAGGACTCAACAGTTCTGCTGAAGTGCTCAGCTCAGGACATTGAACGTCCACTTCGAAGAAACAAGCACCAAGGAAAGTTTTCCTCGCAAGTGTCTATAATCCACCTTGTCCTCCCGTTACAGTATTGCACCTGTTCATCATGAATGTTAGAAAAATTCGTCGAAAAATTGGCGAAAATTTGATCGAGTGTGTGCTCACCTCTCGTTGAAAAATCAACAAGCGCACACAATGAGAACAGATTGCTAATTGACGAATTGTATTTGCGCAAATCGTTGAAATCACCAGCAATGATCAACCGAATATCAGATCCAAATTTAATAAATGAAAAATCAGTTATAGTTGTCATTGAGGAGATAGCTTCCTCATGGGCACAGGGATTATTCCAGTAGGGATGATAAATGATAAACGCCAATAGTTTTGATTCTCCATAGAACAGGCACAGGAATTCGGAGTTGGTAAAATAAACAGATGTAAAATCTCATCACAGTCTAGCCAAATGGGAGAATAAATATCACGCGAGTAACACAAAATGCCACCTCCACTACCAGTTCTTCTATCACGTCAAAAAATTTATTTCTAGGTAAAGCAATAGAATCATCAACGATTTCATCATTCAATCATGACTCAGTAACGATTGATACATCTGGTTTTCGTTGGGAAACAAGAAGGGAAAATTCATCCAACTTGTTGGTGAATGATCTCACAATAGTCAGTAACATGTTGGGAATTAAGTTTGAACGATGAGAACGACGACCTTTATGCTGCGGTTGACGCTGGATGTTAATCAAACAATTTCACAAAGGCTTTGGCAAATGCTTTGATCTCTCATTTTCATGGTTGTGCAGATGTCGGGTATTTATAAGAACAGGAATATGTCTAACATATAGTCCATGGAAAATCAGTCGTGTTCTAGTTGAAAGTGAAATACACAAACACGGTTTATCACCAATGTTTTCAATCCCGGCATCCCATTGCGTATTTTTACGGGATTCAGAATCTCAGGATTAGGTAACCGGGGTCGCTGATTCGTCAACATCTGTTTTTAGGCAGTGGGGCTGTATGAAGATGGAATACAAGGAAGTCACAATACAGATAAACGTAATTCATTGTTGCAAAGTGCAATATGTTATTATATTTGAAGCTTTTTTCTTTTTCGCGATCAATATTAGACCTAAACTACCAAGAATGCATCAGACACGGTAGGCGTTTAATTACATGTAAGTTAGTGTGTATTACTTATTCATGCATTTTTTATCATATATATAAGGATTAGTTTTCGCGTGTCTTTGTGCAGTATCGGCAGTATCGGAAAAAAAATATTATACAATGTCGGGCTTTTATCAGACGTCACAAAAGTCGCGGGACTTGCATTTCGATTTGAAAATCAGATATCAGGTTGCGACAACGTATAATGTGTGTATGATAATCTACTTATTGTTATAGTTTATGCCTGCATGTGAAAAGAAAACTTATTATTCAGTCATTGAGATTTAGGCACATGTCTATCTGATATCATAAGTTGTATTGTACGGTGCATCGTTCAAAATACTCGTCTAAGAATTCAAAACAACGCCTAGTATTGTTCAGCCATATAATAATACCTGTATATGGCCTATATTGTTCAGCCATAATCTACCCTATGCATACTATCAGTAAATGTACCAAGCTTGCTAATCCCGGGATCAATCCCGAGATTCCGGGATCAGAAAAAGTCGGGATTTTAAAAACCCTAGTTCTCACGAATTCACAAAAGGTCGATAACACTGTGTCACTACTAACACTGTATAACACTGCATTGTCGTGTTGAAGCGGAAGGCAAAGCCAGCAACGGCCAATGAGCGACGGTCGCAACTCGCAAGCTACACGACCACACACGACAACTGTCGATGATCGAATGAATCAATCCTTAGATCTAGGACATACGGTTATATGTTGAACGTAAATAACCCTAATTTCATGTATGGCAAGAAATTAAAAGCAATCAATGACTAATTATCTACACGGATGAGAATATGTATTAGTTTACCAAGTCAAAAATTATTTTAAAAACACATGAAAGGCTGCGCAATGAGTCCAGATTTGAAAACACTGACATTGAAGATACAAGCCATCTCGATCCTAAATTTACTCTTTCTGACACTGTGTGACGATGTGCGATGATACATTGATACTCTATATTCATTTAATGAAATATTTGAGCATGCATTTACTAAGATTTGTAACTTTGTCAGAGCGGAACAGACATGTTTTATCATGAATGGGCGGGTCCATCCGGGCCTAAAAATGCATTTTTATTTAAGTTTTCTTTCAAAGATTTGAGAACCACTAAGCACGTAAATATCGTGTAAGCAAAACCAATTTTATTGCAATTGTTTTATTTGTTGAAATACATTTACAACTGTTCTTCGGTTATGGACATTTTTTCACTATTTTCATAATACGGCCCCATAAGCAAAAATGAGAGACTATGATAGAGCTCGATGAATTCGATAATTATTTTCGTATTAAGCAATTATGACCACATGCCAATGGCTGGTCGTGGCTCTCTGCTCACAGTGGTGTTATAATTTATTGTGTAGTAGGTTTCTGCTCGCTTGTGAATCTTCTGCACTAGGCAGTGATGTTCAAAAATTCACAGACAACATGAACTATCAGTCAGCTTTTTGATTACGCATGGAATATAAGTTTGATTGAATGTGCAAAAAGATGCCTAATATGAATTAGAGTTTGCTTAAAATATGAAATGCAAGACAAAATGTAATAATATTTATATTAATATTATATTATATTAAAATCATGATAATGAATCATCATTGAATCAGACTTTTGATCAGTTTTCAGATGATATGATTTTTCTTTGTTTGATAACATTTACTTCCAGTTTGATTCAATTAGTAATTTTAGATAATTTTTGTTGTCAAACTGTCAAGGAGTGTCAGCCGCAAACAAGTAACTAACTATTGTTTTATTACGAGTTTTTATGCTTAGGCTTAAATGAATGCTGATATTATCATCTCCAAGAATGTGGAAGTTCTATCAACCTGCTGTGATGTGTATGTGGATGTGCGGAGATACACTGATATAATGTACGAGGATTCGTTTGAAATAGCAACTTCGAATGAGAGACTCCCTTCTCTAACAAACTTCGAATTAATCAATAATTTTCCGGCTTAAGCAATAATGCTGACTCATCAGTCATCACACATCATCTTTGAGGTCGGACGAATGCATGAGCTGTTCGAAATTTGCAGGCGCTAACCAATAACTACGAGTCCCAATCCCGAGATTAGAAGCTCAAAAGAAATTGAGATTAAATAGGATAAATTGACGAAAATGAAATTAAAACACTCAACACACAACAGCTATATTCTTCACACTTCAAAATAATCATCAACGCTATTTTTTTCAATAGCCCACTGATGAGGCTCTTTGATTAATGGTCCAGAATTGAATTCCAGTCATTTGCCAACCCCGGAGAATGAAAATTGCAGATTGAAAGTGCAAAAGTCAGGAATTTCAAACTGTTCTCTGTTATTCTCACCGCTACGATTATCCATTTCTACTTCAAGAGGAATATACCTTAAGTCTTTTCAAGCCCGATACTATGCTACATGTAAGTAAACCGACTTTTGGCAATTCCTAATTTCTGTTAATCCCACGTCCCTGTATCCCATATTATTAAGACAAATCTGCGCTTTGAAGAATCATATTTGCGATTCTCCTCTATGTCACGAATATGGCTCAATCCTTGGATTTAATCCCGGATCTCTGAACTGAGATTTTCCGGGATTTTGGAATCCCTTCAGTAACCATCTGCCTGCGCGATTCGAAACAGTAGCACAGCACAGAGGGCGTGATTCATTATCCGAAAAATAAATGAAAGTTAATATTAATGACGCGAGGAAGAATCGACATGATTGATATGACGACATGACACAATACGAGAAAATAGTTTAATGAAATAATTTATCAACCTTAACAATTGATTAGGTAGACATTGCTCTCCCAGCCTATTTGTCATCATCAATTTCATCGTCTACTTATCACGAAAATCCTCACAAACATACCCGAATCCTGTCATGTCATTCGACTCAACAGTGTTCTTGATCGGTGGACGGAAAAGTATGGAGAAATTATGCTCCAGATGAAAGTATAGGACCCAGCAACGTGTCTGGGACAAAGTTCAGTGCAAGAATCAAATCTAAGAATGGCTTGCCAACTCTTGGAACACAATCGGATTATAGCGGATCTTGGTTACAGGCTGTCCCAATCGTCAACGACGGAACAGTGCTGGATAATCAATCCTTACGGTTTGCTATAGCAATGCGTGTCGACAGTACAGCTTGTGAAGAATTCACTTGTTTCCAAAGATACTATCGATAAGTATGGAATTCACATCTTGTCCTGTCGGTATAGCACAGGTAGAAGTACAGGACTTCAGAAGTACAGGTAGAACAGGTAGAACAGAAAGTGTAGAAAGTACAGTACTCTCGCTGATCGTTTCATAATCCATCCAGTGGCTGTTGAGACGTGCGGTGCCGGGGGTCCACCAAGACCTTCTTGGAATCGATTGGAAGGCGGCTTTCGCTGACAACAGAGGACAGGCGGAAGACTGCATGGCTGATTCAAAGAAATAGTCTTGGCATCCAGCGAGAGAATGCAGCCTGTCTGTTGGGAGCAGGAAACTAGTTTTTTATATTAAACTTTTATTCATTACTTTGTACAATCGTTTGCATAATGTAATTTCATTCTTGAAATATAAGCTCACTAACCATTTACAGCATTCTGAAATTGATCAGATAAGTCCCACTTGTTAAAAACTAGTGTCATGAAGCTTGGTACCAGACACTTCGGTGTCAATTACCTTAATTTACATTTACATCGCTAATAAAGTATTCGCTTACAATTTGATAAGTCCATAAAGATTAAATACTGTATAAGAATTTTTGTAGTTGTGCAACACATTATGAAACTATCTGCATTCTGATCTTATCCGAACAAATGAGAGCGACTGTTTTGAATTCTGACTTAAATAATCTTCTTCCTGTATTACCAACAACAAAAAAGCTTGAAATGTTAGGACTTCTCCTAATCAGTATTCAGTATTCAGAGATGAAAATTGCCGCAAAACACTCAGACTTCACCATCGATCATCACTCGTGATCAAGTGCACAATTTACGAGTGATGCCATCTACAATATCAACGAGATCCGGATCAATTGCACCGATAAGCAATTGACAGTATCACCGCAGGAAATCCTTACCACAAATTCACGTTGCACTATCAGCTCAGTCTGATATTTCAACCTGATAAATGAGAATATAGCTGGACTGTACAGTAGTAAGCCTCGATGATATTAACCGCTTGAAAATCAGCATGGCATCAAATTGAACTACAAAAGTTAGTTTTTTTAGATAGCCTATCACAAGAAGTGGAGCGTCTTCTATAACTGTCGCTATTAATTATCAAACTATTATAAACTAATAAATTAATAATTCATAAATTAACTATTGTAGTCAACAACATTAGAAATTAGAACGAAATCAATGGTTAGTGACAGTGTATTATTCTACTGGTGCTATTATGGAACACAAGGTAGCCGCAAATAAAGGCTGATTTTACTTGGAATTTTTTTTTTGGAATTGCTTGAAGAAGTCGCTTTCATTGAAAGGCTTCACTGGTTGCAAGTTAAATGGCAGGCAGGAAGGCAAGAAATAGAAGCAGACATTGCATGTTTTTAACATTCGCCATGTTATTGATCGCCGCAGACGGACGGTAGGCCATTATCTAAATTTATGATTTTTACCTTAAAAATTATCTCTATGAAAGAATCGCATGAAAGAAAAAATAACCTCTCATAAGTTTTATAGTACAAACTTAGAAATTGCATTATCTTGATATTGGGCTGGTAACAAACGCAACTTATCAAGGAGAGCACGACTTTTGCTGCAAAGTCATTCTTCAGCTCAAAGACTTATTTGAAAATGCCCAGAGTGTGTAGAGTTTATGGGAGAGATTGCGGTATTAGAATGTCGTTCTCACCTGATTTCTTCGCTGAACTGGACGTGGTAGTGAATTGTTTGGGCGTAGTTTTCGCTTTGTCTGAAATACGAGTTTTCGATAAAAGGTCATTATGGTTCAGCTTTATGCGGAATTTATAGATGCAAATATTCATGTATAAAAGCAATGTTTTACTTTCAATTGACTCTTGAACAGCTACATGACTTGAAAAGTTAAGGAATTGATAAATACAGTTGGTGACTGACTGACAAAAGTGATTTTTCATGATTTATTCAAAAATAGATGTTTTATGACAATCATTTGTGAGTAGTCAGAAATTGGGATAAATAGGCATTATGTATCATCGCCGTCTCCAGGACTCCGAGTCGCAGTTCCTGATACATAATTTCCAAGTCGCATACTAGCTTATTATCAATTTGGATGGTGATTTGAGAAGACCCATTACATGAGATGCACATAGCTATATTCTTATTTGGATGTGAGCATTGATGAATTTTATTGCTTCATGCATCATAATTATAGTTATTATCAATTATTAAAGCAAGTGAATGAATGATCACATGTGCCTGGATAGCAGAACATAAATTAGAGCATTTAAAGTTGTCACAAAAGCATTGTAATACACAGATAGCAAATAAGTTGTGCGCCAAATCACTCCTGATCAGAATCTTGAAGGCGATCAGTTGTGAATAAGATTTGCTTAGCATGCTTAGTATCTGAATAAATCACTAAAGGTCACTGCTTTTCGTTTGAGGGTGAGTGGTGACGATATTGCGAGTAAAGCAGTCAATGAAATACACACCTTTCCCATTACAAATCAATCAATCAGTTGTAGCTATTCTATCACATCAATCAATTAATTGCAAGTTTTTGATGGCAACAATCAATTAATTGCGAACAATCAATTGCAATTAGTTGATTTCCGATAGAAAGTCCATGAACTTAAGTCCACTTAAGTCCAATCAAAGTGAGAAAAACTCGAGTTGATATGAGGGATATAGACACGATCTACACGTCCAATATGAACCAATTATCAAAAATTATATATCAAGCCTAATTTGATAGAAGATATTGCCTATGTCTTTTTGACAATTGATTCTTTTAAATTTTCAAAAAACAAAATTTTCAAATATTCAAAACTATTTTGAGGATAGCTTGAGTGGCAAGTATTGCCTAGATACCTAGAATGATTCTAATTAAGGAATTTGTAGACTTTTCAAGTCTTATGCGTTAGGTATGGTAAGATTATAAGTTGTATGCGTTACTATCAAGTATATCGTGTGAGCAGAGGTGAGCCTGTGAGCTCCGACCTTAGAATCAGCATCCCAGGAAAGCACTGCATTCGGTCATGGAATGATAATTTCTTTTAAGGTCGGCCTCATCCTTAAGCAAACTTGCCAAAAAGGGTTTCAGTATGAGTTTTAGGATCGACATTTGTCACCAAATGAGATGATATCAATGAGGGACACCAATAATACTTTTGATTGCTTCTACATATGTGCAAGACTAATTGAATAGGTGAAGCTGCGGGTTGCAGGATGCAGGAAAACTTGGACGAATTTTCAGTCAACGAAAGATGACTTACAGCCTCTTGGTCACTCGATGCCACTCGGGGTGCAGGATATTTCAAATACTCTAATAAAGACCTTGTCACAGAATGTGATGAAATATTCATGTTACCAAAGAACTTGGAAACGTTATGTGGAATCTTCAATTGATGAGAAATTGAATAATAACATGAGTGGTCAGCAGGTGTAAGGGGAAGGGTTGCATTGATGGCATAGTAGCGTGCCGGACCGAGTGCGCGTGCTGTAGACAGATTTAGAGAGGAACAGATAAACTGCTTTCCCTAATTCACGCTGACGGCGTTGAAGCCCGCCGATCGGTGTTTACTTTGATGACAATTTGCGATAGACAGGCAAGAAATGTGTTGACCAGATGGGATACTTATCGCGTTGAGGCGATAACATCTCACGTTTTTGACAATTTGATGATTATGCTCATGTGTATGACATATATGTGTGCTAAGTCCATTTTGAGATAAATTGATGTCGACATCATTCAACAGCAATTCTGTAGGGCTGCATAACAAGAATTTTGATTTAATTAAATGATAAGTCGTCACAGGTGATTACTTCATATCGTAATATATGTAAATGTATTGTTCTACGAAAGCGTCTGAGATGTAAATCACAGAAAATAAGACGCGCTTCTAAAATGATCAGTTCCCTGTTGAAAGTCCTTCATGATAAGGAAATGATTGCCGACGGTGGATATAAAAAACTCGGACAATTTGGAGGTCTAACTTTTGCATTATTTAAGAATGAAATAAAGAATCACGAAAGAAAACAAGGGAGGCGGCATCAAAATGAAGTGGCCGAGTTCGCAATAGCTTTGCATTTTTACAGTCCATCAGTCTATCGATTTGTCCGTAAAATCCTAGCTCTTCCACATGAGTCTCGAATCAGAGAATGGATATCCAACTTTGAATGCGAGCCAGGACTGATCAGACAATCATTTGATTTCCTAGCCAACGAATTTGAAAAGGATGTAGGAACCCCACGATAACAGAAGCTGCAAATATATCCAACAACATCACCGACGGTGAAAACACTGAATTCCTTTATTCGCTTTGGATGATGGATTTGCATAAAATGGATGATGACTGGCGACTCAATGTGCTATATTACGTTGCCGGATGTAGCCAGAAAATCAGTTTGGGGGGACAAGGTTCTGATGAATTGCAATTCTTAAAACTGGTATTCAATTACATTATATAGTACCTACTTCCTATGATTTTGATTGACGTTTACGGAATATACATTTTAACACTCTGTATACATGTAACTACATGCAAGCGTATTAGAATCTGAAGCTTATCTGAAATACCTGTTAGATAATAAAGAATTTTCATTTCATGATTTAACTTCTCATTTACATGTTATGTCCAAAATTATTAGATGAATGTTTCTATACCCTGGTTTGTACATGAATTAATAACCAAAAAGCCGAATCTTGTTCAAGGAATTGTACAATGTTGACTGAAACATGAAATGCCTCTTTCGATACACATCAAGTCAACCAATGTGCATAATTGCTCTCAATATTTCAATGTATTTCTTGCGATATAAATTCGATTATAGCTCTTCCATATTTTTACAAAATAGTTTTTTATTATTTTCCGATTGGCCTCTGCTACAGATAGAACTGAATAACTTAGGAACTTAGTCGCCTACACGTTTCTGGAGGTAAATTATACTATAAAACATTCAGTTCTTTGTAACGTTCTTAGTCCCATTGCTAAATTTAATGGAAAAAAGACGCATATCGTTCGATTTAGACTGTAAACTTTACTAAACTCAAAGACAGTTGATTATTTATTGTCATTGGGTAAATATGAATATTAGCCTATACACACTGTAACCAACAAGCGTACAACCAAAGATACACCCGAGTTATTTAAGTGATGATTTGAAATATTGATAATACGTGTGCAGAATCTATACACTGCTTCAGACAAACTTTTGCTGAATAATGTCATTTGACATGTTCCAAATGTTTCTTCGATGACAAATCTGGATGTAATTGCATTAACAAAGATGAGGAAAGTCGCACCTCTAAGTCAGTTAGCAGTACTTCAAATAAAATACATGTCTATGTGCAACGAGAATTGTTAAGAACATATTTTAAAATTCAGATTAAAAATGTACTTTTCAGCACTACTTAAACGTTTGGGGGGGAATGGCCCTGGTAGCCCCCCTTTGGCTACGCCCCTGTTGCGTTGCAGGTTTTGTAAGTAACAGCATCAAAGAACGAGTTGCGTGCTGTGTATGTCGAGCGGCTTTATTTTCCGATTCAGTAGATTTCCCATACGCAAAGTTTTTTGTAGGAAGCAGCGAGGTGGTCTGATGTCACCTAGTTTTGGTGTATTTACCATAATTAAAGTGGCTGAAGTTGCTTTCAAATCATTGTTTCCTGGAGTATGGAATGCCTCCACTCTCCCTACAGGATGCAATTTGGACATTAAAGTGGAGCATTTTGTCATGAACAAGATCAACGTTGATACTGTATTCCCAGAGCTGACGGACCATTATTGGGTACTTTATTTACTAATTAATAGGTGTGACACAATTCATTGAGCTTGCTTTCTTTGTTGACAAATAAATCATTTGACAACATGACAATGACAGCTATTCAAGTATGTTTATCCTGCAGCAGTCATCGCTGTAATCATATCGCGACTTGTTTCTTGCCCGTCTATCGCAAACTAGTGTCTCTCCCGTCCTGTGTTTACTGGCTTCAAGCAGTTGTGTAAATAGTTCATCTGTTCCTCTCTAAATCTGTGGCTGTAGACCACAGGGGCTCTGTTAGCGCGAAGACTGAGGGGAAAAAGAAGAAACTCAAGTATGGCAATTCGGGAAAGCAGAGAGCCTTTGGCAGAGAGGAGACATGATGGGAGGGAGGAGATGTATAGGAGAAGGAGAGGGGAAGAGAGGAGATGAGAGAGAGAGGGAGAGAGAGATGAACCGTTAAAGAGAGGCCATGCTATATGTTTCCTATTAGTATGGCATCTGTCGAGATCACAGAATTAGACAGGTCGTCTCTTCTTCTGTTTGACTAGAAAGGAAGCATTGGAACATGTAACGTTAATGAAATGGCACAATCTGCTGACATAATACCATAGCAATCGAACAATGAACAGCCAGTTCAACATTGCCAAATTGGGCGAAGTTTCAGTGACTGTTATCAACCGGATCACACATCAAAGAGACACAGACGATGTCAAGTTCTACAGAGAAGTTTGTGAGCGTTTTTTCGTGCGCCTGCTAACTTTTTTAATAATGATCGGAGGGTCCAACATTATCGAGAAAACTTTTGCGCAATGATTTGAATTCTTCGAATCTGAAGGAATCGTGGTGAATCGTGGTGATCTTTAAGGAATTCAGAGCAATCCGCAAGCGACGCACGACTATTTTTCCTATCTCTGCAAGGTATTAAAAATTTCTTTTTGCCCACTTATTAAGTTCCTGCATGTGCCATCGTTTTGAATCAGTTTGCACTTCTAGAAAAGTGAAACACTTAAACAATCCAATTCTGTGGTCGAGATTCTTCTAACTCAACCACCGTCCTTTTCTGCTATTTGTGGTCAATCAAACAAACAACATGATCAGCACATTATACCTCCAGATTACATGATGCCTGGTTGGACTAACGTGGACTCATACTCAATCAGAAATTGTCACTGGATCAGTGATCCGATGAGATCATGGATTACTCAAGATATTCGACATCATACAATGAATCACTTCGTTTTTAATAGCAAGAATTCCTCAGTTAGATTCACTAAGAGAGTCATTCACTTGTAAGAGTCATTTACAAATTAATTTATGAGCATAGTCCGGAGCGCGGACCGCAACCATAAATTCTGCGAAATCAAATATTTTGACGGAGCGCGCCCACCTCTGCATATGAGTTCTTTTGAAATTTTCATGATTTCGTCTAGGATATTGTTTGTTGTATATTTATCGCTTATGTACACTGAATGAAGTTATAACACTCGATTTATTACTCACTCCACCAGGAACCTCCTTTTTTCGGGGGTTTGGTTGTTGATGATTTCACCAATGTTGCTGTTGATTGCGACGGCGATGATGTTGATTTGGTTGTTGTTGTTTTAGTCGCTGTTGGCTGTGCTGACGTCGTTGTCGATTTCAGTGATGTTGTTTGTTGCGCCGATGTCGTTGTCGATTGCGATGATGTTGTTCGTTGCGCCGATGTCGTTGTCGATTGCGATAATGTTGTTTGTTGCACCGATGTCGTTGTCGGTTGCAGTGATGTTCTTGGTTGCACCGATGATGTTGTTGATTGCGACGATGATTTCGATTTCGCTAAAATTGTAGTTGAATCGAATGAATGAAATATGGCGAATCATGTGATGTGTAAAACACATCCATGCAAGCCTACAGCAAAATATAATTGCGCAAGAAATTTGCTTCCACTTCCTTTTGCAGGTTATTGCCCTTTCAACAAAATGCTGATCCTCATAACACGCATAGACCGATGTATAATAACACTAGTATACCAGGTGTCCTAAAATAAAGTGCCGGAAACTAAAAGCGGTATTAAGTATGAACATCAAGTATGAGGTAATCATATAAACATGTGAATGCCTACGGCTATAGCGCAAAGTCGACTGGAGAATTCAAAGCTTCACTATTACAGATCTTGAGCGTGTATAATGCATCGAAGTCAGTGTAATGCTGTCATACACACAGATTTCGAATTTGCATTGATTTACCTTACTTACTCCACATTTAATGTCCTCTGATTTCTAGTTTTGGGGACTGGACGGTTTAGGGATATCCTCCATATGGCAAGTTCCTCGGACAGTCCAGTTATCCTGAGGTCTTCACTGATACATTGGTGCCATGCTCTTCTTGGCCTTCAGGCGGCTCGATGTCTTTACACTTCCATTACTTTCAACCCCCCACCAAACACTTATCTTCCGCTCTCTTCGCATAACCGAACCATCTCAGGCGTCCTCTTCAAACCCGATCATCCAGCTCCTTTAGACCACACATCTTTGCAACCCCCTTACTTGACACGCTCCAATTCACTCTTTCCATATATCTTGGCATTCTCCGATCGCACACTCTCGAAATCTCTAACACTTTCTGTGAGAGGGCCACGTTTGATAGCCATATAGCACGACCGCTCGAATGCTGGACTCATAAACTTTGTTCTGATCTTTAAGTGGATGCTTATGTTGTTTAAAAGGCTGGGCAACTCTCTTCATTTGGACCACGGAGCCGCAACCCGAGCTGCTACTTCTACACCATCTTAATTGTCTATCATGCTTCCAAGAAAGCGGAACTTTTTGACTTCTTAAATAATGGCGCTCCAGAAACTGCTAAAGAGTCGTCAGATGCTACGCCCATCGGGGAACTGGAAATTCGAAACTCGGCCGAAGACCACAGTTAGGACTCGGAAGAATTCCTGTGATGCAACTGTGACATGACGAACAGAAGACAGAATTCATTCTGGCGCCTTTCCCACAGTAACCGCAGCGATACTTATTGGATTCAATTATCTGTTGCTGTCACTATCCTGTTATCATAACCTTCGTCTTCACCCTCTTGACTTTCATGCCTCCTTTTCTCAATACAACTTTTCCATCTGCGAGGCATTTCTGCAACGATCTTCATTTCTGTCGTCAGCACGATATCATCTGCGTGGAAGATCAGAGTTCTCATGGGCCTTCACCACGACACTCTTTTGGAGACAATCTTCCATTATTGATACAAAAAAGAAGATGACTGAGTGCAGAACCTAGATGCACCCCTGTTTGTATTTCAAAAGCATTTGATTAGTCTGCCATGTTGTTAACTTTTGAAATAGACTTTTCATACAGTGACATGATAGCTGAAACAACAGTTTCTGGAATGCCTTGTCGTCTCTTCGTAGAATACTGTCGAAGGCTTTTTGGAGATCCATAAAAATATGAAATAGTTTCTTCTGCTTCGCAAAGCATTTTTCTTGCAGTTGCCGTAAAATGAAGATGACGTGGATCGTCGACTTTCCACTGCGAAAACCAAATTGTCGCCGCTCGTCTATTTGTATCTTCAATCTCATTTCGAGAATTTTCTCATACACTGTCATGTTCAAGCATCCGTGTCCCTCTGTTAATTGCAGCATTCCATGCATTACTTTTGCCCTTGCAAAGCGGGATGGTAGCACTGCTCTTCCATGATGTGGGTATATCTCCTGAATTCAAAAAAATATAAATGATGCTTTTCAATTCCTTTACAGAGTAAGAGTAAGTGAGTATTAATTGACCAAAGAATAACAGTGCACGAAAACGTCTTTGCTTTGAATCACATTTTTACACCAAACACAAAGCTGATAATTTCAAAACTTAAGGGTATTTAGTTTAATACAACAACTTGCACTGTGCATCTTGTACGGGCACTCCTCATTCATTGTGAGAAAGTGCCTCTGGCTATGCACGAGTTTAATCTTTCCTGCAAAAATTATCAAAGGTATAATATTTGTGCATGACACGACAATGTTAGTTTAGAGCAGCAATAATTCGGAATTGAGCAACCAAATATTTAAAATTGAGATCCATTACATTAAGTCTTAAAAGTTTTTAGAAAATCGATCTTTTGCACAGAAACGGCCTGCAATTCTGTATGCATTTTATTCTCAACTGACATTCTAATGCTTAGTGGCATGCTTTTTAAAGTTGACCATTGCTAAGAAATCAGACATCTCTGGGGTAGATGCATTAATCAACTATGGCTCTCATGAAATCGCGAATAGAGGAAACGAACATCAATAGTAAAAAGGCATGTTTCAGCACATGACGTTCTCCAAGAATCGATAATTTTCATCATCATGGACCTGCACACGATTTCTTTCACTTATCGCAAACAAAATTCAGTGGATAATCAAGCACCTAACTAGGAATTTGGCTATCAGGAATCAGATCCAGTCATTCTTCTCTAATTGAAACAACGATGTGGTCGTAGTCATTAATTTTCAATCTGTCCAACTGATTTGGTTATGGCTTGCTAAAAAATAGAGATCTAAGGAATTTTTACAAATTACAAATTTTGTTCAAATACCGGAGCTGATTTGCAACGGTCCACTTGACATATGACCACTAACTCTCAATCTTCGCTCCCTGTGCAATGTGCATTTATCGAATTCACAAAAATCCTCTTAAGATAATTGATCGCATGAAATAGGCTATAAAATTCAATTGAATTCGTATTATTGCATGCTCACAATGCGGCAATTTCCGGAGAGGGACATATCCCATTCTGCGGCCCTTTTGTTGCCGCTGTACTAAACAATTCATTGAATGTAGTTATTTTGATATTTGCTTGAATGTACCTCTCAGCATCTGTTTAAATCGCACCATACAAAACTTGGCATTTAGGACACTAGACTTGCGAAGTTGCCATGATGCTCCATTTACCGATTGCCATCGTGAACGTATTAGTCCGCGAGATAGCACGAAATTGTGCAGGGAACGATGTCGCACCTGAAGCTTTTACACAGATAGCATTGTGCACCTCTTGACGAACGAATAAATTCACAAACAAATGAACGAAGTGCAAATGTATGCACTGAGGACTTCTTATATTCACATTTGTTGAAATTTTTATGAAAATGTTGTGAAGTCATTACACATATGAGTGACATACCAGTCAAATAAGAGAATAAAAACCAGGGTTGGCTTTTTGCCGGCTAAAACTGGTTTTTGCCACTAAGTGGTAAAAACCGGCAAAAACTGGTAAAAACCGACTAAAACTAATATTCCGAAAATCAGTCTATTTCTTCACGAAATGATCGACAGCAAGTTGGGGTTTAAGTACTACGGTGCATGCGGGTTTGCAGTTTGCAACTCTTATCTTCCAAAACATTACATTCATTCTGTGATGGAACCACATCATATGTTTTTATAACGAACGACAAACGATGCTGTCTTTCTTTACGATTGCTCTGCCCTTTTCTTGTGATTTAAGAACAAATGTAGACTTCAACTTTTTTTTGACTCTTTGGCTCATGTAACAGAAGTTGTTAAATACTCGCAGAATAATCATCAAATGAATAAAAAAATGAAAATAGATATATGAATATAACTGGTTTATACATAGAACTAAATTAAGGAAACCACTTTCTTCATGTGGACGAGCTTCAATAATCCCACTGTCATTCTTCTGTGCTGAGTGTTCAGCAAGAATGTAGAGTGTATTTTAATAGCAGCTTAGTTTCATCAGATCTAAATTCGAACCCAGGTCTCATGAACGCAGAGAAAACACTACATCAAAAAGTCTCTGCACCGGAAAATTTCACCTCCCAAATCAAGCAATGTGCAACAGTCACTTAGAATGCATTTCTACTTTTTTAGAAATACAGACGAAATCCGGATATAAGGAATTTCTGATATATGGAAGCAAAATTGGCGGTCCCCAGAAAAAAACAATGGGAATTCTGGATATATTCTCGGATTTTTGGACCCCTCGTAGAATTTCGCGTATAAGGAAGAAAAATTGGAAGAATTTGTTTTTTTTAATTTCTTAATTGGCATCTTTTTGACATCAAAGTAACGTCAGCTGACCTACAGACCATCTGTCAGCCATCTAAATCGAGCTATTGAGACCGTTATCAGCTGCGCGAATGATTGGTCTAGCCCCTCATAGTCCGGGAGCCAGCGTGAAGTTGTGCAGGGAACGAGGTAGTATATAAAACTTTCACATAGCATAGTACACCTCTAACCTACTGCAAAACTTCGCGTCTGCCGGATCAGATCATTTGCTTTTCAGAAATAGAGAGGATAACAAAATCCTATGTATTTCCAATGGTAAAATTGTGACATTTAAGGTGCTGACTCCATTTTTTCGAATTTTTGCTCATAAAAGTTACACAAATTGGTATTTTGTTGAACTGGTTATTATAGAAATCATCTACAGATCATGATCTTTCAAATGAGCTATCATTCAGTGACAGAGGATGAAGTAAAGTATACAAACAGACACTTTTCGTTGGTGTAACTGCAAATTTTAGCATAGAAATTTCAGGAAAATTGTTGATATACTCTAACGAAAAGTGTCTGTTTGTACACTTTACTTCATCCTGTGTCACTGAATGATAACTCATTTGAAAGATCATGATCTGTAGATGATTTCTATAATAACCAGTTCAACAAAATACCAATTTGTGTAACTTTTATGAGCAAAAATTCGAAAAAATGGAGTCAGCACCTTAAATGTCACAATTTTACCATTGGAAATACATAGGATTTTGTTATCCTCTCTATTTCTGAAAAGCAAATGATCTGATCCGGCAGACGCGAAGTTTTGCAGTAGGTTAGAGGTGTACTATGCTATGTGAAAGTTTTATATACTACCTCGTTCCCTGCACAACTTCACGCTGGCTCCCGGACTATCAATGTACTGGTTGAAATTAAAAGGCGATGGATATGGAGAGGGTTATGACCAGTGGCAAATGTGTGTAAGTGAGCAGATAATATTATCTGTATCGCAAGACAACTCTTCCCTTATCCGTAACTGATAATAAGCATTTCATTGCGTAGAAGTGAATTCTCCACCTCATAGACGCGCGAGTGAAGAAAGTCAATCTTCAGTATTCATTCTATCATAGATGTTGCTATTTTTAGATACCACGCGTTGTCGCGTTAATTTCATAGAAATGATACTTTATGGAAATTGTTTCAATTGTTACTCGTCAGTGATTTGCTATTGATAACTCCAACAATGGATAAATTTTGACTTGCCTAGTTTTCGAATCAAGCATTACCGCATCATGAAGAGGAATAACAGATCGCTGGCGGATAAGATTAAAATCATTGATGCCGTGGAAAAGGCTGGTCCACATGCAAAGAAGAGTAAAATTGCGGAAGAATTCGGGATCAAGGCAAATACCCTAACGAACATAGTCAAGAATAAGGAAACACTCCGCGCCAGATTTAACTCTGGAAACTTCTCCATCACCGGCCAGAGATCACGCTCCTGTAATGCCGAAGAAGTGGACAAGCTACTCTTTAATTGGTTTACTGGAGCTCGTGTTGCGAATATTTCAATCACTGGCGAGATTCTTCGTGAGAAGGCTCAAAAGATCGCTGCCGAGGTTGAACTTGCTTAATGGAAGTGCAGCAATTCGTGGATAAGAAGGTGGAAGACGCGTTACAACATCAGTTTGAAGGTAAATTCTGGAGAAAGCTCAACCGTCGATATGAATGTCGTCAACGATTGCGTGTCTGTTGTGTTTCCAACACTACTGGAAGGTTATGAACCCCGTAATGTTTTCAATGCAGACGAGACCGGTCTGTTCTGGCGCGCAACTCCCACAAAGACTTTGGAACTAAAAGGCAAGAAGTGCTATGGTGGCAAGCTTAGCAAGGAACGGATTACTGTACTCGTTGCTGCCAATGCTGACGGATTCAATTGGCAGATTCAACTCCCCTCGATGCTTCAAGAACATCAGACATAAGCCTCTCCACCACGACAGCAACAGTAAAGCATGGATGACTGCGGACCTGTTTTCGTCATGGGTGACGAGATTCGATGTGAAGATGGAAAGACAAAAACGGAAAGTGCTTCTTTTCATTGACAATTGTTGTGCGCATCCTCAAATCCAAGGTCTTCGTGCTATGACACTTCATTTTCTACCCCCCAACACAGCCTCTGTCATGCAACCTTGTGATGCCGGAATTATCAAAAACTTAAAGCATTATTACCGAAAAATGCTTATGTGTCGCATGTTGGATTGGAATGATTCTGGAAAGGATATGAAGGAGTTCCAGATTACCTTGCTTGATGCTATGATCATGTTGAAAGAAGCTTGGAACGATAAAGTGTATTCTGAAACTATTCGCAATTGTTTTCGCCACTGCGGTTTCTTACAGTCATCAACGGGTCTGCAAACAAATGAGGAAGTAGCCGATGTCGAAGCATCTGAATACTACCAGCGTCTACATGAGTTGGAGATCGTCGATCCAGATCTGGATATCGGCGATGTGGTGACATTTGACGCAGACTTGGTAACGAGCCACTTTCCAGAGGACAACATTATCGATGTGGATGGGGAGAACGATTCCGAAAATGAGGAAGATGATTGCGGAGACGCCGCGCCGTTGGTAACAGAGCACAAGCTGAAGAAGCTGTTCGCGATGCAACGCGATCTCGACGATAAAGTCGTCCGAAGTATGGAGAGTTACACTAAGAACTAGTACCAAGTACTAGTTACACAGCAACGTTCTTATGCTGCCAGACAATCCACTCTAGATTCGTACTTCAATGTGTGAAAATAAATTATGGAACACTGACTTTTCGGAGCCGTTTTATCATTTTAGTTTTTCTTAAATTAGTTTCTTTCAATTGTCAAAATTGAATTAATTTTTGACAAAATTCAAACCTTTTCAACTATAGACTTATTCATAAATAAATTATACAAATTTTACATTACCCTGCTATCGATCCGATTTGTTTTTCATGGTTCTTAATTTCATCATAATTTCCATTAATTCAAGGACTGCTAAATGTAGTAAGTACGCTACCATGAATATCAAGATAAAACCAATATAGGTCTACCTATTCCTTCTTTATGATTATATATTCAATGTACATGCATGCAGTAAATGTTTAGGTATATACATATGATATAAATATGCTAATACTTACTTAAACTATGCGTCGATTATCAATTTCGGATATATGGAATTTCGGATATATGGAAGAAAATAAAGTGGTCCCCAGAAATTCCATATATCCGGAATCGTCTGTATACTAACTGTACTAATGCTTGTGACTGTAGCAGGAAATCATGATTTGTCAGAACAAATAATCATTAAATAACATAGCTCGCACCAGCAATCTTGATAAAGTGAGGTATAATGTATGTCTGAACAGCTTCAGTTATAATCTCAACAAAAGAACATGCCCAGTAAGCTGTAAAATTGATCTTGTTAATAGAATCTGAGAGCGACAAACAATTGTGACATCATTGTGATATTCAAGTTTGTTTAAAGTTCTTGAAATTTCCATATTTTGAGCACAAATCAAAACTTAACTTTCGGTTTTAAATTCATTTAACATCACATTATCCTCTAAATATGTGAGGGTAAATTACCATGACATGAAAAATGTTGAAGGGCAAAATTTTTAATCTAGTCCTTCTGGGAGTGCAGGATAAATTTCATAGTAATATTCGTGTAATCGCAATGGATATGGGACATTTGCCACAGATTTAGAAGACAATAGGTATTCTATGGCCTCCGGAAGGCAAGAAAATGTAGAAATCTGAAGCCGCGAAGCGGCTGAAGATTTCTATCATTTTCTTGCCTGACAGAGGCCATAGAATTCCTTATCTTCTAACCTCTACGTCACTACATACATTGAATGTCCATGATAGAGATGACCGCATAGAAAGCAAAATAATGATACATTGAGGGTAAATAATAAGTAGACAATGTGCATTACCGGGCCGTCATTTTTCAAATACTTGTAACAAAGAAGTTATATTTCAAATTGCTATTACACGATAGTACATGCAAATGCTGAGACTCATCTGAATTCATTCAAATCTATGGAAACAATCTTTTGAATTGAATATATGTTTATTTGTACAATTTGTAATAACGACGATAAGGACGATGGCTGGTCAGAATTTGACTTCTTTCATAGACTTTAAAAATATTCCCGGTGGAGTGATTTCAGGTAAGAGTGGTCCAGAAATTGAAATATTCTTATACTGGTTGTTATTGAGCGTTATTAGTCCGGGAGCTAGCGTGAAGTTGTGCAGGGAACGAGGTAGTACATAAAACTTTCACATAGCATAGTACACCTCTAACCTACTGCAAAACTTCGCGTCTGCCGGATCAGATCATTTGCTTTTCAGAAATAGAGAGGATAACACAATCCTATGTATTTCCAGTGGTAAAATTGTGACATTTAAGGTGTTGACTCCATTTTTTCGAATTTTTGCTCATAAAAGTTACACAAATTGGTATTTTGTTGAACTGGTTATTATAGAAATCATCTACAGATCATGATCTTTCAAATGAGTTATCATTTTGTGACAGAGGATGAAGTAAAGTGTACAAACAGACACTTTTCGTTAAAGTATATCAACAATTTTCCTGAAATTTCTATGTTAAAATTTGCAGTTACACCAATGAAAAGTGTCTGTTTGTACACTTTACTTCATCCTGTGTCACTGAATGATAACTCATTTGAAAGATCATGATCTGTAGATGATTTCTATAATAACCAGTTCAACAAAATACCAATTTGTGTAACTTTTATGAGCAAAAATTCGAAAAAATGGAGTCAACACCTTAAATGTCACAATTTTACCACTGGAAATACATAGGATTGTGTTATCCTCTCTATTTCTGAAAAGCAAATGATCTGATCCGGCAGACGCGAAGTTTTGCAGTAGGTTAGAGGTGTACTATGCTATGTCAAAGTTTTATGTACTACCTCGTTCCCTGCACAACTTCACGCTAGCTCCCGGACTATATGTGCATGGACCGTAGATTTCGGTATTGTTTAGTACATGTAGGCCTACATGCGTGTTCTATGATCTTTTTATGAGTCGTGACATAATCATAGAAATTGGATATCTATTGAAGTTTTATCTTGCCTGCCTGAGACGTCAGGATAAATTTTCCTGCCGGCTGGCGACTGGAAAATCATAGCACGAGGTTAGAAGATAAGCTATTCTATGAAATCAGCAGGGAGGTTAATCGTAGAAATCCGAGGCCAGATTTCTACATTTTCCTACCCTTCTAGCTTCATGGAATGCCTGTTTTCGATCTTTTATATAGAGCCAAGTGATTTCCTTCCAGCATGAACGTCTGTTGCATCTTACAATGAATGAAATTCGTAAAGCAACGAAATGCGTGTTACTTAGAAGAATAATGCACAACAGCTTAATAACAATATTTTATATAATAATTCATATTCTTACACCTATACTTGAAACATATTCTTGATTGAAATGCGATATTGATAGGTTTGAATTGCGAAAATACAGGCCTAAATGTTTATCGAATGATGAAAAAGTAAAGTGAACTTATTGCGACTAAAGTTCATCAATTTGTACCCGAAAAACTGAAGTAGTAATGCTGGAAAAACAGTTTTAGCCAGTTTGTGCCAGTTTTAGCCGAAAAATGATGACAAAAGATGGTGGTTTTTACCAGGTTTTTACCGGCCAACCCTGATAAAAACGAACACTCACATGAATGAGCAGTCTATATGTGCTCTCTATGCAGATAATATTGATGAAAAACATATTCGACTTAATCTACAGTCAATAACAGTCAATGAAATTGTGTTTATAACCAAAATGTCACGATTTCCCCCTTGAAAATACACGTGGTTTTAAATCCAAGCTATTTATGAAAGACAAGCGATCTGCAGTTTTGTAGTTGTCAAGAGGTGCAGTGCTATGCAAAAGCTTCAGGTATGACCTCGTTCCCTGCACGACTTCGCGCTAGCTCCCGGATTGTATCGGTGAAGGCAACATTTCATTTATAGTGATTCCAAATATCCACCTATATCAAAGTGGTAATGTTTTTGAATGTGAACTTAACATGATCTGAAGATTAACAAAAAAACCTCTACTCAGTACTATTTCCTAACCATGACCCTGTTGCCCTTTCCGCAAGCCTCCACAGAGCTCAACAAAAGGCAATGAGGACGATTTTCGCCTACAGGCATATATGTTCACTATGTAGTTGTCTTCTGTTCCCTGAAACACAAATCTAAGATGAAACGATTAGGATATGTCGTATTAACTTGACTTCGTTCTGTGACAGTTCAGCGATTTTTCATTACTTTTCGGAAGACGCTATTTGCTGCATGTTGTCCACTGTCTAACATATTCATAATGCTTTTGCATAATGAGAAAGGCGTCATCCCCTTAGTATCATCATGAGTAAAATATTGCAGCTAGTTTTTAACATTCACTCACCCCACCAGGAACTTCCTTTTTTCTTCGGTTTGGTTGTTGTAGATATGGTTGCTGTTGTTGCGGGTTTGGTAGTTGATTTCCCTAAAAATTGTGGTTGGTTCTAGATAAGTACTAAATTTTGATTCATTCAACTAATTCCTATTTATTGTTTGAAAAAATGAATAATGTATATGAATAGTCATAAACAGGCATTAAAAGTCTATTTAGAATCGTCATATTTGTATTCTAAACAACACTTCTGACCACATGGAAATAGTATATACACTAGATATAACAGAGACGATTACTTACCTGATTTTTATGTGATGATTCATCTGCTACATCAGATAATAATATCAAGTATATGTTTCGATGCTAGCTATATCTATTTCATGCTGTTATGCATCATGTTCTGTTATGTTTTCCAGTTTTTACCTGGAGGTTCGCAATGTGGTATAAAATCCTTAAATTTTAGAGCTTAATTGATCAGATATTTCAACATAAAACATTGTATGCATTTCAACCCACGTCGCTATCCTGTCGTAAAAATGAATCATTATATTGCAGGTACTGGAAAACCCGATGTAGGCCACATAATCCAAAATGAAAACCAAATTTATTTCGTATTGATGCATTTCGTCTGCTGCCCGCAGACATGGTCACGAAATTTCGTGCTCATGGCATCAGGGATTATTCAAGCAAATGAAACGTTGGCGAAAGGAAGTTACAATGATGGATCTGATCAGCTCAGACTGAACATCTAAATTCAATTGCCTAATGTCAATTGTCCGGCTCTTGATGTTTATCAATAAAAGTGCAATAAAGATATTTGTCCCTGCAGCTAGTCACCTTTCCCTTGATGGTCGGTCTTTCCATTTGCTGCTACTCGTGTTCATCACTAAGCTACAGTACATGTACACTTCGTCACTAAAGGTCATAGTGTATTATATTTGATTACTTAAGGTCTTGCTCTTTTTTCAAAGTGTTTAGAATATCATGTGAAATGACGCTTTCATCTACAAAAAGCATTAAACAAAATTGTCTTTGGTTGGACATCGAGTATATTTAACAAGAATTAATCATTTCCACGACATCGATTGAATTTCAAGGTGACATGCTATTAGAGGTCTGGATGTATTCTCGATAGGGAACGAGAGTAAAATATATTCCTATCTAATTACATGCTTATGAAAATATAAAGGTGAATAATGTATTCAGGCTTTTGAGGAACATGCGTCAACGATAAATCAAACTCAAACCGATGCGATTTCAATGCATGAACCAAACAAACTGATGCAATTGTTTTAAAATCAGTTGATGACTATAAACACATTGATGACAATCATCAGTGATATGGAGAACAAAAATTGCTGCAAAGTAAATCGAAATTAATCATTTTCCTGGCTCTCACAAGAATGCAAAATACGGAAGTTTTTCAATCGAAAAAGTATCGTGTTGGAAGGGGAATCACGAATGTAAGACTCAGGAAAATCAGTAGTGTTCAGAACCTCCAGATTCAAAAAAAGATGCAAGTTTCATTTTGCACTTCTTGAGAATTACGCGAAAACAGACGCTGACAGAGATACTTCGATATTTGAAATCAAGTGAGAACAAATATTAGGTTGCAATTGTTGCTGCATCTGCAGCTGCGGTAAGGAAGAAACCGAACAGTGGGTTTTGATGTCGGAAGAGATTGCTTAACTGCGCTCACTCAGACTTTTCTGGTTCTCGGCATATCGATATTTCTTCTTTTTTGCTTTCAATAAGCAGGTCTTAGTTGACATTACGCGGATATTGGGCTGACGACAGTACTTCATCGTCGGCACTGCGTTGGTCAAGAAGCACATGTGCCAATTGGTCATAATGCCTCCATCCATACAGGAGATTAGCTCTGGTCGCGGCTAAGTAGTAAACTTCGACTAAAGGCAAAGAGCCGTTCAGTAAGTGGTGGACATCAAATGTTAAGGAATTTGTGAAGAGAATGTCTGCTTTGTGAAAATGATAACGGGGAAGTTTGAATGTCATGCATTTTCTTACATTCCACTTTTTTCTTTTTTACTACTGCTGATACCAAGACCAAATACACAGTGAGGGCATTGAATACATCTCTCCAAGGAACTCGTTGTCAGATCATGCAGGTCAGGAATTCCTCTTCCGCTTCACAAATAGATGTAAAGTTACCTTGCTGGCCTGAGGAAGATTTTATGGTTTCGCAGTCGAACGAGTAATCTCCACCATGTTTCCTTCTCTAATTTCTGTGAGCTTTGCTTAGGGCTGAGTTTTTTATATAACTGTTACCTTGGCTTCAGTATTACGGCAACAGTAAGCCCTCAAAAATTGCATTATCAAAAATTTCCCAGAACGTTTCATTTTTCAGCATTTAAAGCTGCAAGTTCCTCCAAATCATATTTCACGAGATAAACATGATAGATAAAGGATGTATAAATATTGTATATCTCTTATACTTTTATATACTTTTACAGTACATACTTTTACAGTGGTAAATCCATAAATAATGTGCAATGTGCTTGCGCAACTGAATGAAAGTCATAAGTGGTGATGATAGCGGAACATTTCTGATTGTTTTTTAACCAAATTTCTTATTTGAAACCCATTTCAGATCAGAATGCTAAGAATCGGCAAAATCGCCTTTTTGAACAGCTCTATTCAGAAATCCAGCAAATTTGTGAATTTGAATGTTAAAATGCAATTCATACTACACGTAATATGGACAACTCAAAATACAAAGGAAGGTCACCAGTAGAGTCTAGAAAGAACAATATCGAATAGCGTGAAAATTAATGTATTGATTCCGGAGAACATGAGGCACTGCCCTTTACTTTACCGACAATTAATAGCATCAGGTAGATAGGGCTACAAGGTATTAATTGATAGTTCAGCCTAGGTCAAGTTCTTAATGATCCATGCTTTGCTTCTGCATTTTGGGGCCAGTGCAAGTGGTCAAGATATTTGCGATTTCGGTCTCCTATCTTGATTTCTTTCCGTTTTGCTTCACTTAATTTGCCTTTTATTGTTTCTTCTAGAACATTAAAGTCATTTTGTAAATAAGATATAGTCGACCAGGCAATTTTGTATCATTTGCTTATGCATGATTCGTGTGTACTGCTATTCAGTTGCTTCGCTACAGCAATGATTCATAGCCTGACCGCAAGAGATCCTAAGCTTCTCAGCAATTTTCATGCTTCATTGCTTAGCATGACTTTGCAGAGATTACGTTGTTAGGCGCTTCCCTAACGCCCTAGCTATAGCCAAGCCCGAAAAGGCGGAGAAACGCAGGAACATTAAATAAAGCAGTTTTGAGTCATATTTCTATCATTAAATAAATGGTATGTAGTGTGAGTAAAAAATGCATTAACGTCAATTCATTCATATGCATAACATATTATATCATTGCTGATAGCAAATTCAAGTAATTTAAATTGCCATGCATATTAATGGAAGTAATGCTGAAATACTCAAGTAAAGGGATCAGAATTGGAAATCTGCAATCCAAAATTCCGCAAAAATCTGAAAACAAGTTGCTAAAATTATCAGTTTCGTATGAATTCTTTCAACTTTTAATAACGCACAACTTAGCCTACCATGGAAAATAGTCATACATGCTTTATTGATGCAATAAATGAATTCTTAAATAAGATCAGACAATATTTATGAATCCTTTAGTTAATGAGCTGTCCAATTGAAATCAAAACTGCATCAACTCCAAAGCCACGTTCAAAAGTGATTCTTCACAAGGAAATAGCAATTCCCTAAGACAGTCGAAAATGATTATCCCATTCATTATTTCATAAGACAAATGAGTCTTTTAAGGAAATAATGACTCTCCACTCATTTATAACTACTTCATAATTAAAATTGAAGGACATTATTACAATGTTGCAATAGAAATACCTGTGACACGATGTATTATGGTACAATTTACTGAAAATAGAAGGTTAAAAATATAGATTAAAATTTACAAACACTATTGATAAGGTAGCTTCCAATACAAGTGAAAATTATGCAATGCTTCCATGGGGGATTTCATGACTCATGTGACAGGAGATGGAGCTCGCGATTAATATCACTTTCCAGCATCAACTTGATTGAACGTCGTGTATCTCTTCAACGCCTTTCTTTAGAGGGAGTCATTTTTGTGAAGAGTTATGTATTTGTAAATGTCACATTGGTTGTGCTCAATTAATGCGGATTACTGAGCTTTTCTCTGAGGAAAAGATAATTAACATAATGGATTCATAAATCAAATTCTTATACTCATCAAGGTGTAAATAATTGTCTGAACTCAAAAATAGCAAGGTCAATGTAGAAAAGGAATTGACTAAAACACTCACATGTAGACGTCGATAGACTTGTTAGTGGTGTTGAGGTGGATGGGGTATGACCTGTAGACCCTATAGGGCTGGTGTTAGCGCTTGTTGATGATTTTTTTCTCTTAAATTTGGACGTTTCATCCATCTTTGGCGTACTTTTCTGAATGTCTATCGAAGAGGTAGTTGATCTTCTCATTGTTTTTTCTGTGGTTGAAAAGCGTATCTTAGTTCTCGGAGAGCTTTTATTAAGTTTCAGCGGTTCTGTACTAGTTGCATCTTTCATGGTAGATTTCAAAGTTGTATTTTCCTCCTTAGTTGTGCGACCTACTGATGCAGTAGAAGAAGTAGATGATTCTGATGTTGCAAAACCTTTTGCTTTTGTTTCTACTTTCACCGAAGTTGTTTCATAGGCTTTTGCAGTTTCAATTTTTTTAGAGGCTGCTACTGTAGTTGTGCTAGTAATAGCTGCTTTCGTGACAGATGTCGTCTCTCTACTTGCTTTCTCTGTAGCAGTTGTCGTTTGATTTCTTTCCAAAGAATCTTGAGTGGTTGTCATTCTTGATGTGAATAAATGAGATGTTGTGAGCGGTACTGTTGTAGCAATTCTAACAGCCTCCTGCTTTTTTGATATCGTTGGTGACACTGCTGTCGATAATGTGGATTTGGTCAATGTTGTTGGATTTCTATTATTTTTCCGTGGTGATGAAGTGGTTTTTCCAGAGGCTGTTTCCTTTTTTGCCGTCGAGGGCTTTCTTTCAGTTGTGGTAGCCGATACAGGGTCTGTAATAGAAAATTGTGTTGATTTAATATCGTCTGTGGTAGTGCCCGTCGCGGTTTTTTGTTTAGCTGTTGTTGGCAATTGCTTTTCAGCTCCTCTCTTAGATTCTCTCTCCGACTTTTCTGTGGTGGTCATGGGACTGCGTGTTGAAAGTTCAGCCTTAGTAGTCTTTGTTATCAATGCAGCTTTTGCAACCGTCGCTGTAGATGTCTCCTTACTTCTATCACCTGTCGTTGGTGAAGTTTCAACTGTTGACTTAACGCTTATTATTGATGCTGATGTTGAAGTTTTCTGACTGATATTTTTCGTAGTCTTATCTGAAAGTCATAAGCCAGTGTTAGCGTTTACACAATTTCTGATAATAAAAAACAGGATTGTAGGTATTGGAAATAATGGAACACGAAATGCAAGCATAAGAGGTATGACAGGGAAGTACTTCTACATCGAACATCATGCACTTAATTGATAAATGTCGTAAATATTCCGATACTGCCATCCTTAAATCAAATGACTTCACTATAAATCAGTCAAAGAGCATCTAATCCTTTGACTGTCAAGTTTCTATCACGAAAACTGTGGGATAGAAAGTCGATAGCGTATCAGGTCTACATACATGTCATTCATAGAGAAATGCGCAAAACTCTATATTTTCGAATTTCTACCAGAGTTACCAGTTTACAGTTTCTATTCTTACCAGTCTTGGAATGCTTAAGAATTTGTGGCTTTTTGTTTTTGCGCCTTTTCAGAAGAATGTTGGTAGAAGTTGCCCTGCATCGTGCGTAATTTAGCTACGGCATAATGTGGAAAAGTGAGGCAACCATGCACGATCATCTCATTCATTTTAAAGATACTTTGCAATCTAAGTTAGCGCTTTTCCTACATTGTTGAATAGTCCATCTCTATTACGCACAATATTATTTACAGATTTTTCGGGCAACAATGTTCGACATTTTAAGCGCTTACCCGCCTTCAAATGTCCTATATTATTGCTGCCAAAATTCATGTTATATGGTCGTAGTTGGATTCACTACGACAGCAGCAGCTCACAATATCTATCCAATATGCCTTATAGGCCTACACACAAGGCCTACACACACAGTAATTTGCATTTATTGAAAAATTCAGCAAACGGAAATGACTTCCAAAATTTTAAAAGATCTCATTGTAATTTGCACCGCTCAAACTTTTTTTATTCGTTATTACTACATTAATCGGCATATAAATGTTGTGCATGTGCATGCATCAAGTGGATCACCATCGCTTTCGACAAGCACTAATTCCATAACTAACTTTATCATGCTAAAAGATCCTAAAAGCTGCAAACTTACTACTTTAATGGCAATTAAAATTATTCAGCAAAATCCAACATTCAATCCAAAATACCCCTTTTTAAAATTTTGTAAAATTATATTTGAATATATTTGAGTCGATTATTCAGTTCAGAAAACCTACAAGAAATTTCAAAATTGAATTTTAAAAACGCACGCTTGAATTTCAACCATATTATTATTGAATAAATTACCAGATCAAGTTAAGCAAGAGAGCAGGAAATGATACTTTTCACGTGACATTTGCACCAACAATTAAACTTGAGCCTTTGATGCTTAATCTAGCATGGTGAAAAAGATTAGCAATTTTGTATCAGTAATTCCAATCAACAATTAAAAAGTTAACCTTTTCAGCGATAGCTGATATATAACCGATACTATATTATTTCACATTATTTTTACAAAGAATAACGCCATGAAAATGAATGCAAGCTTCATGTCTTCTAAACTAGCCCACAACCCAAGGATTTTGTGTAAATAGATTACTAGTGTAAATGGTGTTATTGTAGCAGAAATGAAGGGAGAAGCCATCCATTTTGACCTTCTTCTGGTCATCGTAGCGAACTGCTAATTCTAAACTCTGCTCTTGTTCTAAAGTTCCGTTCGCGCTCTGTCAGATGGCCTTCGATTTGTCATCGTCTTCCTTTCGAGATAATGGTCTGATCCAAGGTCAGACACCTCTCAATGTCTTGGTCGGCGAAAAACGGAGGGCATATGAAGTCGCTTGCTGACACATTTTATGCAAGTTCTGCACGAAAATGTACGCCGTTTGTTTTGGCTTCCACACACCCACTCATTCCAAGGTATATATGCGGACATCAAATTCACTGGAATTCATCAGCCAGTTGTTTGCCTAACTAAAAACTTATGCTTTGCTCTCCACGCGGTGTCCTCAACCCTGGCCAGTCATCTCTCATCCATGCCACAGAACGACGGGAAGACCCTTGGAAAATGTACGTTGTAGACTATGGTCCAAAAGTTCGCGCACGCGTTGAATAAGCTGCGCTACTGTTTATTCCTCCTCGGGAGATGAGCAACCGCTTCCATCCCGACTTCGGATACCACGTAGAGAGTGAAGACAGCAGATTGGCCACAAAGCCGAATTTTCATGGGACCAGATCACGCTTTCGCAGATTATGTCCCAGTTTAGATGTCAGAACGGCTGGCAGGATCCATGGTGCTTTCGGATGCCTCCAGTATTCGAGGCTATTGTAAACACAAAGCCGCAACGGCACAGGAGGATTTGGGTCCTACTTGTTAAAAAGACCTTGCATCATCGTCAGTGAAGAAGGCGACCGCCCGAAAAAGATGGGTTATCCCATCGGCTCGGCCATCACCACATAACCTCTACTTCGGTTTACAACCTACATGAATTTTCTGCATGCATTGTCATTAATTTTAATTTTATAGAAGTCCTTCACATGGATTCTTCTAGCCTCACTACCACTGACGTTCGATTGTTTCTTTCCGTGGAAATGTGAAGCACGGGTTCCCTTGCGACTATACAATAATTTCCCGTTTAACCTCTGGCCTATGTTGACATACCGGTTCCTGCCCTCCTCGTCCACGTTGTGGAAAAATAAGGCAACAACAATGTGCGAGCATCTCATACTGATGATATTTGTATCGACTGATTTTAATGATATTTTGCAATCTAAGTTAGCATACATGTAATATTTCATAATATGTAATACATGTACATTCAGTGCCAGTACGAAACACTGTTTGCTCGCGGTGATCAAACTTGACATGCAGTGAGAGGTATTTTTATTATCGGCGACAACTGGCTGCACTCTCCCTGACCCTACCATGGATGTAAAGACTGACGGTTACGAGTATCTCGCCTCTAGGTACTCTTTTGTGTCTGGTATGGAATTGCTTGATAGGCTTACTACCGCCCATCACGCCGTTTGTCTTCGTGAATCCTTTTCTTGCGAGCTGATTGATTGGGCTTTTTAACTCAGATGTTTATAACACGTCATTGACTTTGTACCTGTCATATCGCTTACCGAATTACCTCCGAATTTACGCGTGGAATTACCGATTCCGAATTTCCTTATCCTTCGATTCCCTTGAGGGAGTAAATACACAGAAGCGTTGGGAGGCTGAGTATTCATGCAATCAGTTCGCACTTTACGGCTGGGCTTAGTTACCAGTCTGACTAAAAGTCACCGGTTGCTTACCAAGGATTGCTTACGCTTAAATGCATCAATGTGTCCGAATAGGACGATATATTGATTCTCGTATACTTGGCGATAACGCGTCGTGCGAGACCGAAGGATTGCTTACACTTAAGACAGGAGATGAAAGATAATTTTCAACCATTTAATTGACAGTTTATAAATTCCTACCAATTAATTTTCAAACAATTGATTTTAACCAATCAATTATTTAGTTAGTTTCTAGCAATATTAACCGAACTTACAAAGAAAGATTTAGATAACATTTTGATAAAAGGAAATGAAATTGATTTATCTTTCAACGCACAGATAATTTGTTTTTACTTCGTAATATGTATTTCGGCGAACCTCCCTTTTCAATCAGATTTTTAGTTCAATGCAAATTAATTCAATTTTCAACGATTGATGGAACACACATACTGTCTACCGGGAACTTCATCCCCAGTAGAAAGATTGCTCTCGAAGTTGCAACTATTTGGTCCGATGAGCGGAGTCAAACATGCGAAGAAACTGCGAAGAGTTTGTTAATATGCAAATTAAATATTGATTTGAGTTGCAGAGAATTCCACAACAAAATTAAAAACAATAGGTCTTTTCTGAGCAAGTGCGATCCAACGAAAAATACATTTCAAACAAATGAATTGAAATGACAGCTAGGTGTCCTTATGTGAGTTGTACTTTTAAAAAAGTTTTTCTTTTCAATTTGAAAACTTGCTTTTGGTTTGAAAAGGAGCAATAATTTGAGTATAGGGTATCAGCTTTTCATCAATGTAGGGAGTCTCGGTTTTGGTCCCGGATTCACCTCTCAAAAGATGAAAATGTCCCGGTTAGAGTCTCTAGATGGTAAGTCTATTCATAGGGTAAGCTACTCACAGGACAACGACGTTTGCGAGCACGCTGTGGACACGGGTGTAGACGGTGCAAGTATGTTCCGGACAGTGGTTTGAGAATTTGTCTGGGGAGGAATGCGGACACGGGTGTGGGCATTATTACGGACACTGGTGAAGGCATCGGACCGGAAGTTTTCGGTTTTGGCATCTCTATTCTATGAGCTTTGGTTTTGAGCCAATATTGCGGGAAACTTTGGTGCTGGTGTTGCTACGAACACTAATTTTGCCCATAATTGCAACACATACAGAACTAACTTTAGTAAATCAATTATATTTTTCTTTAAGACTGCTTGTAACATGCATAAACACGTGCGACGATGAACTTTGGAAATTCGGCAAATATTGAATTTAAAAGTCAGACAAATATTAGAGTCAGTAAATATTAGAGACAACGAGACAAAATTAAGTAGTAATAAAGCTTAGCGATTCAAGACAACTCGTTTTTCTGCACTATTCATGGCCTCGTAAAACTTCGGGAGTGGTTCATTTTACCATAGAGGATAGCATTCTCAAGACCGATTTTTTTGGTAGGATTCTAACTTAGGACATTTTTCGATGGCATCCCCCTCATACAAAATTGTCTCTGAGTTATAGGATAGAGGTTTCACAAAATTTAAGTTGGACTCTAACTTAGAAAAAAACTCACTGAACTCCCCCTCATGAAAATTGTTTTCGAGTTCGAAAACCAAGGTTTCACAAAATCACAATTTTGAGTGGGATTCTAACTTTGGGGGAAGTCAGTGAAAATTTTCAGGGATGGGGGTCAGTGAAGGCTTTTCTTGCAAAGAAAACCATACCATATTGAGTGGGGTTAGAATCCCACACAAAATTGTGATTTTGTGAAACCAAGATTTTCGAACTTGGACATTTCTTAGGATTGAGGGTCAGTGAAAAGAGCTAAGTCTTGGCCTTTTCAAAAAAGAAGTAGTTGATGCCGTTGGTCAGGAGGCCGTATTTTGTAAAAAAAATAAATCATTCAGGAAAATTAAATTAACAAACAAATGAAAAACAGTTAACATTTTTTGAAACATTTTTCGCCACAGATAAAAGTAACCGGTTTTATGTTACCCATGACAATAATTTTGTCAATAGAATCGGGAGCATCCTCATGGATGAAACTACCTATAAACGCATTCAAGAAAGAAGCAGAAATCTCTGGAAAATCAAGCGAACCAATTGGTCAATAACGTTCTAGAAAGCAAAATACGCAATTCTAACATGCAACGTAAGTTGGTATCAGGAATTTCAACAGCCTGTTTCTATACATTAACCAAATAAAAAAAGTGAAAATGATGAAAATTCGTTTCTAGTGAGGGCTATCGCTTCCGTTGTGAATACATCGAGAAACAAAATCGATTGGTTTTGTGCTTTAATGTTACATCGATAAATTCGTATCAGCACATCTACAGTATCAAATTCTTTAAACTAATGAATCACTTCGAGAAATTAAACTCTAATGAAGTAGCCGAAAATTCCATCTTTCTTTCTTTAGATGCTCTGAACCTCTACCCTGGCGTTCCGATTGAGCTATTTATGTGATATCTTGTTTCTCATGAAAAGTCATTGGGCTGATATTGACAATTTCAGAATTCCAGAAGATTGAATAGAGATTGAATACAACAACAAAATTTATTTTCAAATGAAAGGGTGTCTTCATGATGCACCCCAATCTTCGATCATATTCATAGGTTAGATATAGGAAAAGATAATGTCTATTATAAATTCACGCCTACATTCTACAGTTAAATAACTTGATTAACCAAAGTTACATTGATGACCGTCTCGTCTGCCCGTTGAAAAGAAAACGAAGAATATTTCGAGCTCATATTAGAGACATTCTAGTCGATTGATGACATCATAAAATTTACCATTGAAAACCCCAAAGATGGAGTACTGGATTTTTTAGACTTAGATTTTTTATATTTGGTTGGATAATAGAAAATCATGCATGAAAATATGCAAATGACATGCTGTCTAGTAATGCCTTGAAAAAGATAAATGGTTACCGAGTTCTGTCAAAACTAATTTCGTAAAACCGAGAATAAGGGACACGCGTAATCGATGTAGCTTGTACCTCTACGATAACAAAAAATGGAATTCTAAAATTTAATATTTTGAATAAAGAAAATTTTTGATTTTTTGATGTACTGATAAGGATTTGAGGGTGGTTGATAAAAATCTTCAAAAAATAAAACTAGTAAAAATAAAGATGATAAAAATGCATTTTGAAGTTACCATTTATAAGCCACAGTCCTAATCGGAAAATAAATTATCAAATGAGAAAATATAAGTTCAATGTCCGTCACGTCTGCACGGTCAACAAAAGACTGCTCAATGTTTTAGAAAAAACAGTAAAACAGTAAACACAACGATTGCAGAATATATAACACATTATCCCAAAATCATAATTGTGAGACATAGTGTGTTGTCCATCAGTTCCCTTGCAGAAAGTGTGGCGAAAAATATATAAGTAAAACTGCTAGACCATTCTGCATTAGATACAGCGAACGCAGTTACAGTATTCGAAATAAAAATGATTTAAGTGTTTTATCAGAGCAAATCAAGACCTGTCTTGTTAACAATTCGATTGATAATTTTGATGTTGAATTTTTTCGCTGCATAAATGATCCTGTTGAAGCAAACGTGATGGAATCGCGAATAATCAATAAACGCCATCCTAAAATGAATGGACGGAGTAGTCATGAGACAGCCGGAGCTATACTGCGTATCTAACGAGCCAGTTGGCATTTTATAGCTGCCTCGAGAAAGGGTCTGGACCCGAAATGTCTGCTGTGTATATATTTTGTACTTTTGAATATTTAATTACTATTCTTGCTGCCATTAGATTCGTGAGAGAAGATGCACACTTTTATTGAAATATTGGTCATTTATAATTCGATCCCCTAAGGTATAATGAACCAAGCTGAATCGAATGTTACTGCTCCCGAAGCTCTACGAGGCCGGGAACATTGCGAAAAAACGAGTTGTCCTCAATGCGACACTTTGACACCGCATACATATTTACGATAACAGCAGATACTGCACATACTTTGATATACAGTACATACATCACATCAATCCATCACATGTGTTGTACTGACCATGAAATATTCTACAGTGCCTAGTTTATCAGAAGACATGCAACTCTCATATTGCCACACTAAATCTCTATCCCGAGCTTTTGATGGTATTGCGATATTCAATCAGTAATCACAGTTTGCTATGTTATTGATTGATACTCGTTCGATATTTTGGCGAACATCTGCATGAGGCGTCTCTCGAAACACTAACTCGCAAAAATTTTACTGCTATGCCTTTTACTTTTAAACGTGTATGATAAACCAAAACTTTACCTGTTGTCGTGTCAGATGTCGTTGTAGCCTGAGTTGCCGTCGTTGATGTTACTGAAAGGATAGTAGTGGGCTTCGTTTTCTTGTCTGAAATTAAAAAGTCATATTTAAACAATTAGATATCAGTTACTGCATGCAATTAGAGCATAATAATAAGAGACAAGAATCATGAATTTGTTGTCATTGGTATAGGAAATATATGTCAGACATTGATTACAAAGAAAATGTTTAATGGGGCTAACAATATAGGCCTCTCCTAACCCACAACAAATTAAAAGTTAATGAAAGAAGTAATGTGTTTTGTAGTACTACAACGAGGATGTTTTTTCTACTGTAATGAATGTAAGATAATAAATCATCAGACTAACTACCTATGTCTGTACCGTTTGTCTTCAAACTCATCTTTAGAAAAG
Organism: Prostheceraeus crozeri; assembly: GCA_907163375.1. Lineage (NCBI taxonomy): Eukaryota > Metazoa > Platyhelminthes > Polycladida > Euryleptidae > Prostheceraeus > Prostheceraeus crozeri. The sequence goes on along the minus strand of CAJQUW010012295.1, from coordinate 15,740 downwards.
ATGCTATCCGCTACTTTGTGGCTGAAAACGTAGCAATAAAATTGTTTTTATCCACCCACATAAGGCTGTGCTGACACCTTGGCCTAATCAAGGACACGTGGTAGAATATATAACCACAAAATCGTATCCATTTTCAATTCAGATCGATGATTGCTCAGTGCTAAACAAGGAAATCTTTTTTTCATAGGGGAGAGTGGGGTATGTTGGCCAATTTTTTGAATTTTGATTTCCCATTCATGCAGATCTTACTGTTTTCGGCGACTGAAAATTTCATTTACAGGATTTGAATGTCAATTAACCATGTTTAGTCGGAAAATTTCATAAAGTGACTTCAATATTTACTTTAAGAATTATGCTGTTTTTGGGCAATTTACCCAAATAATAGGGTAAATTGTCCTACCACTTGTGGTAAATTGGTCTGGATAGTTGATTCTGCAAAAGTTTTGAAGGCCGATGTATATCACTTGTATATTGAAAAACAGTGTGCAATCGACCGATATATAATAGATGGGTATATATTTCGAATGTGCACATACGTACGAGTATAACTGCTATAGTATGACTGCTTTAGATTATATTGTCAATCGAGCGAAGTGAGTTTTAGGCCTACTTCTATGCTGGTACCCAATAATTTTGATGCGACTTTGTGCTTAATTTAGCGAGGAAGCAAGCTCCTAAATTGAACCTTTCTAGTTGACGAATTTCTTATTGGTTAATCCCTCAATTTATTGCAGTCGAGACCAAGAGAGTACACAGGATTTTTTTTTGAGGGGCGGAATGTTGATCATTTATTTATCTCATATGCATATTTTGACATTATACATATATTATTTATTGCATGATTTAATGTAGATTAATATAATAAAAATAATAATATATAGCAATTATATTAGTATATATCTTATATGCATTATTTATTTCATATCACATATGCAGACCAATTCCCAATTGATCCATCTCTTGTTATTGACAAGTTTGCAGAAAGCAGCGGTAGGCACTTGGGCTTCCTCTTATCAGCTCATTCATGACTTTTGACCAATACTTCAATTTTTAGCTAATAAAGTGTTATGAATTATGACCAAAACATTTTTACTTTGGTACAAACTCTGTTCATTTACTAATTGAACATTGACAACTATAGCCAAAAAATTGGAAGAGAAATGAACAAGTATTGATACAGAAGCATCTATGTAAATTACCTCAAGAATCCATTACCATTGTAAAATTCTGATCCCTAATACTCGAGTCAGGCGTATTGCTTATTTTAACGTGTTTCTAAATTTATCTTTAAAATTTTCGGGAGGGGGAAGCGGCCGCCCAACCGCCCCTCTCCCTCGGTACGCTCCTGGTTTAGACTCGCTCTAAAGAACCCTTCTATAACAAATCTTATCCATGAACTCTAATTTCTTTTGTTATATTCAATAGGGATCGAATGAAGTAAAATATATTTGAATCCAGATCATGTGAAAATGAAACGCCTGAATTTTATCTTCCCTAACAGACTCGTCTCATTGTGATCTAAAACTGCTCTCGTGATCAAATCCATATAACCGATAAAACTGGATTGTATTGGAAGTCAGATCGAACACTCGCACAAAAATATAAAGATTCTGCATCTACCGGATTCCAATCATCCACGGATAGAGTGGCGAGTGACGTCTGCACGAATACAACAGGAAGTCATGAGCAGAAATCGCTTTGTATTGGAAAATGCTGCCATGTACATATTGTACATGTACAGGGTGGCGCACGAGTGTATTAACAGTAAAGCACCCTCTAAATCTGATGCATTGATTATTCTTCTTACTAAGTTATCTGCGTGTGCATTGAACACAGGCAGCTGCCAGTCTTTATCGATCATTTGCAGGAATCACTTCTACAAGCTAGACTTCGCATGTGAGTCAAACTCACACGCCATTCAAACCAGCAGAGGTCGTACATAAATTAAAAAAACATATAAAATATTAAAAATTTTGCACTACAATCTGCTGCTAAAAATTCTAAATTATCAACAAGACGTCGCAGTAATGAATTGGGGATAAGCCGAAGATCACTGCAAAGAATTTTACATAAACTAAAGATGAAGCCCTACAGGCCACATTTGGTGCATGGTTTATTAGGCAATATACAGGCGCTTACAATTTTGCCAGTTGTTTGTAAATGATTGTCATAACAATCCTGAATTCATGGATTTGATATTTTGGAGTGAGGAAGCAATTTAAATTATTTGGTGGAGTAAACAGACAACTGTGTTTATTGGGACACAGTGAATCCTTCTAACAAACTTGAATCACAGTTAAACCAACTTGGTATTACAGAGTTGGCCGGGATAACTTCAAGTTGAATAGTTTGACCAGAATTTTTCGAAGGCATAGTAGTAAATGGACAAAATTATCTAGATCGACTGTAAACAGCAAATGTTTCAAACTTGAGGAACCGACACGATTTTAATAGGATATTTTTTATGCGAGATGGTGCACCACCCTTCGCTAGAGCAGTTCGTGTATACCTTGATCAGTGCTTCCCTAACAGATGGATAGGTAGGCGTGGAGTCATTGAATACCCCCGGGTCATTTTCAGATAAATGGGCCAATTCGTGAAAATCGTGTCACCAGTACTTTATTCATTAGATTAACTATCGATTCTGCTTCTTCTACTGTCAATGTCAGATAACCACCTCACCCACTTCCGACGTTAGGGAAGAAGTGATGTACAAACTTTCTTTACACGTATCGTAGATTGATTAAGTGATTAAGTTAATTTCAGATCTCCACTTTCATTAAAAAAAGTCCGTCATAGAGTACATGTCACCAACTTTGGTGTAACATTCGTCACCATAACAATAATTCAATTCAACATGTTCATAAACTAGTGTTAGAAACAATCTATGTACATTTTTCTGAAGTCCAACAAGTGTAGAAATAAAATCTATTTACTTTTTTGACTAGAAATAAGTGAAAAACCAGACAAACGTTATTGTTTTTGGGTAAGTCAGGTAGATTGGTTAAGAATGTAACATTCGTCACGGAGATTTGACATAGATAAGCTTATGTAAGAATATCAATATTTTCGTAAAACTTTGATCTTTATGACATCTCGCAATAGCACTTTTTGAACGGACTGAAATGTTTTAAGTTTTTTCACAATCTTAGACAAACTATAAAAATGTAACATTCGTCACGGTAACATTCGTCACGTGACGAATGTTACAGAATCAGAGAAATCTAGTTAATCTTTCTTTAACTGTATTGTTTTTATATTGTATCATATAAATAATGATTTTTCTCATTTCAGATGCCCCTGACGCCTGCTGAACGTTCAAAAAGATACCGAGAAAAAAAGAAACATGATTTAGAATATAAAGAAAAAAATCGCGAGAGACAAAAGAAAAACTACTTTCCTGTTCGTGTTCTCGGTTTACGGAAGCTCAAACAAAGGAGGAAAACGGTTGCATCACGTGTACAAAAGCATCGCAGTAAAAATTGTAAAGAAGAATCAGCTCAGGTAAGAATTTAAATGCCATATTCTAATAATTTTTGTCTGAGTTAATTCGATTTTTTATTTTTTCAGGAGGTCGAGGATCATAGAAGGAAGATGACTAGGAAGAGAATTTCACGTGCTAATTCACGTGCTGGAGGGAAAATCAGAATACTTCTTCGAACAAACGGTCGATTGGAGCAGAAGTATAATAGAACAAAGAAGCAACTTGAGAGAACTCGATTAAAAGTATCACAAAAAAAGCAAGTGATGACGGAAACTGATTTTGGTGGGTTCGACTCACAAGTACATTCTTCACCTAAGACCAAACTTACAAATGAGTTTCAAGCTGCCGGCTTATCAACATCATCTTTGCCACCAAATCTGATAAAAACTTTAGTTTTCAATGAGTCAGTAGTATCTGAAATCAAAGAGAGTCGTTCAATGGATAGTACTAAGAAAGGATCCAGTGTAGGTAGGATTCTTTCCGGTAGAATAATGAAAAAATATCGGTACAATAATATGGCTCGCAAGACAATGAGATTTTCAAAAAGATGTTCAAAAACTTCAGCATCCAAAAATACCATCTTTGTTCGCAAACTTCGTACGCAAACGAAAGTTTTGATTGGAAAATCAGTAGTGGATTTTTTTTATCGTGATGACGTTTCGCGCGTATGTCCTGGAAAAAAGGACACCGTGACAATAGATAAGGATCGTATTCAGAAGCGTTTTCTTACAGACTATATGAAAAATTTGTATAAGAAATTCTCCAGTGAAAATCCTTCTTTGAAATTATGTTACACAACGTTTACAAGACTCCGTCCGGCTAATATCAAACTGGTGAACTTCTTTAACCGAACGACTTGTCTGTGCAAATACCATCAGAATTTTGCTCTTTTGCTGAAATCATTGAAGGAAAACGGGTTTGATGTCGTCTCAAATAACCCTGATAAGTTTCTTGAATGCATTGATGAAGTACCTCAGAGCTCAGACGCGTTTGATCTTATGTCTTTCATACTGACTAAATCCTCAGGAATGCACTCTGAAACGATAACTTTCAATAAATGGGATAATGTGAAAGATGCCAATGGTAGGTCTAAGGTTAGACTAGTTTCAGAAACTCTTGTATATGAAGATTTTCTTCAACTTTTCGTTGAAGCCGTTCCCGTTTTCAAACATCACGTAAACCGCGTCTACAATCAGTTCAAGTTTGTGAGAAACTTGAAGGAGAAGCTTAACACATCTGAGGTTCTTATACACATGGATTTTGCACAGAATTACTGCTGCAGTTCAAATGACGAGGTGCAAAGCGCTTACTGGTCGCAGTCGCAAGTAACTATTCATCCTCTCGTTGCCTACTTTAGATCTGATGACGGAGAAGTACATAGCTCTTCACATTGTGCCATATCTGGTGAGCTTGAGCATTCCGCAAGCATGGTTTTTGCAATCATAACTTCTTTTATTCACCAACTGAAAGAAAATGGAAAGATAAAGCGGGTGCATTTCTTAACAGATAGCCCAACTTCACAATACCGTAACAAAAGTATCTTTGCTGTCGTTTCATGCTTCGAGAAAGTCTTCGATCTGTCTGCAACATGGAGTTTCTTTGAGTCATCACATGGTAAGGGTCCATGCGATGGAATCGGAGCAGTGATTAAGAGAGAGGCGGATAACTCGGTGAAGCACGGCAAACACATAATTCAGACATTTGCTGAATTCCAGTCATGGGCTAAGGAATTCCAAACAAATTCAGATTTTCACCATTTCTGACGCTGATCTTGACGCCGCTAAGAATAGTCTCGCCACATTGTCACAAGATATCTCATCGATATCCTCAACGATGCAGGTCCATTCTGTTATAGGAATTGGAGTTCCGTATCATGTTATCGTTCGCAACTTATCTTGCTGTTGTGATAAATGTGTCATGGGCAAATACTTTGACTGCCCCTGTGATGACATTGATTTCCACCCAAAAGTCGAAGTATTGAAAAAAGTACCTCCTCAAAATGAGGACGTCATCGTTCTGAAAGCAGATGACGAGGACTATGAGAACTTTTACTTGTTCAAAGTTCATTCTTTGTCTCAACTTACAAGGAAGTCGAGAGATGATTGTGGAAATGAGTACAAAAGAGGTACTAATGTAATCCATGGATCCTACTTTAGTAAGGTAGATTCTAGGATAAATTATCAAGAATTGTCTGACTCTCAAACATTTGTGCCAGTTAAGTGTTGTTTATTTGCTCTTCCACGTACAGCATATGCTTATTCAATGACAAAACTCGCATCGTAATCAAGAGCGACTATGTCTTCAATATTAAAACAGTGTTGAAGCTTGATCAATAACTGGCTTGTAAGAGAATACGATTATGAATACTTCAAGTATTTTGTACTTTTGATGTTTGTATGTAGAGTTAATAGAATTTTTTATTCACTGCAATACGAATCTGTTTTACTTAAAGACATGTACTCTTACGTAGTGTACATACCATAAATGATTCTTGACAAAAGATATGCTTAATTTGGGCTAATATTATAAGCGTATACAAATCGTGTAACAGTCGTCACGTACAAGTTGAAGCCTTATCGAGGACTTCAGTTAGATTATGAGGGAATTGCCCAATTGTACAACCAAATTTTGTTATTATATCGTTGTATGGTAACTCAAAGTGCTTTTTAATGCCTTTGTTAACGTATTAACCTTACATATAACTACAAAATAATAATAATATACATAAGTGTGCCGTCAAAATCATTATTATAATGTGATATTTCTTCAAACGAAATGGGTGCAATACCACTTGAGAGTATCAAACCACTTCAGACGTATTCAGTAACCTCTTACTGACAATTAAGATGGAAACTAATGCGTCAATCAGAATATTAGTACTATTCATTCGAATCTCAATTGTTTTTGCTAATATTACGTAATGTTTTTCCTAGTTATTTTCAACATGCTGTAAAAATTTAACTAAGAACTTCCTAGTTCTAATTTTTTGCAGATGATGCCTTCATACCATGTATTTATCAGATATTGATAGGACTAGAAATTTTGAGATACTTTATTTTTTCGTATTTTCAAAATCGAATTGGCCCATTTATCTGAAAATGACCCCACCACGTTCACCAGATCTGACGCCTATGGATATTAGTACATCGGGAATCATTAGATGATGTGTTTCAAGAAGACCCAAAAATATCGCTGACCTTCGAAAATTTATCACTCAATCGTATTAGTCAAGCGCCTTTTACTTAGCTGTTAATACACTCGTGCGCCATCCTGTATAATGCATATTGCACTAATTGCAATGCGCGTTTTTCAATCATTCGATCATTTTATGATTGAACGACATTTATGTATTATTAGCATTTAAAATGGAAAAAACGTGAGTTCTTCAATTTCTGAAGTCTACAAGGTATAAGGTCAAAAAGAATATGCTTGGTGTGCTTTAGGCGACACTATTCAAAATCAGTAGGATATGTGAGCTAAAAAGCATGTTTTATAAACCGTTCCTCGCTATAACGAACCTTCCACATGGATCCCGCGAGGTCATTATAGCGAGTTCCGACTGTATTTATTTACTCCTACTATATTATTTTATTACTCGATCCTTTAATACTTGAGTGCCTCAAAAATACGACTGAATGCATGAATCAGTTGTTACCGAGCAATTGATGTGTGCGTTATAAACTAGTTAATGATTGTGAGCATACGTGGAAGTAAACCAATAAAAACCTGGCATATAAAATTTCAATGATAGCAACGTATGGAGATCGATATAACAGATCCAATTACATCGTCATACTGACAGATTAGGCCTATACGCTATCTTAGACTTAGTCTACCTAATTGATGCAGTTAGAGCAATTGGAATTGCAAACATAACATAGCATAAAGGATACTTGCTTTAAGTCAGACAGCTCATACGCCAGACTATACAAACGCAATTTTTGTTTACTTTTTTCGTTTGTCTTTTTCGTTGCGCTGATGCATTTATTTTTTTCTTTTCGGGAAACTGCAAAAGTAACTATTTCGCAAGCTTCTGAAATTATTTTTGATGCGTGCACCGACCTTTTGATGGTCCCACTTTCAATGGACTGAAATTCATTGGGCGGTCTTGCTTAGACGTTTGGGGTTCTCGATTCATCTTGGCCAACCTGTCCCAATAAAAGTTGGCCATCTTGCCCCAGTGTTTCTCTGTACTCTTAAACTGAAAAGTCAAACTAATTTTCATAATGATGCAGCTATGTTTAGCCTACTTTACAAGTGAGTGAAACCATCAATCATCAGGTCATTACAGTGTTCCTGCTCTTTGGTTGCACGATGAGATTTGACAAATACTACTGTCACTTACTTTTACTCACCGAGTGCTAAAATCGTTGCGACACTGCAGCGCAGACGGCATGAAATGATTCCGACTATTATCGTCAAAGTTTTATGGACCTCATCTGCGACCCTGTTTACCCAAGAGGAGAAGTTACGACGGAGATTACGTCTTCTTCGGCGATGAAGGGTTCTGCAAGACTCACGTTGACCATTAAGGCGAGCTTGGCGGCAGCGAGCCACTAGATCAATGGAAAATTTCCGAGATCCAAGGTTTGTTTCTAGGGCGTCTTTTACCAAGAACTGCCAGAGCAGTAGGTATGATCGTCGAAACGAGCTGCTCGCACGTATCTTCAAGACTGATAGCATCGTCAAGTACGGAGAGAGTAATGCTGCTAGCTACTGCCACAGAGTAGCGACTAACGTAGTGAGGGGTCCGAATTCGGTCTAGCTCTAGGCTGCGGTATTGTGTGCTGTCAAGCGTCGTTGTCGTTTTCCATCGAAGATTAAACGTGGCAACAAGTACGTGATGGTCGGTGCATCCAGTTCGGCACTGCGAAACACACGGCAGTCCATGACCACATTCCAACGACCACTAACAAGTATGTGATCTATTGTTTTTGAAATTGTGTTTGTATTACTGTACCAAATTGTTCGATGAATATTACGATGCTGACACGTGACAATGTTGAGCTGAAACTCTTCCACAGTGTGGTAGAGTCTATCCTGCTACACAGCCTGGAGTCAGTGCCAATGTCAATGATCCAATCGGGAAGTGACATGTCGAGGTCTCGTACGCAATTACCTCGGTATTCATTACCTCGAAAAACTTTCAACCGAAGACTTGACGGCGCGAACCGGTGTTCTTCAAATTCAGTGTCATCCTTCACTGACGTCGACAGAAAATGGTGGAACACTTCGTCCGCAGCTGCGGACATGACTGCCTAGTTCCACTACCCTTGGTGCTGTTGAACCAGCCTACGAACGCCAGCGTCGAGGCCAAGTTCGAACTTAAACCCAGATCGACACATTATGCAAGTCAAACTTGCTCCTTTTGCAACTCATCCCCGAGACTACTGACTTTCCCATCTGTCCTCTTTTCAAAACGCGTGCGTGCAAAGCCTAGTTGACAACTTTTCGTCCAAATGTGTATCATAGCATAAAACGACAGCGGCTTGCATATACATGCACCTGTACATTGAAATTGACGTTTACAAAACTCGAAACCGCACCGAAATCGAGATTTCTCTAAAAACCCAGCTGAAACCGACCGACCTCAAAATCTTATAAACGGTCGAGCAATAAACATCAAGGTATCTAATCCTACATTCAATGAGTCGTGACCACTCCGAAATAGATTCGGCGTTCATCAATAATGGTAGGCTAATTCTTAATTGTTCATGAGAAATTTATATTAAAATCATGGTATTCACGGATGTAATGACAGCAAAAATACAAAAATAACTTTTAATATTCTTCAAAGCGCATAACAAAAAATGCAGCACTTTAATTGACATTTAGATTTCCTTCTTTAATACATACGAAATAAGTATCATAAAAGGATGTCGCATACCAGCATTTTTCCATGGATCTGTGGACACTTTCGCTGTGGTTTTCCTTGTTGATGTCTCTGTGGATGAGAATTAAGAAATTTGATATTACGGAGTCTAAAACTCTGCTAATTTTTCTTCGAGATTCTTTTAGTCACTAATTCAACAGTTGAGTACACATACAAGTATATACTAACAACTAAGTAAGACTAGACATGTTGACGATCGAGGTATCGTTTCGATAGGGCCCAGAGGCCGACTTCTCCGCGCACCCGGTTCCATTATCATGCTTGAAGAATTTGAAAAGATGGAATCTGGATGCTAGCATAGATGGATGCTATTAACAGACAAGTAATTGTTTCTCAAACGTGATATTTGACTTCCAGCTCACATTTTTCTCCTTCTTCATACTACTTTCTTTTATTTGTAGTAGCGTTATTTCATACCGTGTTGCTTCTATAGAACTTTCATTTGAATTTTATATTGACTTTTGTGAGTTATGTTCACAGTTTGCTGCACTGTAGAGCCTACATTCCGAGCTAGTCAGTCATTCGATGCATGATAATCTGAAATACGATAATGCATACGACGGTCATTGATATAGACTTATTCCTTTCACACAGACTTATTACGCAGAGCTCTGTGAGGAGATATTTTTTGACACTTCGTATCAATAAAAAGTTTCGTTTTGATATTTGATTTGGTATCAATTAAAATAGGAATATTTACATGATGTTACTAGTGACTGTTATCACAACGTACTCGTACATGTAGCGCCACTAAAATATATCAGTTCATCCATATGTATTTGAAGCTCGAATTATAATAATATTATAATAATATTCAAGCGTTACGCATGCTTACTCCATTTGCTTTTCAATGAATGTCATTCTTTCGTCAAATATACAACTTTCTACTTAAATCTAACATTAGCGGAAGTTAATGAGATTTGAATCGATTGCCATCAGAAGCAACAAAATGTTAGTTTGACGAATTTTGTGGGATAAGTTTCACACATGTAGTATCTAACATAATAAATGCACGAATAAATGATTTAGGCCTTCTGCAATCTTTATTTTTTAACTTCATTTGATTAAGAAATGTAACATTTGAAATTTAGTCTGTAGGGCCCTCAACTTAATTAATCATCTCTCTACGAGTTAAATAGGTATCACTAAAAAGGATAGTCAAGGATTATAACAAGAAACAGAGTCGTTTGAATTTTATTAGAACTTTAGGCGTTTGTGGTACATGAACTTTGATTATAAGATAATTTTTATGAAGTTGCATGTCTATTTATCATGTGACAAGTGATCTGATACACTTGAATCTTCATAACAAATCTTAACAATAATTTTGATACTACGAGGCCTCTATCTAGATAGACCTAGAATCTTGAATGAAAATGAAACTAAAGATGATGCCGAAGCGGAAATTGCACTTACATCATTCACCCTTGCAGCATGTGGGTTAGGTGGGTCGTGGGTCAGGGTACCACGTGGGTCAGGTGGGTCATGGGTCACATATGCCGTGGGTCAGGTGGGTCATGGGTCAAGCTTCGTTGAACCACTTCCAACTCTGATTTGAAAGCATTATCAACATAACAAACGGCGGCCGCAGGCCGGAGTTTGTTATAGGATAATGAATGAAAATATCGTATGATATCCATCATAACGCATAGTTTTACCTGTAATTCAGAGTGTGATATCTGATGGTTCCCGTTTGTTATGTATGCACGGAATATATCAGGCAATAACCATGGATTTCTAAATGCCATGGAAATCTATGCAGAAGTCCATGGAAATATCCAAATCCATTCATTTTCATTCGAGTCATTTAGCGCATGAAGATGGCGTGAATTTCCATCAATAGCCTATTTATAGCCTACCACTACATCAGTGGTGGGCAACGCGTGGCCCGCCGACCCATTGTTGGGTGGCCCGCCAGCGATCCTAATATACAAAGTGGCCCGCGGATATTAGTCCGGCAGCCAGAACGAGTTTCTGCAGGGAACGAGGCCGAAACTGAGACTTCCGCAGAATGATGTACACCCTATGCCTACTACGAATCTGCACGTCTGCCGAGTTCTAGTGAGTTCCTCTTCTTGTCAGACAGGATCAAAGAAAAACACATGTAAATCCAATGGGACGGAGATTGCAGTTTTTGGTGAAATTTTCTATGTTTTCGCTTATCAACTGGAAAGTATTAAGTCTAGAGTCATAATTTTTTACATGGAGTATCTTCAGGTCATTTTCTATGATGTGCATGTGCTTTTATCATGCTTCTGATCGCAATGTATGTGAGAATGTGGTTGAAAGTGGATAAAGTTGCTCAAAATGTCTGTGTTTGCCGACATTAAGAGGCTTGCCAAATCTAAATGTGTTCAGCTTTATAGACAGAGGTGCATGAACATGAAAGGAAATGACCTGAAGACATTCCATGCCAAAAATTGTGACTCTGGGCTTCCGACTTTTCGTTTGATCAGAGAAAATATAGAAAATTTCATTTTAACCAAAAATTGCAATCTCTGTCCCATTGGATTTACATGTGTTTTTCTTTGATCCTGTCTGACAAGATGAGGAACTCACTAGAACTCGGCAGACGTGCAGATTCGTAGTAGGCATAGGGTGTACATCGTTCTGTGAAAGTCTCAGTTTCGGCCTCGTTCCCTGGAGAAACTCGTTCTGGCTGCCGGACTGTATTGGAGACTGGTCGCATTGCTTCAGTGCTAGCAAAATTTCTTAGCGGACTATATTGTTTGAATCGGCAATGTGAAAATGGTCGTATCCGACTTAAACCTTTAAAAGGCTGGAGGTTGATCTTCTTTAGAATTCGCAAAAGCATTAACTAATGATTTATTGAGCAATATGATGGCACAAAAATTCATATTCGATTGCTCAAACCATGTTCCGTTCACAATAAATATCTTCTCAGCATGAATGTAGGTGACATAGTCATCAAATGCGTAAGTGCTAATTATCACATTACCAATAAGGGCATATTACTATAATTCAATAACACAAAAACACTTCCGGAATTAGTTTCCCTATCCACAGTTCATTTTTCATATTAATTTTAGAATGTAAAATACAGTTCCAAGATAAAAATTTTGTTGAATACACTGCTGCTGCATGCATTAACAAATACAATTATGCAATGTGCTACCACCATGTACATGTATAGTACAGCATTCTCTAAAATTACGCTCAAAGGTATTTAATAAATGAATTTTGAACATACCTATTTCTGCCTTTTAAAAATTGGTGGCCCGCGAGCCCTCTCAATCAATAAACAAGACCAAAGTCGTGAAATCTTGCTGTTGCAGGTTATTGAGCATAACATACCACCAAGCGGGGTATCAACATCAATGGACAGTGGCAGATTACAGTATGCGCTCAATTAAGATGGAATTCGTCGATGGACCCTATTACAAGAAGCAAGCAAGCCTCCAATCCAAGCTTCTATTTCGCAAAAGTATGATGCAATTCTTGTATGTGCATATAGCGACACACTAATAGACTTTTTCCGTTGAACCCCAGCTCTTCAATCTATGTATATGCAGCTAAGGGACGTTCAACTCCCAGAGCATGTACTGGCCTGGAGGATAGTGACTTTGGTAGATCCGCATAAAGATCTCTGAATATGAAAACACACACAATTCTCTGTGATAAAATAGTCATCAATTTTCGTTTAATGAATGTTGAGTAATTCAAGGCCGGGAATAAATCACACATGTCATATCGCTTCATTGCTCTTGAATTCCCGAATAAAGTCCACCAGTGGTCCAAATTATTATACAGGAGGAGGTTTTAGATAAGACAGTGGGAAAATCAATGAAAATAGAAAGTCACAATTTATTTGAAATTGACCATTGATGATATGCTTCTATGTGTACATGTACACTGCACAGATTCTTCCGACAATTTCTCTGCAAGATTGTGCGGGGAGTATTAATTAGTATGTACAACAATCAAATCAGCTGGATTCTGATGCATTTTACAATAATGAAGTTTGCCACTTGTTCCATGGCTTTATCCAGATATACACTACCGTCATTAATCAAGTCTACCAAAGTCACTGGCCTCCAGTCCAGTACATGCTCTGGGAGTTGACCGTCCTTTAGATGTCTTGTATTAATTATAGATGTCCCTGGTATATGTGATATTTAGTCATCTAGGAATTCATGAAAATTTCCGTGTGATACTTTCTCATATAATGCACTGAGATAGTAAGACCAGAGACATCTGCACTAAATTATGCGTTATGATTCCAATCGATAAATATCCTGTGATTCAATGAACCTTCGTCATAAAAGTTGTTCAGCTTACTACATATTTGAGAGGGCCAATATTAGATTGTCTGATTCAGTATGAATCGAAAGAGATTTTCGGTCGCGCAACCCGGGTTGACCTTTGGTGTAAAATGGTCAATAAACAGTGTCCCAAAAACTTATTTTTTCTAATTCCGTCTTTGAAAAAGTTATGTTAATATTAATGACGCCTTAGCCACGTTGGAGAGGTTGGTCCCCCATTTGATTATCTGTGCCTCCTGAAATCAAATCTCCATGATGGACGTACCTGTAAAAGGATATGAAGACAAGTTATTTCATAGCTGTCACGTCCGTAAATGCAAAGGACTATTTCCGATGTGAAAAACTTGCCTTGTACTCCGCACAAAAATTGCATACTGAGTGTATTAGATCCTCATAATTGATTATGTCTCATGATGTCACTAGGTTGGTAGTCAGGGTCTATGTTAATTCTCATTATCAGTCGTTATCAACTTTCTTCGAATGCGTGTTATCCTTGAAACAAAAAGCAGGAGCGCATTTCTCCATTTATTTATTTTTTTAATTATAAGTTTTTATCCCTTTGTCCAGTAACCTTTGCATGAAGTTTAGAATTTGTCAAATGATTCTGTGGTGGTTTTGTGAAGTCACATTACATTAGCTTTGAATTTTTATCTCTACACTTCCTCACAGTGTTTTAACATTAGCGTCAGTAGTGAAAACTGTGCCCTACTTGCGACGGATAGGTACATGGATAGGTACATGTAAAGTTTAGTGTTATCAATAGGTACATGGATAGGTACATGTAAAGTTTAGTGTTATCAATAGGAACATGGATAGGTACATGGATAGGTACATGGATAGGTACATGTATACTTTAGTTATCGATAGGCACATGGATAGGTACATGTATAATTCAGTGTTATGAATAAGAACTTGTATGAGATCTGTTTTACTGGATAGGTACATGTGTTTGGTACACTCAGTTGAGTACACTGTGTTTGGGAACGTCTATGATCAAACTTGTGTGGTTTGATTCTGAGCACTTGGGTACGTACCGATAGACGTCCGTTGTTTGATTTTGAATGGGTTTGCTCAATTGCGACTATTGTGACAATTATTTTAAATGTAGCACTATTTAGATGTGAAACTTTAATGTGCAGTTATGATTTAGTTGCTCCCCAATAAGAAAACCAATTCCAGAACTATGTTTAAAGTGAAAAAGACAAGAGATTTACAATGTAAGTTTAATTTAAGCATGAAAAATAAATGATGGGTGTAGATCACGTCCCTCAGGCGACTCCATGATCTTTAGGAAGTCATCACACCATTCATGAAATGTTTTATTGTTGCTAAAGTCATGATCGCACTCGTGTACCGGACACTTCACTGGTAGTCCATTCCGCCTTTGAAGTGCTGACACAGTCAAGGTCTTCCACAGGGCCACTTTGCAGCCGCAAGACAGATGCATGGTCATGTCCAACTGACCTCCCATAATGACTTGGCTGTCATTTTGAAAATAAAATAATGGCTTTGAGGACATGCTTCTTGTTATGGAACGTTGAGGATAAGTACTTAACAGTTTGGAACAATGACATCCTTTATATAGTTATATATATTCTTTAGGGAAGTTCGGCACCTCTCTGATTGGCTGTTAGGATTTCCTTTGTTTAAAAAGTATATAAGTCCGAGGTTTGTACCAATTCTTATCAAAGGTTCTAATCCTCACGTTTACAAGTTACAATTATTTTAAATCTACAAGTCATAATGGATCGCAAACAGAAAGCCGCAGTTGAGAACGGTACTGCTGATCGTAGTACCACTTCGCCAGTGGAACGTACCAATACACCTCCCCAATCTCCGATGGAGCGATCGACAACACCAAACGAGCCGGTGGTGTTCACCCAAGCTCCTGCATCGCCCGACTACTCGAGTGATGAAGATAGTGACGTATCAATCGAGACGATGCGTCACATGAATAAGAAGTCCATGCGAACACCACTTTATGGACGGGTCACGGTCAAAGTCAAGAACGCCCCGAAAAAGTACCACACCAAACGGGTGTTCATGAGGATGGAGCCGAACGAGCAGAACCTCACAACCG
>CAJQUW010012294.1:0-105230 GCA_907163375.1 Prostheceraeus crozeri | reverse complement strand
TGCATATATCCCGAATAATCTAGCTGGAATCAGAAAATAGAAATAGAAAATTATATCATGGAAAAATGGAGACGTTCTTATCTGCGTCCATTGCATCTTTCTATCCTTTCCGCAAACAAAATACAGACGTTAAACGAATAAATAAAACAAATATGTTGATACACACAAATCAGATGGAATTAAGAGAGGCAAAATATATAAACGATGTTTTTGGTTCCACTGATGAATGTAATTAAAGTTGAATTAACATTTAATGACAAATCATTTTAAACGAAAAAAAATTATTAAAACTTGATAAAAAATGGATAGATGAGCTAGTAAGTAAATATAGCAAAACTTTTTAAAAAAAATTCAGAACAATCAAAAAATTTGTAATATTACTTTCTATAAAGTTAAAATCTGCAGTCACATTAAAAAATATAACATCAGATACAATTATTGAAAGAACAATTAGAAAATTAGAAAAACACTTTCCTAAAAAAATTTTTAAAATTCTAGATAAGTTACAAGTTACATTCCGAAAAAAGTGTTGATCAGAATATAAGTTCTAAAATTACTCAAACAAATGGGAAAAAGATGAATAGAATAATAAATGAAGTAAATACACTTAATCAAAAAGTTGATCAAAATGAAAACTCTTAAAATCAATTTAGAAAATGTAATTTAAGAAAAAATTATGAAAGAAATAAAGAACACTTTGGAGAACACTATTTTGGAGAATGGATATCCTGTACTTTTTTTCGGTTTGTGGATAAGTACATTGTTCCTTCCGGCTCCAAAAGTTGATTGCAGTTTTGGTCTGAGGGAAGAAACCTCATACATGTAAATGTTTATTTTATTGGTGAGAAAGCTCTTGTTCCTCCTTCAAGTCCTTTCTCCAGAAGCCATCTTTGTCACGTCTTATCCCTGCAAGCTAAACCTATGGTTGTGTGGTCTTACTCGACGTGTTCCGGTCTCCAGCTCCAAGGATAACCTTCCGTTTCTGCCCAAACCAACCATTATAACAAGTTTGTGTTGTACTTGTGGTTCCAAAGTACATCGGCAGAACGGAATCGTTGGTCTTGGGGTCTCCTTAGGGACAACGTCCCTAAGTGGATTCTTGATGGACATTGGTCGTCACCCACGTAGTCGTGAACTGCACAGAGTTGCCATCGCTAGGAATTTGCTTGACTTGCGGCTGCCTACGTGAATGTAAAGAAAGATTTTAGTGTTTTTTATTTACAGTTGCTCGCCATTATTTAACATTTTACAGCAGTCTTGAAGCTTGGCTATCAAACGAGTCGCTTCCTGATTTGTGTGTACATAAAGAATTTTGTTGCAGGACTTGCTACTGCCATGCGTAGCTTGTGCGAGTTGTTGTCCACCGTTCCAGTATTGTTCAGTCTTTGTTCTATCTTGATTTAATGATTTTGTCATTCCGTGTCCACACCTCGATGCAGAGCGGGCGAAAAGTTTCGTGTGAATGTCTCAAATAACAAAAGTATGACAAACTCGGTTTTTGTGCTGTTTTGTTCTGTAACAAAATAAAGAACAATTAGATGCTGTTACAATCAAATCAGTTAAATGTTCTTAAAATAAGTTGAAGGCTCTTAAAAACGGATTTAAAGATGAATCAGCAGAAAATGCTATTCAAGTCAATAGAAAAAGAAATTAAATACATCGCACGACTGCTTGACGCAATAGATAAAGTTGCCAAAAAAAAGCAAAAAAAAAATTTAAAAAAAAAAAAATAAAGTTAATCACGCGGTTGTTGTCCATTCACACACGTAAATCTTAATCATTAAACGCCAAATATTTTTCCAAGAGTCACAATTTATTAATCCTAGAAAATGCCTATAATTTATACAACACAATCTTAAAAAATTTATGCTTAAATCAAAAAATAACCACATGAAACCATCTATGAAAAAGACTGTTTACCATTATAACAATGTAGAAACATAATTCAAAAAGGAGGATGGAATATTTTCTGGGTAGTATACGGAGCGTATCTATTCGACCAGTACCACGGTTCGGGAGTTTCATTTAATAACAGTAAAAGAAAGAACACTTTTCAGTGTGGAAATCTCGCTGTTTTTATTTTTGGTAGCAAGCAGTCAAATAATAAAATCAAAATCAAAAATTTACAGGAATTTGATTTTTTACAGGTTTTTTTTTCGGCCAAGAGGTCGAAAATTCCTGTAATTTTGATTTGAATTTTATCTATTTGACTGCTTGACCAAAAAAAAACACTGAGTTTCACACTGAAAAGTTGTTCTTGATTTTACTGTTATAGGAAGTATCGTTAATGTTATTTAAAAAGAATAAAGATTTGATTACATCTGCTGCTCAAGGAGGCAGCTGCTCACGGTAGTAAGACTACTGCAACATCAAATGCTGTTAAGTCTCAAACACGGAATTAAAACAACTAGAAAACTATTCGTACACTTAAGAATGATTCTGAAGAACTGGAAAAAAATCTAATAATAAACTTTTCAGAGGGAAACAAAAAAGAAAATTGCTAACATAGCCGCAGCAGGTGATAACCTTGAGGAGTGGTACTCCGTAGAACGTAAACAGGAGAAATCAATTGGAAGAAAAAAAGAAGGTAATGGTTTAGCAAAATTCTAAAATGATATTCGAAAAGGTAAACCAAAGAAAATATTTTTTGTGTGTGAGAAAAAACAAAGTCAAATTATTTTCATAAACTAGGTCTTCCTTAATTGAAAATAATAATTGTAGATAATAGACGATCCTCCGTTGTCAGTTACAATCAAAAAAAAGAATGACTATATATAGAATTGTTATGAATTCCGGATCTTCTAGTAGAGTAAATACTGGAGGAGATTTTAATCTTTGAAGTTGATAATCAACAAAGTTATTTATATTTACCTGATTCTTTATCCACTGTGAATATTCTTTATATAGTGATTGCCAATTTTACAACCATTACCAGATACCGATTAATCTGCATTAGAGAATATATTTCTATCCAAGATTATTTACACAAAGCGTTTTTAGATGTTTGCAACTCCAAAATATAGAAAACAAATAAGTTGATTCTCCAGGTGCTAATTGATACAATCCTGTAGATCCTTGTAACAATTGGGGGTGAAAATCAATAAAAAGCTGAACATCGAAGGTTGGTCTCCTGATACTAATGATGGTATAATTGTTTCGATTTCTTCTAACTCACACTGGAACAGATGCAGCAAGGAATTGCGAAAGATGTAGAAAACGATTGCAAATCATTTTTAAATAAAAAACAATAGTGCATATAAAGACGTGCAGGTTTAACAAAAAAGTAAACAGGACAGTCAAGTAAAATGGTCATTGTATATTTATTCGGATATTTAGATTATGATAAAATATCACATATCAATTAAAATTAATAATCACGTGATCGCACAGCAAAATAATGAATTAAAATCTTTTATGGTAAGAACTGGAAAAAAAAGCATATTTTAAAATAATGATAGACTTGAATTGTGGATAAAACATATTACTCCTAGTTTAGAGGTTGAATCAAACTATTGCAAAAAGATTAAATACTAACAAAAACCTCAATACCAGTAAAATTTTTTTTTTCTAAAGCCGTATTGCTAGGCTCTGTAACTTTTTCTGAACAAAGATATAACTGGCATTTAACTAGAACTTAAATCAAATACTTCAAGATATTTGATTAATAACTTTTCAAAAAAAAAAAAAAAAAAAACATGATTCTCTCAAGTTTTGTCATAAGAACAAACGATCTTTTCCATATTAACACAATTCGAAGTTTACAAGTTGCTTTCAATAAAACCCGATATCCAATTGATCCACTAAGCATTCGATGACACACACTAATCAATTTATGGGAGGATATGATGCTTAAAGAAATTTGTGTCGAGCAATTTGGGAGATAGAAGCACAAATTAACTCTGGAGAATTGGAAGGAATTTTATATCCTGGTTTTTCTGTTTCGATTAAGTGCACAATCTGAGATTATTATCAAGACTGGTTGTGATTTGTAACAATTAATATTGCAAAGAAAGATTCCAACAACTTCATTGATGGCTTATGGGTTTATTGCTAGAAGATGTAAAATATTCTATTGAAATTCTGTAATAGAAAGATGGTTTAGGATAGGCTAAAGCCTCTCCCCCCCCCGAACAAGGTTCTAATCGGGTTAATAACCTTGAGGACTTTGGTCTCGATCGGCTGAAGACCTCTGAACAAAGTTCTATAGGTTAAAACCCGACTTCGTCGATAAGTTAATTAAAATTTTTGGTAACTTAAAATTTGTTCTCAACTTAAAAAATTTTTTCATAACTACGAATAGATTAAAAAAAATTCTTAGGGATGAAATTTTTTCTATTAAAAATGTCGCTTAAACAAGCGAAAAGTACAATAATAATAATACAAATAAAACTGTTGAACTAAAACTACGTAACATTGTTTGACAAAAATACGCCTAAAAACTATTACGATTAACAAAAAGAAAATATTACATAAGTAAACCCCCCCCAATTATAGAGAATATTAAATTACAAAAAAGAATGGTGGAATTCTCTCTCCCATTAATTCCTCTAATAATAAGGTGGTTTATGGATAGCAGCTCCGCCTGCAGGAAGTGTTACAGGTGGGACAGCTGGTATTGTGCTAAGCAGTAAATAAAAATAAATCAGAGAAGGGCAGCATTAGTCCCCCCCCCCCCCAACCCACAGAACAGAAACGTCATAATAACAGAGTCGTGGAGCCCCGTACCAAAGTTGCTAGAAGTGAAGGACCAATAGTAGCCTCCTAATTGTATTCCCGCCCCGAATCACTAATTAACTTTAGTGTTCGATGAAGGAAAAACGTACAGGCGAGGGGGTTCTCAAAAACGCCAACTCACATTGTATTCATAATGTTGATGATTTAATAGAATCCTACCATAAATTCGAAACTAAAGATGGTTCATGGCCGCCAATATATCTAAGTCCTAGTATCGAGAGATTCGTTGACAAAACAACATTATCTGAGTAAATATATTTGAGTGAGCCTCGCATAATACTATGAATATATTCGAACTGCATCTGGGTGTGTGTGTATGGTAAGATAGTGTGTTGTGTGGAATTTGACTTAATCTGTGTGTGTAAACGGGTATATTCCCCCGCGCTCCGGTTGATAAAGTTATGATTATTTTTTTTATCTATGTGTAGTAATGTATTCTACAAATTCTACAATAGGTATCGCTCTGTCTACAACATTTAATTAATAGTAATAAAATTTCTAATTTAGGAACTTATTGAATTATTTCTTAAAAGTAACAGTTCTGGCCCATCGGCTTGCACACCGGACGGTGACATACAAATTAACATTAGAACAATCATTCCTGGATCTTTATTTCGGAGACCCCACCTAAATATTCAGAAGAAAAACATCTTCCTGGTCTTTCTGCGAGCGATATACCAGTCTGGAACTCGATTTTAGACATATAAATGACTATGATGAGAATAATAATCCAAAACCAGGTGAAAAGACCAATAAACAGAGTTGGAATGCAGCAGTTATAGACTACGATAAATTTAGGCTTATCGAAATCATGACCTAAAATCCTCGTCATGAAGCTGATAGGAAAATGATAGAAGAATTAGATAATATTCAAAAATCCTACATTTAGAGAAAAAATTGAAAGAATGTTAAAAAAGCCTATTACAAGCTAAAATATTGTTCGGTCAGGGCTTTAGACAAAACTAGCATAAACTCTGAAACCTACGCGTATGAAATTCATAAAGAATACTAGAAAAGGCCTAAAATATCTATTGAAAGTAAAAGTGTTTAATAAAGATGATATTTGGAGTGCTTTCTTGATTCATACATGCAGAATGAGTCTGATTTTAAATACGCATTAACCGTTATAGATTTATACCGTATACTCGATACGCTTGGGTGAAGCAAAAACATTAAAAGAATAAAAATGGTTTATCAGTTAAATATGCGTTTGAAGAAATATTCAAGGAAAGTAATAGAAGCCAAAGAAATTGTTTGTTGATAAAGGATTCTGAGTTTTATAAACAGAAATGTCAGCCATTATTTGAAACTGTTTATTTCACACCGAAAATGCTGGAAAAGCTGTAGTAATAGAAAGGTTTAATAGAACGTATAAAAAGTAACTTATTTAAGAAAATTTACTGAACAATGAAATCAGGAAATGGTTAAAAATATTACAGGAATTGTACAAGAGTATAACAATAAGATTCATTCAAGTTATTGAAGAAACTCCAAATAATGCTTCTAACGATCCCCGATTTAATAAGAAAGAAGATATTTGAAAATAAATTGTGAGAATGAAAGTAATGTTTATTTACAAAAGCGTAAATCGAAATTTATAAGATTGGTGATAGGGAAACGAATATTTAAGTACAAGAATAAATTTGAAAAAAGGTTTTGTTGGCTATTGGACTAAAGAAATATTTGAAGTTTGTTAAAATAAATCAAACTTATCTGATTACTTATGAAATTAAAGATTTAGATAATGAAGAGATAAAAGGTAGATTCTATGAACAATGAATTACAAAAGACTGAACTTTAATTATTCATTATTCAATTCTAACATAATATCTAGAAATGGTTACTCCTTTGCAATTTGAATAAAACATAAAGACATAATTGTCCACAATAAGTAGTTCCTGGTTTTGAATTTGAAAATGTATTACTAAATTCCATTTCCCAGTATTTCTTTTACTTCATTCTTGTAGGGGAAGTCCGTATGAGTCGAACCAATAGTTTTTCTACATTAGTATTCTTTTGCCTGCTGACCAATGTACTCCTTTTTGATCTGAGTGTGGAGATTTCGTTACAAAATTCAATTGAGGTACATTTTTTATCAATTGTAATTCATCTCCTCATTATAGGACGTGGAAATTTTTTATTCTTAAATGATCTGCGATCTTATTTAAATCGAAATTCGTAGTTGTTTGCTTACTCGTATAATTTTAAAACACTCAGTCAGACACTCAGTCACCAATTCATTTTAAATGAAATAAATTCTATTAACTGACAACGTTTTGACTGTCAACGATTTGTCTAAATCAGATACAGTTTATAAGCATCAATGAAATCCCTATGACAACGTTGGACGTTGACAACTGTAACTTTCTAAAACAATAGAGTTCAAGTAACACCCAATGAATCCGCTGCCATTTATCTGAGCCACTTCTGGATACAAAAAACGGTTATTGGTTTTGGATGTGCGTCGCGAAAACTGGCAGTCTCATTTGGCAAGTGGTGGTCAGAGAAAGAATAAGTGGGGTAACAGCTGCTTATTCTAAAATGCAATGTTTCATGACTATGCCGGAAGCAACATGCATTGGTTTCATGAACTCCGATGAGCGCGCCGTGATAGCAGACGAGTTCCCTACAATTGGGCGTTCAATGCAGTAGTGCACAGCGGAGTAGCAATCAACAGGCTATTTGTGAGGAGCGGCAGAAGATATATGCAATTGTTTAAAATATTAAACTTACTGTTAAAAATATTCCAAAACACCTGTGTGTTAAATTCTTAACTTAAAACTATCTCTTTCTTTAATTTTTTATAATGCACTTAATTTCTGAATAATAAATTGAGGATTTCCTTATCTTATTCATATTAACGTACTTTATCTTTGTGTTTTCAATGTTCATCTTGGTTCACATGTCACATTAAAGTAGAACTACGTTCCAGAGAGCTTTTTTCCACGTATCCGGTAGTAATGATTTTAAAAAAGAAGATATTCAGCGGAGATACCAAAAACTACGTAGTTAAGTCATAGAACTACGTTCATTTATTAACGAAGGATATATTCTCGGAAGTTCTTTCTTCTCGAAGTTTCTTCTTTTTGAGGTTTCCTACTTATTTAATGAAAATATTTTGAATACAATCTTCTGATATTTTTAGGTACTACGTAAATTTTTGGAACTACGCACAATTTTTTAGACTACGAGACAATTTTTAGACTACCTATTTTTCGGCTCACGTGAAATTTTATCTTATTTTGGACCTACGTGATAGCGTTTGAAACCTCTTTTCAGTATATGAAAAAATCCCAACGAGCTTTTTTAAATTTATTATCCTTAAATATTATTTTTATTTATAAAACTCTTTTTTCAGTGCTCATGGAAATATTTCTATACTTATCCTCAGTATCTTGGGGCATGAAGCTCTAAGCTTGTACATGATTACGCCGTTGCGATCTGGTTTGAGAATACCCAAAAGGGCACACAACATCAGCCTATAAATGTCTAAATATAATTTTGAAACTCATGCATTCCTCGATTGCTTTGCAAAAGTTGAAAGAGTCGAATTCGCTGATCGCCTCTATTAGAAATATTTCTCATGAAAATGGCTTTATGCTTTTCCTATGCCGTCGTGGATTTATTTCCGTTAGGTATCCAATCGATTTTTCAAATCAACATTTCTAATTTGGTTGATTCTCAAAGGGCCTTCCAATTAGTACTAAAGAAAACCTTGACCTCCACTCCCACGCTTATCTTGCACAAAACATGCATTTTCAATTTAAGACAATCTCTTTATATAAAATTGAAGGTGCTTCCATCGGGCATCGATCCTCGGTCACAACTTTGGCCTGCTCGCATGAAACTTCGATAAAAATCGAAAGTCACTGAATTCCCTAGGTATTATCGGAGACATGGTTGATCGATGCTTTTGCTGTTGTTAAAGACTCAAATGAAGCAGAAAAGATTTACATACTTGAAACTGTATTCAGAAAAGGATTCGCTTTACTTGTGAGAAACAAGACAAAGTCTCAATTAAAATTTAATGGCGATGGTCATCGAAATGTTACGGCTGTGGAGTTGTCATTGGCATCTTAATGATGCCAACACTATTTATATACATTCCTAACACTGCCCAAAGGCTCCTGTTGGATATTAAAAAACTTCAGCTATCCGTGCATTGTTATTACGCGCCGAAAGCGGCTTAAGTAGTCCTTAAAATTGCTTAAAAAGACAGTTTTTTAATATATCAATCGACATTTTCACTGATCTACTCTCATCACGTATCAACCTCACAAAATCAAAAAAATGCTGATAATTTTTAACTTAATTCCAGCGATATCAAAAGCTTTCTCTGGCGCCTCCTGTACATTAGAAACCTTGAAAATCAAAACTAAAAAAACCCGTTGATAGCTTAACAAATTCCTAGCCCTTCGAACCACAGAATCGCCTGCATAACTCTAAAAAATAGCTAACTTTCTTACTATCTTCCGGAACAAAAGACAAGCAGAAGGTCCCAGTCTCTCCTCTGATTTTGTATATAAATTAATTTGGGAATTTATGCTCACCACGCAAGCTGTATTGGTGAGACCAGACGTCATCTGTACACTGAAATGAAAGACCATAATCGCAAGCCGGCATTCCAACTGAAAGTGAAATATTCTAGGCCCCCTTTTAAATTACTATGCTGACCTTGACGATTCTTTCTTTCTCCGTTTACCTACATAAATAAGTACACGAAGATCGCTCATTTGCCATGGCACTATCAGTAGAGCCTTTGTTGAACTAGCACGATTTCGTCTTAGAAGGTGTTGCGGATCTTTCTCTGACCGTCGCATTTTTATCGCAGAGATCAGTGTCTTTCATTAATCTTAGTCATTTTTTACTATATTGTCGATAGCCTCATGCATTTGCGGTGTACACACACTTGATGATGGTCAAAAACCGACTGGATGCGGTCGTAAATTTTAGTCGACTTATTTTCTTTATGAAGTTTTATGAAGTAAACGTTAGGTATTCGTTGAATGCACAAAAAAAGTATTAATATGCTTGTCATTCGAATCGTTCGATTCGCTGTGCGGATCAATCTCTTAGATCGAGCAGTTTTTATGTGTTTCTTGTCATTTTTTACTATGTACTGTGAGTCGATTAGCTTCCTATCTATGCACATGTTTTGTAGATACACCGCGTTGTCGATGATCCAAAATACATGGAACTAAAACCGGTCGCAATTCATCGATTTAATGACTTAATACAAAACTCATGAATTAAGAAAACAATGCATTTAAAAGTTGAATGCAATTCAGTTGAAATAATCCGTAAAATCTACAAACGAAAACAAAAGTTGCCGCTTGTTGAAATAGAAATTGTATCATTACAATTATCGTGGAAACTAGGGTGTGTGTTCATATATTTCAGGATAAGTTGAACCAGGAAAGAGAAGAAAAACTCACACAATTCCCCCAGGAAATTCTTGTCTGGACCAGGATTCGAACACACGGGTCATGGCTAAGGTCACTGTGACCCAGTCCCACTCTTCGACAGTCGACAAAGAATATGCAAGCAATTGTTTTCATGAACTTTACATAAGAATGTTGATTTCATACACAAGATGTGTAGATAACGTCTTCGTCTCTATTCTCAACTCCTGTAAATAATGAAAAAAGCCATTATGAATCGGGCTATTCAAACTATTTTCGCCAAACAGTTGAGGATTGCGGACAAATCTATCGCGATTCATTCTAAGTCATCCATTAATGCATACTGCGACAGGAAAGGATGTAGAGGCAGACCGAGAAGTGATAGACCCAGCCAAGTGGAGGAAGGAATCTGCTCGTCACCGAAAAGTCGTACGCGAACGGACGGCAACCAGGGATCGTATTAATAAAGGAGATAGTATTTGCTAGGGGTAGCGCTGGACAAGATTCTACTGTGTAGTTAGTCGCAACTTGGAGTTTTGTTATTCAGAGAGAAATCGCAAAGAGTCAAATTCTGGAGTGTGGTCTCGTAAATGCTAGCGCGAGACATGACCCCCCCCGACGTCACAGGCATTCATAAGGCAGCTGCATTCAGAGGCTTCTCTCTCGAAGCCGATCGAATGAACTGATTAGAAATCTACCAATGTGATGCTCAATTCCAGTGAAAAATCTTGTTCAAGGGGTGCGCGCGTTCGCATCAACAATACGAGTGTGAATGTCGGAGATCAAAGCAGTTTCTTTCATTGCCCGCCTATTGTACGACCTATCATTCAGAGAACAGAAAACATCAACAATAAAGAACTATATGAATAAATAATGCTAAAATAGCCTTAATACATGGTACGCAAATGGAACTCATTATAAATCGAAATATCTTAATGAAATCGATCTTTAATATAACATTAGAAATAATTAAACTTTAAGAATCCAAGATATAGATAATAACATTCTTCTCAGTAAATTAAAAACGATGAAGTACTTTGTGGCCAGCAGTGTTTGTCAGTACTACACAAGAAGAGTGGAAATGTGAAAGCTTTCTTTCTAGCACTGACGCTGTGGTCTGAGTCACGAAACGTTTGCTGTTTTGTAAACTATTTAATTTTATTCTACTTTGAAACAGCCGTAATTAAAGGGAGTGACCTAAGCATTGATTTCTTTTCTTGATCGACGATAAGCTGGAGAGATAAAACGCTTAGAGTGTCCCATATTACCCTCCATACATACTCTTATTCTAAAGTTATATTGGCCAGGGACACAAAGGCGGGTCCTTGCGAGACAGGATGAATAGAAACATATCCGAAGTGGCCTCATAGATAGAACAGAAGAGAAAGAATACTGGCTCCTCATCACCCTACGCATCACTTGTGAAGTGCCTTCCAAGACACCTCCGCGATCCCAAAGAGAGGCTTTCAGGATCTCTCCGGAAAGTTCCAAGAACCTTCTCAAAGAGCTCAAGATCTCGATGGAAGCCTCCTGCACCATTCAAAGAGAGAAGCCCAAGTGCACTCTGATCGCAGAAGGATTCATGTTATGACTTTAGCACATATCTTTTTAATCTTTCATCAGTATTCTTGCTTCTATGAAATGCATGTACGCTTTTGTATTGACTTCGATTATTTGACGTTTACTTATTAATTTTTAACAGTAGTAGTAACTTGTAAAATATTTGGTATCGTAGAGGTCACAGAATTAAAATATTTTGTTTATCTGCTCGGTTTGTCTAGAGTGGTGATTAATACGAGAATTGACGGTAACATAGAGGTAACCTATTAAGTGGGCAAAAAGGAATACCTTATACCATTACAGAGATAGGAAAAAAGGAAGTCGTGTGCGTCGCTTGGGGATTAATGTGAAGTTCCCAGCAAAGTGCTTCGATTGCCAAAAATTCCGAAAATTTTTTTTTTCAGAATTCGAAGAATTCAGATTCATTGCGCACAAGTTTTCTCCATAATATTGGCCCTCTCCGATTCAGTTATTAAAGAAAAGTAGGGGGGGGGGGGGGGGGCAGGGTACGAAAATTAGTTCCACGTTGATGTTTCTCCTCATCGGCATTGCTCACTGTGTACAGTGAATTTCGAAGCCAGACATCGAATGTGCGTTTCGCGTGTGTGCGAAGTGTAGGGGGGGGTCTTATCATACAGCACGCACTGCATATACTCACTGGGCTCTGGTGACAGCTGCATTTGTTTGGCCGTTTCCACAATAGCAAGCGATCACACGATCTTTTATCCATTCGAGAAGGATTCTCATACTGTTGATGTGCAATTTTTCGATACTTAGGGTTACATGCAAATTCTTCCTTTCTAGGAAACCGCAAGAAAGAGGCGCGCAGATGAATCTAATATCATGTGGTAGAGGTAGTTGATTGATTAATGTGTTGAACACTGCTTATCATGCGCGCTGCGCAACTTCGATGACTTGTTCATTGCCATGTAACTCCCTGAAGAAGATATGGCCGAAGGAACGTTCGGAGAATTAACCTACTTGCTTTCAATATTCATATATAGGAAGTATCTTATTTTAAAGCGTATAAAAAATTATTTGATAAAATTATCAGTTGAAAAAGGTGAAATATTGTAAGCATAGCACAAGACCCAAGCTTCATATCCAATGCATTTAAAGATCATGAGAAAACTTGTATTGATGTGATATAATAATAGCTTTACTGAAAAGATTCTAAAGTTCTACATCAGCCCTATTTTTGACCTACAAAAATGTTCGTATATCACTTGCTGTCTTGTAATCACACAAAGTGGAAGTATGCAGCCGATTTCGCTTAACATTTTTGTGTGTTGCAGCTAATGATCACATCAACAAATAACCACCTTCATTATTCCAAATATATTTGCGGGGAAGTATGCTTTTTTTTCCAAGATATTCGTTAAGTGTCCCATATTACCGCCAGCACCTACCCTAGTAGAATTTTTTTTTGATATTTTTCAACAGTCCTGCACCGCGAAAACCCTCCCAGCCATTTTGATAGTATAACTCAGTTAGAAATTTTCGTGTAATGTATTTAATGCTCTGCAGGCGAAAACCTCTGGTAATGTACAAAGCACTTTCTCGGCCATTACATTATCAAACAGGAATTAGGCCTATACAAACTTTTCTCAGCTCCATGTTATTTCAAAATGTCTATGATGAGGGAGGTTTTTGTGAATCTCACAAATTTCTTGGTGTTTTATAATGAGTTTCATACTGTATGAGTAATTAATATATACTCAGCTAGAACAAATGGAATTGTTTTGCCATAGAATCGACTTGGCCAAATCACCATGGACATTGTACATGGAGCCTACCGAGTGTAATCTGTGTACTTTCTCCTTACAATCCTCATTATCATTCAGAATTGGAGAGGTAGCTTCAGAATATAAAGAGAATTTTTGAATGTACCGGTATGCAGAAATTCTACACGAAAAAGTACACGAAACGCAAAATCAGACACGAAAAGAAAATCACCGTTATCACTTCTGCAGTTGTTCTGCGAGATTTAAATCTTCGCTGGGTGTCTTCGCACATCTAAATTTAGCCCGCTTTTGCAACAAGTGATCGGTACAAAGTATTCTTTCGTCACTCCGCCTTATGTTCCCGAAACTTTTGGGTAGATCTGTTTCTTTCATATTTTTCTGGCACGCTTCTAAATGACACGTTTTTTTGGGAGAGCATCAAAGCGATCGGAACTCTATTCATAATTAGACTCCATGATTACGTATTACAACTTTCTCGGTAAAGGCATCCCCACCTAAATTTACTTCTTATTTCAAAACCTTAATTTACTTGGAATTACTTGCGCTTACGTCCTGTTTTCTTCAGGATTGACGAAAGAATCACTGATCATCCTTATAGAGGAATCTATCCTGCTGAAGAGTCAAGCGGATCACTTTAGAAAGTAATGCAGCTTTCAATTTGATCACCCTTAAAAATTGCAGGGTCTTTAAGGTCCCTCTACAAGACCCAAATCTGCATAGAGCCCAGTTCATAATTTAAAAAGAGCCCTATATAAATCTAAAAAGGCCGCACACATGCTCTTTCTTTCACGGTGCCAGTCTCAATACCATAAACCCCTTACCATCTCAAAAGGGGGGGGCCCCTCACGATCTTCAACGGTCTTGTTCACAATCTCAAAAAGGATCCTACACTATCCATTGAAGTATCAAAAGGCCCTTCTACAGTATCAAAAGGGCTCCTCACGGGATTCCTCTTGAGGGGCCGCTTCGCAGTCTCAAAAGGGCCGCCCTCTAACGATCTTAAAGGGGCCCTCCGCAGATTCAACAAAAAAGGGCCCCCTTCGTAGTCTCAAAAGGGCCCCCTTCGCAGTCTCAAAAGGGCCCCCTTCGCTAGTTCTTCAAAAGAGGCCAGGCCCCTTTACGATCTGTTTGAGGAGGCCGCTTCGCAGTCTCAAAAGGGCTCCCCATCACGATCTTAAAGGGGGCCTTTCGAAGGTCTCAAAAGGGGGCCCTCTCGCAGTCGCAAAAGAGCCCTTCACGATCTCAAAAGGGCCCTCTCACGATCTTAGAAGGCCCCTTCACAATCTCAAAAAGGGCCCTTCGCAGTCTTCAAAAGGGCCATTTCACAATTTTGAAGGCCTCATTTCAAAAAATATATAAATTGTTCAAAATCCAAATTATCTGTGGCCGAACATTTTCTCACTACTTAGTTCATCTTAAAAAAACCGGAAATCGTTTAAAACCAGTGAAGAGTGGCAGCCCTGCAAAACGCGAACTGTCTACAGTTGAGAGTAAATCGGGAATCAGTGAGTACAAATGTATTTTCAACTACTTAACAACTTCCGTACGTGTATTGTCACTCCTGAATTATGACTAACTTAGACTTTTAATATTTTCGGCTGTGAATTTGAAGTATTCATTGAATTACGACTCTTTCCAGTATCATGTACAATAAGACCAATTTTCCATCAACTATCACATTCACATGCAACAGTTGATGATTGAAAAGACAATTTTCAATCATCAATTCTCTCAAATAAAGACAAAACTGGAATGTGGTTTTGCGTGTATTGATATTGTTCACTATCTGAACTGGAGATGTGAGATTAACCCCGTGCTAAGATTTGCCTGAATTCAATGCAGAATTGTCTCCAAAAGCATTTATCAAATAAACTCGTACGTAAAACGCAGATTAGCAATGCAAATGTTTTTCTAAAAGAAGATTCATCTGTATCCCAAGTTTACATCAATTCATCTTATAACAAGTATGATATATAATACCGCGCAGTGGTGGGGCAGCCAGCATTGTTGAAGCGCCAGGCCCAACAATTCGTTTAATAGCGCAGTAGTGTAGGTTTTATTGTAATTTTATATTCTTCACCTTTTATACCCTATGATACGACAAGCTGGGCTTACATTTGTAAGATATATGTTAGATATTAAAGTATCTCGATTTTCCTTATCGATCGAACTCTTTGTCTGAAATGCGGTGTCGTGTCTAGCCGACATCGCATATCAACCTTCAGACTGCCAGTTAGTAGGAATTGAACATCCACATTGGATGCCTCTGGACTACATCCGCTCACAGATAGGGCAAATATAGGCCTATATACCATATCAATTACGTGGCGCTCCGTGATATTCCAAGATTTTTTGACATACTGATTTAATCCATATATGTGCACACGCAAGTTACAAATATGTCCTTTTTTTGTCTGATATACTCCTTTGCTTTTTTTTTCCTAACAGTTGACATCATAATTAATAGCCGTTATTATTCTTGTTCCGACATGCTTGTCCGTCGTATGACTTTTTGCAAGTCGTTCGGAAATATTCCAACTCCCGGCATAATTTTGAGAGACGAAGATGACTTTGAGACCGCCAATTCAATTTCTTTGCAACAAATTCCAGTGATCAAATCTACACATTACGGTCGCGCTAGTCTATCAGAGCCAAGTTGCAGATGATTCTGATTTGAGTGATGGAATTAATCATAAATTGATGGAGACAGCGATGATAAATGAACCCGAAGAAGAGTTTAATTCTATGCGATAGTTTGAACACAGCAATCTGCTTTCACCCGAACATTGTTTAAGAGGATCACATCTCGCCCTAATCGAATACTATCAGCTTTAATGAAGGTCCTGCATTCGTTGTGCTGCAATCTACTAGAAACTGGTTTTGCGATAACGGGAACTATTTCGGTCTATCCTTCTCACTATTTTAGGACACTTTCCGGTGCTTTAACAGTTCCTCCGTGATTCCGCTCAAAATTTGTCACAGCAAGGAAATTGCCCGCAGGAGACAAATGAAATTGGCAAAAAAAAAAAAAAAATAAAAAAAAGACAGCATAATCGCGGTTGAAGCATCCATGCAATTATACTCTGACAAGATTCCTTTTCAAAAAATTTGGATTGAATATAGCTGCCACCCTAAGTATGAAGACCCTACAAACAGTAGACAGGAGACCAAAACAAAGTTCAACGTGTCCTCAGGACAACAAGGGAAATATTTTGCGAACATGTTCTGCAGAACAGTCCAGCCGACTTTACATGAACGAAGAACGGTATAACACCGGCAGACCGACTGAATATACTGCAGGTTTTCTGTGTGATACCGTCGTTCATAAAGTCGGTCCTCTTTTTTTCTTTGGTCTTTTTTTTTAGTGGTTGTTGGGCAGAAAGATAATAGTTCTGGCATAACTAAGAAAGAACCAATTAAGGAAAGTTTAGCAAGCACTTAACTAAATAGAATACTAAGCTGTTTGTGTTATGTTTTTGTTGGGGTTTTTGTGTGTATAATTTTTTTTTTTTGGTGTGTTTTCTTTTTTGTTGTTTTTTTGTTTTTTGGTGTTTTTTTTTTTTAGTTTGCTTTTTGATTTAATGGTTTTTCGTTTTGATGTCTTTTCTTATTTTTTTTTGGTTTATTTTTTTTTTTATGGTTTTTCGTGAATGTTCTGGCCACAGCAGAAAAATCTTGAATCTTTTAAATTTTCCAGACGGCAGAATTTAGTTAATTGAGACAGCCCCATTGAACACAATAGAGGTGTGGCGAATCGTGCTTCCTGTCGTGTTGAGCTATGTCATTCATGGTCATGTTCGTGTTTTGACACTTAGATTCGTGTTTTTATTTTCGGGTTGATATGGATCATTCTCATATCATAAATCGAGATTAATTTGATATAGGCCTATTAGTCTGTTCTGGCTTAAGATCAACTTATCAAATCCACGAGGATAAAGGAAAAATAATACACAGTTAGGTCAGCTAAAAAACCAGTGGCATGTATGCTAATTACAATTGAACAATAACTTAGGCCAAACCGCGAGGAAAATCCACCTCCTGTGCGAACCAGAGTGTGCTACTTAAGTACCGAATACTACAGCAAATCTCGTGTACCGATTTCCAGAATGTAGGCGCTTTGAATTTCGTGTTCGTGTCGCGTTGAGGCAGCGCAGTCCATGTTCGTGTCGTGATCGTGTTTTTGACTTAAAAGATGTGAGAAAGTAAATTTCTGACGACCACGCACCTCTAGTATACAAATAATTAACTTCACTGTCAAAGAATATAACTTTTCACTCAAAAAATCTACATGAGTAATGAAAAATGAATGGCATTGTAAAGTTCGAAAGTTTATCATTTTGTTATTCAGATGATTGTTTACATGGTAGTCGACTTTCGAATAGACATAGGTTTACGTCGCATTGATGGGGAGCACATATCAGTGTTGATGGCATCGGTCTTATCAGTGTGCCATTAGGAAGGAAATTATTCAATTTTCAAAGGCTGAAAAAACAGTGGAAACACAGCTTGTCTCCCCCAAAACGAACGGTTTTACTACCAATATACTAAGAAAACATTGCTCCGCCAATCCTATGATCCCATAACGTTTTTAGCAATTTGTTGTAGTGAATGTTTTATTCTTCGGATGCAGTCTAAAATGAATTGCAACATAAATACAACGCATACACACACCACCTAAACCTTAGCAAAATCTAAGATTATTAGCGCTGCATAATTACCGCACATTTGCGGCATGAGTGCATCAATGTAAATCAAGGTGGAAAATATTAGATTGTAAATCATTGCTCACGAATAAACTGCGATGCCTACAAGTAAGAAGCGAGAGTTTGGCAAGCAATAAAATTAATAAATATAAAGGTTTCACAGGTCAGCTTTGATTCAGCATCATGATTTCGTAAGATTATTTGATTTCATGGATTTAGAGTTGCTGACATATAAATGCAGGAAAAGAGTACAACTTCAATTTAATTTTGGTAGTAAATTAAAAACACTTTTTAAGCGTTAAAAAGCCCTATAAAAACCATGGAAATTTTTAAATAAAAAGTTTGTTGAATTGGAATTTTAATTACAGATTCTCGGTCAGGCCACCGATTCTAGGACAAAGTTATATCGTATTGGCAATCATTGAAATAGTTCATATATGGTAAATTGCAGCGAAATATCATTAGGCGCAATCACGGTGCATTTCTTCAAAACCTGACCTACTCATCGTTGTTAATTTGAATATTAATGTTCTATTCATATTGTATGGTGTTGAATATCATCATTTGCAAGAAAATCACAAGTGAGTTGTTGCTATTCTAAAAAAATTTCATTGCAGTAGAAGAGTGATTTTTTTCCGATCAAGGAGTTGCTGATAATGACCGTATTGGACTAATGTTTTTCTCAAACAGATCAAGATTGTTAATACACAGACATCGAACATTTAGGACTGTGGACAGATGGTCAAAGGTTTTTTTTTCTTTCATTTTTTTTTTCTTTTTTTTTTTTTCTTTTTTTTTCTTTTTTTTTTTTTTTTGGCTTTTTTTCTTTATTTTTTTTTTTTCACGGCAAAGTGAAGCCACACTATGTTCGACCATCTTATTCTTGTATCTATTACATGCTGTTGTTTCCGATGTCTAATGATCATATTGCATGATCATATATGCATCAGAGTAAGCCATTCTACAGGGCGCACAGTTCATTAGAATGTTGTTGCATGAGATAATGTCCTCACTTATTGAAACACTGTAATATTGAGCATTTTCTTATCGTGCATCTGCAATCTCATAAATTTTACTGAAATCATTGTCTTATTGATAGTGTTGTTTTGCTCTACCAGTGGCAGGGTTACTTTGCGATATGATCACGCTTAAGAAAATGCATTCTTGTAGTATGAGGAGCGGAAGTACGCAACCATAGACATCGGATAGCATTATTAGGACTAGAACCGGACCACGTAGCTGGATTTCCTGGCTGGCCTTTAAAGCCGTTCGGTGGCAACATTGTAAAAATTGTTTGTCTAAGACAAATTTTGCTTGTATGAGGGAATTTAAAATATCGATGACAGCATGTACCTCTGATCAGACTGATGATGCGAACCCAACAGGTTTTCAATCATTTGGAGTTGCTATCTTAAACACTACTTTTTAGGATCCCAATTTAACTTCTGAAGCAATTACAGCCAAGTTATCACATTATTTCATCTGTTGTGTCATTGGCAGACATGTAACGTACATGCAGCAGAACGACTTGGTCAACTAGAATGATGTGTGATCAACCATGGTGAAATCATGAATCGTAGAAAGATAGGTCTTTTTACAAAGTATCTTTTTTCCATGTCTTTTTGCCAAAAGTAACAAGCATAGTTTCGGGGAATTGATCTTCATACGTGCTTTAAGACTTGGCAAATGAAGTTATCTACTCTGACTCACAACAACACATTTCGCTGTGTCGAACTTT
The DNA here is from genome assembly GCA_907163375.1 of Prostheceraeus crozeri. Lineage (NCBI taxonomy): Eukaryota > Metazoa > Platyhelminthes > Polycladida > Euryleptidae > Prostheceraeus > Prostheceraeus crozeri. The sequence continues at coordinate 85,348 of CAJQUW010012294.1, read as the reverse complement.
AAAGCTCGTTGACCTTGGAATATTCACTTCCTAATGAACATACGAAGTTTTGCCGTATTATATTTATCGACCTGAATGGAGTTATTTGACGAATATATGAGCCACAAAATGTCATCAGCTTAATCAAGCTACAAGGCTTAATATCATGTCCAATTATTATTGATCTTCGGTTGCATGATCCACCCGAAAATCCTTTGATGGTGGTTATGAAATCCCGTGGTTTCAGCGATAGTGTTGGCGCAATGTCACCTCTCAGTGAATTGCCATTTCTTCTCGAGAATGTGTACACAACACAACTACACTTCTTCTCTAGAAACATTGAAATTTCATTCCTAGTTCATCTTCTTTTCTTAGGTCATCACATCCTGTTTACCACCGGCACATTCGTTCTCACACCATTGCCCATTTTCCGTGCTCTTTCCAATCTTCATGCTCTGATCGATATTCATGGCCCATATTTCCGGGCATCATCGCGCCCTTCGGACACAAGCATAATCACAACATGACCTTAACATTTTGGAAGGTTGGAAACTTTGGATGTCAGGAAAGGTGCAAGTTCATGGAACTACGGACCATTCGACAGAGTAGCATATCCGGCGCACTTTTTGTGAGGGCGGAGCTCGGCGCGTTGTCGCGCACGGTTTCGGAGTTTTGTAAAAATAGATCTTACGCATTATTCGCGCGTCAACCTTGCCATAGGTACAGGTTTTGGCAAGCCTAATTACAATACAGGAATTCTAGGAATAGATCCCTTACGTCTGGCGCGCTTGGCAAGTCAACCTGTAAAAACCTGTTTGTGCCTGGCACTTGGCTTCGCGGCTTGTTTTTTTTAGAAATTCGATAAAAGTAATTGCGAAACGGGTTAACGTCGGAAATTACTGGCACTAAGGAGCTGCTGTCGCGTCAACCCGAAATCCTGGTGAGGATGGCGCAACTGAACATAAAAATATGGAGCGCCTGGTGCTGGCAATAGGCGAGCACTGGTTTTCACAATTTCAACTAGATTTCAGAATTGCGTCAACGTCAAAACAGGACGTTGTCCCATCTTTGTGAGGACACAGGGCACACAAAGCTGTCATATTCAAAGTGTTTAATATATGAGAAGAAAGGAGATATTTTGCTCGATATTTGTAGCAAACATTTTTCTGTGCTTTAGATGGTTCTTTAACGTTTCATTCTGCCAGTGAAGATCAAACTCCGCGTGGATGACGCACGTCCGACCTGCGCTTGGCCCTAAATACAGAGCCCGTCATGCTTCTTATTTTACTGATATCTGTGTTCATGCATTGAGTGCAACCAGTTGCAGAGGAGGATTCCACCATCTTCATGATAATTGTAGGCGAGATGTTTCCCACAGCAAATCACTCTTCTACGTTTTTCACTGTTGTGACGTCATGCTTTGTCCGCTGTCTGATTGCTTTATTAACTAAGGAAGACAGACGGACAGTCACTTCTGTGAAGACTGTTCACAAGGCGCAGCGATGTTCGTAATATTTTGCTGTTCAGTGAAATCATTATGATCTGTGCGTGAAATGTGCCGTCTCGGTTAAGTTTGCATGTTAAATCGATAGTTAATTGAATCAACTCAAGGTTTTGCAACACCGAGTATAGGTCACAACTACATCTATTGCAGTTAGCTATTCGGACCCATCCACAGTTTATACATTTCATTTAGTTAAAAGTAAATATAATTTTTAAGAGTGGCACACTCAGTGGATGGTTAACCTACATAGTCCACACAATCTCGTGTTCATGATGATGTTCAAGGTTGACACAAAAACACTTCTGTCTAATGGTCCGGATCTTGTAAAAAAAAGTTTTTACAGAACAATTCAACTGGATCAATTTAAGTCTGTCCAAATTATTGGCATATAATGAAACTATGTGTTATAGACGATAAGTGCATAAGGTGCAATAATAATTTTCCCCGCCATGGCCCATTATGACTGGGCAGCAAATATCCGAATTCGCAGCTATTGATCCGATTCAAACCAAGTTTTGCCGCATCATGAACTGTTTATACGAAAAGCTTTCTTCCAAGTTACAAATGTTTGGATAACGAACGACCCTTTAATAACAATTTTTAGTAGGCCTATTAGGAGAAAAGAGTTAGTGGCAGCTGAGGACAGTTCTTTTTGGTGGAGTACTTTCAAAAAAAAGAAAATTGGGCGGTTCTTTGAATTCAATTAGCAAAACTGAAATTAATGTTTTAGTTGCCGCAAGGCCTTGATTTGATCCGATATCAAAGGGGCGTGATGGTTATGTCGCACGCAATGTTGCGTGTAAATAAACCAACACCAGACTGAGGTCCAAGTTATTACCCTATACAGTGAGGTTTTCAGACGCAACAATTTTTTCAGCCAAAATGTCTTAAACTGTCTTTGCTGATACGGTTTACATTTTTTGCATGATCACTTCAAATATTCCGCATTAACTTATTTAGATGTTGTTAGCATTCATCTGGTTAGGAGATAAGCAATTGCTTCTTAGAAAGTGGTTATACTACTGAACACGTTACCAAAAGTTTCTAAAGTTTCATATTTAATTGGAAATTTTGCAAGATTTTTTAGCATATACATGTAATGATCAGTATTTGAATCTTATCTTTCTTATGGCAATTCGTAGTCGCTCTGCTCCGGGTCCGCGATTTTCCCACATGATTCATTATTATTCATCCGTAATTGTACATTTTTTAATTTTTGATGTGAAATCAAACATGTTTTGGAGAAACAGTGGTAGGCATAATTCAGAAGGTACAAATTGATGCACTTGTTTTAATCTCTAGGAGGTAGGCTTATTCAAAATGTTAAAGCGGGGCATTCATGTTCCTTTGGCTTAGATTTATTTCGATGAAGCTTTTTGATGACAAGCGGCAAACTATGGCGAATCCAGACATTGTTGGTAAGAAATCTATTTATCCTGCTCAATGCATAGCCACTATGACATGATGACTTATGTCAGTGGGTTGTACTTATGGGTTATCTGCCCCCCTACTGTTTTCAAATTTTGTTCTTAAAATCTGTTTAAAATGAATCAAATCGTCACCAAAAAACTTAATCACACACCGTAAGTGGAGTGTATTACTTTAGATCCACATACCAAGTTCTCTAGGCAAATTCGAAGAAGGTCCTTTTTAAATTAGGAGCGATAACTTAAAGTGCAGCGATGCCGATAGCTTGGATCTGACTTGTCATGTGAACCTCATCGTCTTAACGAGATAAACACTTGAGGTTAAAACAAAGTCCCCTCACGACAACTCGTCAAGAGAGCGCATGATGACGCAGAGCCACCTCCCCTTATGATCAATATGATTAGGCTTAATAAAGGTGTCGGCAAGGTAGTTGGTCGTGGGCAAGATTCAAATTGCAATGGATGAGACGAAGAGGGAGAGAGAACAAATGGCACACGGACGGCTAGTAGCAATCGACTGCGTCGAACAGTACGATAGTCACATCAAGCAAGCCTGTTGACATTTCTACACTTCACGTTATTTGTATGTACATACAAAAAAGTACTTGTGCCGATCTACATGAAATTCTTTGCATGTGGTAGAAAAAACATGCTTGAGTACGTGTTACCCGAAGTTCAGTGAACGATTGATTATCAGTCAGACTTTTAGACAAACTAGAAAACCTGAGGGGGGGAGACCAACCCATAGTTTATCTGTGCAGTGGTAGGCAACCAGATTTGTGGTAGTGATGGACTTTACAGATCTAGTTGAATTCACATCACAGTTGGTTGTCACTGTATCGGCCGTTACGATGAATCGAATACCTACAAACCTTGTAATGGTGATGAGTCTGACACATTTTGTTGCAATATGTTTTTTATTTAAGCCCTTTAAACAGAAGCTGAATAAAAAATCAACATTTTGATCACTATTGATAAAGCTGTATTCTTTCTTGCAACCAAAAAATTACATTTTATCATGATTTGAAATGTCCAACTACGCTGCGTTGTATTTTATGATGTTAGCTCATATAAAAACAATGAGTTTTATAATCGGGTGTGGCGCCTGCACTCCACTTGCGTCGCACCGAAAATTTCGACTAAGTCATGATGCTGAAGCAATTATTAGTAGGCCTATAGGTGAAACAATTATTTGTTTTAAAATAAAGATAGCCTACATATTCGCACAGAGGAGCAACAGCGGGGTATTCCACAGCGAAAAATAATAAAAATTCTGAGAGGGAATTTTGCTGCTAAAAATAATTTGTCATGAGCTTGAAATTGCCCAGTAAATTTCCGTCACGAAAAAATGGGCTATTCATATGTCCACTATTTACTTTTCCACTTGGAGTATTTGACAATTGAAGATATGTGTAAATAATAATTGAAATATTGATTTATGGAAGTTACTTTCTGATCATCCCTTTGTAAGTGGCATTTTTTGGACAACATCGTGAAGCAGTATGAGGCATTCAGTATTCAGTACTCTATACCTGCAATTTTGAAATGCTTAATCACCCGATGTTCTGATGAACATGTACGGTGGAATTAATTGATAATTATGTCACAAACGTCTAGAACGAAAACTTGAATGAATAACAGCACTGCTCGAAATTTGATTGGCCACAAGTGATCTATTCCAAAAGTGGAAACGTTTTGTGGTTTTAATTTTCTATATAGCTTATATGAATACAATTTATCGGTTGAAGGAGGCCTTTTCTGAATTGATGCAGGCCTATGAAATGTTTCAAAACCGATGAAATCAAATCTGCGTCACAAAATTGCTTTAATCTGCATCTGAATGTTTTCGTGTTGCTTTCCTTTTTTCTGTTGTGAATATAATTTGACTTTCTTCTGAACTGATTTGCCCAGAAAGCCGAGGATAACTATTGGTATTAATTGCTCAATATACTCGAAATGCAATTAATAAAAAGTATCTGCAGCTTAAGGCTGGAGCGTCATTCATCATTTTTCAAGTATTTTCATCACTAACAAAATCAGTCATTTACGTGATACATCAATAATCTTATTGCAAACATTCAGAATTTGTCTATTTCTTTATATATTGTCTATTCTCTCCAACACGGAGTCATCAAGATTACTGCTATTGATCACGAGAATGAAATAAAAAGGGAATTACTCCTGATGTGAGAAGAAAAATGAGAAGTTAGGATGTCAATAAAAATAATATGATTAAATTTCACATAGGATGCTTTATAATCAGATGAAAAAAATTAGGACTAAAAAAAGTACCATGATGTAGGTAAGGTCCATTCATGTTTCCAACTTACATTCATGAATGGCAAATCTAAAACTGAATCAATGATGTAATGTACAGACTGGTCATCAATAAGCAAAATGAATTCATTTCTAGATTCGATACAACAAAGATTTTCAGATGTTCAAATGGGCAAAAAGTTTGTAAACGAGCGTTCAAACACAGTACATGAATGCAATCTTAAGTACCTTCCCCCACCCCTTCCCTGTTAATCGTATAGATGGTGGTTTGTTAGTCCGTCTGTTAAACACTTAATAATCAATTAATTTCTATGACCAAATCAAATCTAAAAGCATTTTAACCATAGAAATGGATCTTCCATCTCATGTTTTTGTCTTCTAGATGTCCTTTACACGGATAACTCTATGTAATTTTTCGATACTTCATAGTTTTAGGACAATAGCTATTCAGCCCCTTCCATTCAATAATTTCAATATATTCTGTTGTCAATTTGCGATATTCTGATAAAACTGAGCTTATAAGAGCTGGCGAAAAAGTAATATCATAGCTGTCGCCATTAAATCAACCATTGATGTCCATACTTCCCTTATATACTTACTTTGCTTCATACAGCAACAGTAGGCGCTCAATGTTATAATTAAACGTGCGACAGCTCTTTTTAATTAAAAAAAACATGCATTATGCAAGGTCGTCGTATTTTTGTTAACTTAAATTCCTGCGTGTTGCAAGCTCCAACTGTTTTCATGATCATGTTGACCCTTAGTTTTAATTGTTATGATACCTGCAAATACACTTGGATTCATCCGTTTCCCACTTATCCAACAAAACGGAAGTGGACATCAGACAAAGATGATTGCCGAGTGCTTTCTTTTAGGTGTCATCTGATCTTGCGACAGTAAACAACCGCTCTGATCAAAAATCATGGTGCATGTCCTGGTGGGACGTTCCACCTCATCCACCTATCATTTTGAAAAAATATGAAAGTGAAAATGTGATTCAGTATGATTGTAAGGACTGTACCAAGAACACAAAAAAATAATAGATTATTTTTAACTATAAATCGTGTTTTTCAGGCTGATACTGTACAAACACTTTGTAAAGCGATTCGTATAAAGCTAGCTGTTTTAGGCCTGCTGATGTTGTACAGGGTGTCCCCAAGTATTGAACCAGAAATAAAATCACTGACTGAAATTTGGTCCGAGGAAAAAATTAGAATTTTCTGACGCAGATAGAAAATAAAGAAACAGCAAAACCTACACAACGCATCGAGTAAAGACTGTGCTATGTGATCAAGCCATCATGTGAATTTGATCTAAGTGAGATATAGATGTCAGGGCGACAATTCTGGGATGAAGTTGTTGTTGTCAAAAGCCTCATCAACTACAAATCAATCACTGTGTCCACCAAAGAACCACCTTTCACACTGCGGGCTGCATGGATTCGAGCCACCAGGTTGTGCAAAGAATCAGTTGATATGGCTTTCTGTACATTAAATTTGTTGATTCTGCTATTTCTTTATTTACTCCGAGCATCAAATCTGTCAATTCTTATACATAATTTAAACGAAGCAAATGCGCATTTCTTGCCACAAAATTATTTGCACTTGACAGCAAATAAATATAACTCTTTAATAAATTGGAATGATGCTGTTAGTTAGCACAGTCTAGTCAGCTTTCAATGTAAACTATCAACCATGGCGAGTAGATTTTACATGTATAACTTAGTGCAGACATCATATTGTGATACTATTGACGTATGTAGTTAAGAATCACGTTGATCCTAATAATGTAATCCGATGTCTATGGTAGCAACCTAGTTGTTAATGTTCGATCTCTATGGTGGCAACCATAGACATTGCACACTAAGCACTATGGTCTACACTGGACAGCTGGTAAACTCACGACAATTAAAGCCACACTATGGGGCTGTTCATTAACTAAAATTCTGCCGACAGAAAATTAAACCGATTTTATATTCTGCCGACAGAATATTCTACCGACTTAATGAACCGACGGTATAATACCGAAACCGACTGAATATTCTGCCAGTTTCGGTGTTATACTGTCGTTCATTAAGTCTGCTGAATATTCTGCCGGCAGAAAATTAAATCGGTTTAATTTTCTGTCGGCAGAATTTTAGTTAATGAACAGCCCCATTCGGCAATCTTGTTTTTGTTTAACTGCTTGAACTGTTTTGAAATTTCCATATGTTTCCACAAAAGCACGTTGTTTGTAGTTTACATTGGTGATAATCAGAGTTGTAGCCATTGGACTAATCAGTTCTCAAAATAACTCGATGGATCTTCTCGAGGCAGTTTGTTTCCTCGTGGCAACGAATTAAAATTGATCAGCTTTGGTAAACTGGTAAAAATAGAATCTTAATACTTGCAGCACTACCCACCTCATTCTCACTGTTAGCATACTGCACTACCCTAACGGTAGATTCCAAGCAACCGCATACACGCTCAAATCAGACGTCTATGCCGTCTATACGACTGCGGATGCCGGTATTGGAAATCAAACAGGACAATAGGTCATCATAGGCTATGGAAATTAAAAATGGATGTTTTGTGGTTTTATAAAACACCAGGAGACCGATGGATGAAAATTGGAAAAATGGAAGTAAATTATAGAACTACAATGATACTACTACATACCGACTACAAGTGAAGTAATGCCACACTATAACTGAGACCACACACGGTGGTTAATGGCAATAGTGGGTAGTGGAAGTGAACAATAGAACTCTATAGTAAACACTCTACTACACCGAAAACAATCGAACTATATACACACTATACAAAAGACTACACATAGAAAATACAAACTTCTACTTCTCCACTTGAATTTGTTTTCGCCTGTAACACTTCAGGGAATCCAACATCTCCTAACCTGAACACTCAAACCCAGACCATCGGTATCCCCATATCCAATTCATGTATCCAAGTCAGACCATGCCAAATGGTCACTTTTTCCCACGTTTCCCCTGTAGGACTCTCCAGAAAGAGCAGTGGCTATTTCACTGGATGAGCCAGTTTACTATATTCTTTCATTTTTCTTTATTGCCGCGCCTTAATGTTTTCGTTAGCTTTAGAAGGACTCCAAATAATTCAAATATAGCAAAAAGCGACGAAATAGGCATCAGATGTGTGTGTGTCTTGAAATCGCTAGATTTGTTTTTACTTCCGTCTTTTAGGTTTTTTTGAAATAAGCAAAAAACTTGGTGACCCTTGTAGCGAGGCACAAAAGTATTTCCCATATTCAAGCGATTTATTTGTAGATAATTTGTTTGCCTGTATTACTTTATCAGCTTATGCAGCAATCAATGTCATCGGTTCAGACTGAATCTGCCGGTGACCAACATTGCCGCAAGACAAAAAATTGCACCGGACCAGGCATAGTAATGGCCCACTCCCAACTGCAATCTGTACACCTGAGCGCCACTGAGAGTTTTCTATTTTTTAGATTCTTCCAAAGTTCGAGCGCGCCAGACTTATGATGTTTTAACTAGGATATCTGAAAAAAATACGCCGAAGGCGAGGCTTAGGCCGCGACACGAAGCCAGGGCCAGGCGCGACACGATAGTCCAGAGCCGATGCGTGCCAGATGACAACGTTGCCCTGCGCGACAGACATATGATCGATTTCTAGAAATTTCTGAAACCAAGCCACGCGGTCAGTGCTGAAAAGCCGGCAAAATTAAGTTCGCACACCTCCCCGTACAGAGATCTGTGGCCACTTGTCATTTTAAAAATCCCAAATAGGTTGCTATGCATATCGCTCACCCTAAAGCGCGAGTTACTCTATATTATGATTTGTGTTCAACAACTTTCTCGACATCTTTATTTCCTTTGCAAAATTTATTTAATCGGGGCCTATTCCACATTTTGTTGATCAGATAATAAACAAATGTGAGTTAGCAACCAATGGAAGTAACCTACAATGAACACATCATAAAACGATGACTGGTTGACCGAACTACGCCGAGTAATGTCATTTTCAGATAATCACTATATAACTCAATAAAAGTGGTCAAAAGTAGGTCAGTGGTTACTACACCGGATGGGCCGGTAAAACCATATTGTCCTCATATAAATGTAAAATGGAAATTCATCCGCAGCTAAATAATGAAACAGTCAAATGATTTTTCATAAACGTTAGTGTTTATGGATTCGCTTTTATCTAGAAAACTGAGTTTCATTCGAATAAGAAATCTTTAAATTTCCAAAAAGAACCAAAAAGGACAAAGCAATACCAAGCAAAAGTTTAAGTAAGAATAAGGCAACAAGTCAATCAATGCTGGCACTCGCAATTTCTTTATGCTCCGATATGTTTTCATCTTGTTATATGCTGATTAGCAGTTAGTGTCACGTCGTCGCGTAATACAGTCAGGCGTACGTAAATATTTGGAGGAAAGTTGCACCTAAAAGAAATTTTGCAATTATGCGAGTAAGACAGAACACAAAAACTACTGGTGTCCTATTTGATCCTACATAATCAACAACTTATGAATTATTTTGAAGAATTGGTTAATTCGCAATTCCAAGAACTGTCGAAGACTTGAGTTGACGGACAGGCTAATTTGATGAATTAAAACAAAGATCTGAATTGATAGCCTTTCTTGGTCGAACCAAATGACCTTGCCACGAATTTCAATGAAGCGATAGGAGCTGTCCATGTCTAAACTAGTTGTTAATGTTCGATGTCTATGGAAGCCCAAACCGTCGAATTGCTATTTTAGCAAACATTACCTCTCCAAGGCTACCATGACACCCAGGTTCTGTAATATGCAATCATCCCATCTGTATTGCCATCATGATCAGTCAATTCCATTGCAATTTCTTCAAAAACTTCACAAACGTCATCTCACATTTGGTAGAAATACCACACCCCGTATTCACCTAGAGTTCATTTTAATAAAATCGGAAGTGTAGTACACAATGGGGATATTTAACAAATGCGGAGTTTCCACTCTACCTTAATGTGCCTACTCTTTGGTGTCGACTCAAAAAGGTATCTGTATACAGTGAAAATTTTTATATCAAAAGATTCAGTTTTTTTGCGGAGATTACGTTCATGCGGTCCAAAAAATTATTTGAGCAAATTTTTTAGAAAGTTAAAATTTTGCAAATTTATATACTACCTAAAGTTGAAGCCCCTCTGTTTATGCAACAAGTAGGATATCAATAAGAAATGGACATCTGCAAAAGTAAACATCACTAATTAAGCGGAAATCAAGATGACTGGCCAAAGGGAAAATTCATGAGCTGCATTTTAATGCAACGTCCCTTCATGAAAACGTCGACATCCTATGTACTTTCTTGTCTGGAAATTTTTCAAGTTTTTAAATTCTATTTTCATCGTGTAGAAACTAATTTTACTAGATTCACTCAAATTTGAATAAGTGATTGAGGACCATAGACATCCATAGAGTATGGACCCCAATATAGGTAGAGTCGTCGACTCAAACAAGTAGTATCTTCTATACAGTAAAAATTTTTTATGAAAGGATTCAGTTTTCTTTGCAGAGGATTACGTTCCCGTGGTCCAAAAAATTATTTGAATACTTTTAAAAAGTCAAAATTTTGCCAATTTCAATACTACTGAGATGACTCCCCGCTCTGTAAGTAGCACAAAAACAAGTTAGATGTCAAAAGGAAAAAAAAAAGAATATTTGCTAATAATCATCCTGACTCTAGTGCGGAAATGGAAGCTTAATTTGCAAGGAGAATGTTCATGATCCGTATTATAATGGAAGTCTCATAAAAAAGAATCGCGATTATTAGCATCGTGCTATTCTTGGCTAAAATTATCAAGGTTTTTAATTCAATTTTCACCGGCATGATTCATATTGATCACTAAATTTCATGTTTCATCACATTCTTGAATCTGAATGAGTGATATGGACACATTTACATCTTACACAGTTAATTGAAATCATTGTCTTTTGATTATGATGATTTTTCTCTACACAGTTGGCAGGCGCGGTGAATAAAAAATCGTCGGCGATTGGCCTGCCTCCTTCAAAATAGTCCCGGGGCAGTGTCGGCTGTCAACCGTGTCGGGCGCACCAAGTGAATGCCGACACAGGAGTTATCAGCTAAGTACGGCCTGTGGCCGACATGATGCAATTAGAGGATTGGGAATTTTGAGGTGTCGGGTGTGTTCTCCTATATGCCTACAATAGCTCTGATTGGACAATATTAGCGAATCTCATCCACCATACACTCCAATTCGTATGATCTATATAGCTTGAACACTGCTGTGATTTACAACAGAAGGACTCCTGTTGCGCTGGAGGGAGCATCAGTTCATTCTGCCTTTCTTTGCCAAGTGGCACTGATGAAAGACAAAAGGCAACCTCTCTGCAAAAATGGCTTGTGCATAATTCCTCATACCAGATATCTAGTGAATGCAAATGGAAAATTTGAAATTTATTTTTACGGTGATTGACGTTTTTGCCTTTGTTTTGGAGACTTAATTATAGTCGTTTTGAAAAGACTATGCAATATTCAAAGACCGAAAAACTTCTCTATCATCCCTGTATATTAACTTTTGTAACCAACTGCACCTTTTCCATGTCTATTTCAGATCTTTCCAAATGAATTTCAGACATTAGATGGATTTCAGATTTCTCTAGCTGAATTTCAGATATCTGTACAGACAGCTCAACTTTGAAAGATCTTAAATTTCAACTGGTGAGATTCATGTGGATACATATCTGAAATTCATTTGGGCAGCGATCTGAAATCGATCTGGAACTATCTGAACCATCTGAACTAGAAATGGAAGATGTGTATCCTCAGCGAAGATGCTGGCGACAATAGGCCAGAAGTTATGAGGCCATCATAGATACTCATCACAGATATCTTTAGTGACCAATATCTCACGCAGTTTACAGTCTTATATGTCTTCCAATATGGTCCGCTCATGAATGCTGCGTGGGAACTGTGTGCTTCTACTTCACTTGTTCATCAACACATGAAGAATTTGCATCACTGATCAACGAGTGCATAACAAAGCTTAACTTTCTAGCCAATAAGCAAACTCCAAAATGAAGTGCATTCCCAGTGGAAAAATTTTGATAATATGATGCTGGGCCATTATCTTCCCGACAGAGGGCTGTTGGGAAGTTGTCGGGAGATGAAAGCGTGTGATCATTTGTCTCTCCTGTCGGCGGAAAACCTTGGTGGTCCCGATACATTTGCGACAGTTATAAAAATTCTCTTTCAAGTGCCGATCGTGCAGGCGGAAACGTGGAAAGCGATATGAACAAGGGAAACTTCTCTCGCCACCAATTATATCAAAGCTCGCCTCTCGCTTCTCCCATCAGCATTCCCTAAACACGGATTGGGAACTTTCCAATGCATCACTGAGATGATGTCAATTTCGCATGCAGACTTGGATCATTTTCTTTTCACTTTTTCTACCATTCATTGAGACTGTGTGCAATCTTTTTCCGTCCCTATTTTGCTCAATTCACCGAAGTCCATAATTTTGTGAATAAGCTATAGGTAAGTCATTGGACTGCATATGTGTCACATAACAAAATTTTCAATAAATGTAAAATGTAGGCCTATTGTACTTTCTGTAGTTGACTGTCATCTTATTTAAAAGTTTACATGTCTAACATATTGCCCATAATCAACGATAACATTGATTATGGAAATAGAATGAGGAATACTATGCATAACTATAGCACCCGTGTCGATGAGTGCAGCTGTTGGAACATCATTCAAATGAATGTTTCTTACCATGTCAGAAAGTGAACATGTAGTTGCATAAATGGAATGAGTAACATCTTCAGTAGCCATCGCGCTTGAATCACGAACATTACTTGTCCTAGGATTACTTTTACTGGGAATTGCAGCCTGAAATTTTCCCACTGGATCGACACATAACGGCAAAATGACCAATTTTGGAGCATTTGCGACATGAAACCTTGAGCGCCTTACAAGTAGGTGAAGAGGCCAAATGGTTGTCGGAACCACAACGATAGCACTTTTTGTTCTCAGTCTGTGGAAAGTTCGATGTATTGCGTCGATTCACAGAATAGCCCTTGTCCTTATGATGTGAACTAGAATTGATCAGCGTACTTTGTGTTGCTGACATTTGGCTGTCGTTCACAACTTTTTCTGTCAGAACATGCTCTTTCCCATGATTCGGCTTTTTGGATTGCTAATTCAAATGTCAATTTAGATGCGTCTTCGGCCAATAATTGCTCACCGAGACGAGGATTGTAGATTCCTATTACGAAAATATCACGGAGCATGGAGGACAAAGAGCTTCCAAAGTCGCATTCATTGGAGAGTCTACGCAGTCTACATGAATATTGAGTCACAGATTCCGATGCATACTGGCGGCACTCGAAGAATTCTTTTCTTCTAAGCAAAATGCTGCGTTTACCGCTGAAATATTCATTGAATCGTTCTATAACGTCTGTATATTTTGTTTTTGGAGCAGGCAAACCGTCAAAAATCTGGATGCCGTCATGTCCTAACGAATTTTGCAGTAACGGACTTTTGATTGCGTCATCTGCCTCGATAATGAGTAGATAATTGTCAAATTGCCTTTTAAAATAGCGCCAGTCACTCACTTTGGGGTTGTTCGGTAACATAGGAACAACAATTGCAGACGTTGATGCCATAACGAGATCGATGTAAAGTAATTCACGTTGCAACACCAGAGAAGAAGAAAATCACGAAATAGGGACAATCTAATGTCCGAAAGATTGTATAGTAGCTCAAAATGTAAATGCACGTGATCCGGAGTCACTGTAAACGGACTCTAGTATAAAGCAGGGCGCAGTAAGCACGTAAGTTCCGTAGCTGCCACCATTTATGTTGGGTTTTTCATTATGGCAAAACAACCGTCTTATTCCATCATGGCGCGTGGTGTGTTGTATTTTTAAAATTCCCGCACAAGCTCTTACAATATAACAAGAACACGTTCTGTTCTTAATCTTTACAAAACAGAATAGAAGCAACTACTTACAATTTGCAAGTAGTAAGCAATGAATTAATAACAGCCTTTCATCATGAATTATTAATGACAAGACATGAACATAAAACTCAACAGAAATACATGTAGACAACAACAGATTAAAACTATAAAATAATAAAGACAGCTTCATCTTATCATTACAAAAATATTTGGTAAAATTGAGAATTCAATTCAAAAATTGATATATATTAAATATCTTGGCTTTTATTAAAATTTGGAATATAATGTTGCTCCGAAGTCCGAACTGGCTCAAAACACTGTGAACGACGCAAAATATTAAAATGTGTCAATAAATGTTCCTAATCAATGCAATTTGAAGGAATAATCGTGCCTACACTCGAAGAAAGGTACACGCAAACCGAACTTTCCACTGTTTTTCTTCAAACATAAAGTTTTATTATTACCTTTCTTAATTTTAGCAGATATTTTCAAATCGATAAGATAAAGCTGCCTTTCTTAAGGCACGGGGCTATAGTTCTTAGTTATGGACTAGTTCTGAGTATTGGCTAGTTTAAATTAAATGGTTACCCAATTTACAATTTAGAAAATGCAGAAATTTGTGCAATACTATAATGGAAAAATAATGATAATAGGGATAATGATATAATTATGATAGTAAGAAATACTTGCATTGTAATCACATATTCAATGTTTATCGCGGAATCACTCATCTAGGATCATCCATCTGTTATAAACCTACTCATTAAACAATAATTCAAGTAAATATTCCGCTGATGATTTTAGATATTGTACAAAATTCATGAAAGGAAATATTCACTGTACGAAATAGCTTGTAAAATAAATATGCGATGTAATTACTAAAAAATTTTTTGTTTTTGCATCATTTAATATTATTTGAAATCAAATGTCTTTTTTCTTCACGTTTTATTCTTTTATCAATGTCCAAATAATTACTAAAAATAATCTGCAATTGAATTGTAATACAAATGTGGAATATTGCTGCGTAGCACTTCTAATTCTATCGTTCAATCGAGTGAAAAGCGTATTAAGATTATTTGATGAAGATATAGAAACAATGTACAATCTTACGTAAGATAGCCTTTGATATTCATGACTTAGCATCATATCTTGATACTGTAGACAAGCTTTTCTCAATTACATGCTGTATTTCATACAACAGCCCGGTCTAAATAATAATTTTTACTATAAATAGATGTAATATTTTGCAGATAAGATAGGATTTTAGTATATTCAATTTTGTCTCAAAAAGTGATTAGTGCATAAGTACATGCATTTCAACAAGCTAAATAAATGATACAAATTTTACCTCAAGTTATTTCTTTGTTGTAATTTTTGATAAAAATTAGAGGACAAACTTAATATTTCGACCATGAAGTGGCCATCGTCAGAAAATCTATTTACTCCAATTTCTGCATTAGATTCAAATTACAAAAACACACAAACGATAGTAGGCTATATAACGCATACAATCCTAAATGAACAAATACCATGGTAAAGAAAATCAGTCAGAAATCTTAAGACTCCATAAACAAGGCAAATAGAAATTGCTCTCTAGATTAGAAAATCAGACCTTCTTCTCTATTTCTTTAGTATTGTATATAGCCTACTATCGTTTGCATGTTTTTGTAATTTGAATCTGATGCATGAATAAGATTTAATAGATTTCTGACGATGGCCACTTCAGATGGTCGAAATATTAAGTTTGTCCTCCTATTTTTATCAAAAATTTACAATGGTGAAAAATAATGCAAGTAAAACATCGCAATTGTCTTCCATGTCATGCTACTCCCATGTTTTCCTTTCGTAAGAACATGAACTTGCTTCCACCCCAACTTAGCGATTTTTTATTCTTGTATGTATGTAGAAACATCAACATTTATTAGACAAACATTATTGATTAGCATCTTAGAAGTTTGAAAATTAATTTATTACTTTCTTACGATTATGATAATATGGCATGATATTTCCAATTGCATTTGGCTTTCTCAGGAATCAA
The DNA here is from genome assembly GCA_907163375.1 of Prostheceraeus crozeri. Classification (NCBI taxonomy): domain Eukaryota; kingdom Metazoa; phylum Platyhelminthes; order Polycladida; family Euryleptidae; genus Prostheceraeus; species Prostheceraeus crozeri. Next base: position 69,181 of record CAJQUW010012294.1, on the reverse strand, counting down.
AAAAAATTTTGTACTACCAGTACCCATTATTTCGGCATTCATAATCAAGGGTGAGAGGATAGATGCACGGTGTATGTCAATTTGTGTACAAAATGAGAATAAGTAGGCCTACAGGCTGTCTGTAGGTTATATAAAATGACATCTGCGTTGAATTAGCCTGTCCGTGTATTCTTTGTTACCCTTGATGAAGAATAGCGAATGGGTAGGCCTAATCACTAATACTCATATAGGCAACGTATGTAACTTAGGAATAAGTCTAAAGAACATACTTAATAATTTCAAAAACTCGCATACTTCATGATTTCAGAGAAAAACTTCTTTTATTCTGATGATAGGTTCAATTTCTCGAATCTAGAAGTCACTATGTTCGATCTCAAATCATGCGATCAACCACTATCTCAGGACAAAGTTGAGACTCTGATCATATAATGTAGGCTTAATTGTATTGGATTTTCTTGAAAATAAGATTTATCAGGAAATTGCGAAGTTGGTAATGCTAACCCAATGTTTCTCAATTTTAGAATCAATTTTAGCTTCCTGATGCTGAAATACTCGTATTTTTTTTAATACATCGTACTGTCATTTTCATTTTTTGTCTTCCAGAATCCCTACATCGTCAATAAATCGCTGAGAACGTCGAGAAAGCAGAGGTGAAGGATCCCATTTATTTTAGGCGAATGACCTGAACTGTGGGAGAAATTACAGGAGGCGCCTGTGGTAATTCCTCTGCTGTATGAAGCATACTATAATATATATTGAAGTGAAGTACAGTTGTTCTCGTTGTTCCGCTCTTGTTTCATGGGTGATAAGAAAATGAGGAAGAGGTGGAAGGAGGAGAAGTAAGAGGTTCCATGGTGATATCAAACGTATGATATTCTTTTTACTATAATACAGAAAGGGCTCAATGACGAATTAACCAGCAGCAACAAAATTTTGATCGGTGTCGGGTGAGCGTTGGCGTGTATTGGGCGCGTATTGGGTGAGTGTTGGCAACTCATGTTGGGCCGATACAAATGCGCTGGGCCACTTTACTTATCAGGCCAACATCAGATGGATGATATTGGGCCGACACAAGAATTTTTTCCACTGGGTTGAATTTGCTCCAGATCTTTTACATTGCATGAAAATATACCCTTATTGTAAAGCAAGATTCACGTTATCCCAAACGGTGTCTGTGTGACAATTAAAAATGCTAACAAAATGGCACAATTGCCTCTGGTGGCAAAGGAATGTTAAAAATCCGCGGACGGAACTCGTATTACTACGATCACTTTGATCGAAATAATGATGAAATTGATAGTTTTAGATTTAATTTATTGGTACGTAAGCTGCCTCGGCAGTGGAAGCGCTCAAATTATGAGGCCTATCAAAAAAAAATCCAAACTTTCAAAATTTTCCGGAAAATTTTCATCACTACAGATATCAGGACCAGATTTCCGGCAACATGTGGTAAGTTGATGTCAATGCATGTCTACAAATAGCGGCAGCTATGGGTCATCAGTTTTGTCTCCGTCACTTGCATTTTCTGAGTGATTCAAAAAGTAGATAGAATTAAATGGAAATTCACAGAACATCCTAACAAAAAGAAAAACGCATGTTAATGTAATAGATGCGTGTATACAATCCTACATTAAAGCAGCCCGATTTCAATCGGTGTATTAATCTGCTGCATATTCCTTGCTGTAGCGCAGAAAATGTTGCTAGTACTCTAACGCCACGAGAAAGCAAATTAAAGGAAAAAATTCTTTTGTAAGTTGAAAACCCTTCTGAGAACACATTGTTGCGTTGTTTTCAGTAGCCGTACGTTTCATAAATAATTGTACAAAAAAGTTCACCTATTTTCAAATGCAATTTTCGTCTTGAAGTCCTGGTTCAATTTTGATAAAAGATATACCATATGAAACCTTATGTTCCACAGATTATTTGGCATACATTTTGCTTTCCTAAGTGGTCAGTTGTGGTCAGTAGGCCTTCTGATAGAAAATTGAGCGTTTTCTTTGATGCAGGATTTTGGCATGAAGACGACAGATTTTTTAATGAAAAATGACAGACAGTGTGAACTTTCACTCAGCTTTATCATGATGCAAAGATTTAAGATTCGTTGAATGTACAAAAAGATGCAGTACAAATAAGTTTTACCGAAAAAATGATGCCAAAAAAAGTCTGACATGATTTTTTCATTGATGAAGGTGGTCAGTTTCAATAAACTTCATGCCATGTGAAAGGATGTATTTAGTACTTTTACTTGGTAGAGCGATTAGGTTGTGTGTGGTCAGTTTTGGTCAGCAGACATGAAAGTATGAATTTTTGGTCAATTCATTCACCGATGCCTACAGACTAAACTACGCAAAGCAGAAAATTAAGATTGTCACCATTGAATCAGGCTTGGGTTAAGCTTTCAGATGATATCACTTTTTTCGAATTTCGACAACATTTGGTAGTTTTACTGAACACTTTCGCTTGATTTTCTGCTAACTTTCGTGTCAAAAATGTTTTTAGCGGTCAACTGCACACAGCTTAATAACTTTTGCTGTATTAAAGCTGGCGCTTTCGAGTTTAGGTTTAAAAGAATGCTGGTGTTATCAGCTCCAAGAATATGTACGTTTTATCACGATCTGCCCATCCGTTCACTGACAAACTTCAAATTCGCATTGTTCACATATTCAGCCATCGGGTGAGTCATCATTTCCCTCGGTGGAGGTCATGATTTCGAATCCTTGATCTGCGCGCACACAAAGGCTTGGCGTCAGACTGAGACTCGCCACCTGTTCACAAACAATAGCAATCTCTCATTACGTTGCTGCGCCCGATAAGTGAATCGACAAGACTTTTAGTAGCTCATTCAATGATGACAGGAAAAGGGAGCAGCTACATGATCAGCTATGATGTGATCATGAATAATTTTTCTAATCACTAATTACTTTTAATTAGGCACACCACGCTGTCTCCTAAATCAAGCAGGTGTCTCGGCTGACCAAGTGAATAAGTTCAGTAATCAATTACATGAGCTTGAGAAGCCAATGGTTAAATTTGATGAGAATAAGCAAGAGATAAAAGAGCTTTTCGAGTTGCGCAACGATTTAGGTAACGGACTGTATCTGTCTAATTTCGTTTTCTCCGAACGACCATGAATTATAGTAATTCCTTTTGAAAGGGAAATAATAGGAGGTTCTTCCAACCTTTTATTTCAAACCATTGTGTGATATCTAGAGTACCGGGATATGTAACTCCTAAATTTTCACGAATAGTCCACACTCTATATACAGAGTCAGGACTGATAGATTTCATTGTACGATAGCGCAAAGCGCAATTCATTGCGCTGCTGTTCGCGGGAAGTTTCATACAGCACAACAATGTGTGCACACGCAGGCAGAGGCGTCGCGACCGGGGGGTGTGGGGGACCGTAACACCCCCAATATGAAATTAATAAAAAAATTCAGGTAAAATGAGAAATTTCAGGCAAACCGCCGGTTTGCCGGCGATTCAGCTCCAATATTCACTGACGTTGTTCTTAGCCACAAAAACACGTCTTGTCACAAAAACACATCGTAATGTCGGGAAATTCTCACCCTTTCTAGACACCAGAAAGTATATGGTTAGTTGCCGTTGATGATATTGATTTGTCACGCGAAAGCGGTCAAACATAGCGCGCTGAAAACGACCTGCACCGGGGATGACTGTATATGCGAGCAGGAGGAACAGTCGCCTCGCATTTTCTTAAAAATTGGAACATAAGGCGATGTGAGTTAGCTCTGCTAAATTTAAAATATCTAAGTGGAATTGAAATGTAATTCCAGTACCTTACCTATAATGTGGCCAGTGAATATTGGCACTGAATCACCTAACGCTGAAACGCCTGCAACTCATTCTGCCTAGCTGGGTAGTGTATATTTAACCGTTGATTGATATGCGTGGTGAGATCAAAAATGATTTAGACACGACCAGAAGGAATAATGCTACGACTTAGATATTTCACACTGGATGACTAATGGGTATATAGGCAACAAGTATCGTATTGATAACTTTCATTGATATTTTTTTCTTTAGTATTTTTATCGATTTTAAATATTTAGTATTTTTCAGCATTTTAATTGATTTTTTCCATACATTTCCTTAACTTCCCTCTGAATATATGCCACAAAAGTACAACAGCTAATCCACAAAATGTTAATTTCAAAAGTAAATACAAGTCATTTCTTCTCAATGTAATCCCCTCATTCTCTACACACTTGCTCCACCTTTTAGGAAGCTCTCGAAAAGCCTCGTGGAAAAAGTCTCGACTTCTGGAATTGAAAAATTCCATCACTGCATCTTTCACATCCTCACTATTAACAAAACGCTCTCCCCTGAGATGATGCTTTAGATAGCGGAATAGGAAATAGTCACTTGGAGCTAAGTCGGAGCTATGGGGATGAGGAAGCACATGAAAGTCTGAGTCCTCAATTGCAGTTGTAGTGGTCGCTGCAGTATGGATGGGCGCGTTGTTGTGTAGTAGATGAAGATTCTGGTTGCTGGGTTTTCGAACACTTTGACGAGCTTTACGAAGTCGCTCACAGTAGTACTCGGCATTCAGTCGCTGATGTCGGTCGACGAAATCCATATGAACAATGCCGCAGCTGTTCCAGAAGATTGTCAGCATCAACTGACCTTTGAACACAACTCACACTCGGTACTGCTCGTGATTGTTATAACAATCAAAACAACTGAATACATTGATGAATACAACTCAGACCCTATTGAGGTTTATGCAAGTCATGTTCGAAGTAAATGTATCCGTCAAAATACTTTCAAGAAAGGAAATGTATGGCAAAAATCAATTAAAATGCTGAAAAATACTAAATATTTAAAATCGATAAAAATACTAAAGAAAAAAATATCAATGAAAGTTATCAATACGATACTTGTTGCCTATATACCCATTAGTCATCCAGTGTGAAATATCTAAGTCGTAGCATTATTCCTTCTGGTCGTGTCTAAATCATTTTTGATCTCACCACGTAAGCTCTGGCTATTGCGTAGTCCCTTGAGGAGATGACGTCATCGTTACGGTGGATTTCATCGAACCTTCCTCATACCGAGTCATTCACACGCTCACCGCGGAAAGCGCACGGTATGAATAAGGCACACCGTCTTCTCTGTGCGTAGAAGTTTATTGTCAACAGCGTGTTAACTTTCTCGATGCAAACACCGTCGAAAATTTCCTTAACAGTCGATACTACGGGATCCAATTGCGCACAAATTAACTTAACGTCATCGGCATTTCATTGACCACTTAAATAACCACCAATTAAATTATTTTTCATTTATAGGCGTCATTTCCGACCGATTAGATGATTAGGTAGGTACCTAGTGTTGGATTTGAGCATGATAGCAGTAGGGGGAAGCTTTCGAACGGAAGTTTTTGGGTCAACGCTGCAACCAAAGCCGGAAAAAGGGTGATCAAAAGAAAGAGGACATTGATTCATATAGCACCACTATCATCCTCGCACTAAGAACGCCCGCGAATTATTTTGAAAACAGTTGAACCATAAATGGAAAAAGTAGGAGATAGGCCCATTTAATCCTTGAAAGGGACTCTCCAATGCATGCATTTGGTGCCACCCGCATTTGGTTAAATAATGCTTCAAATAAGGTGCGTGGATACCCTTGTGCATCAGAAATTCATAGTAGGTCTCGCATGTGAAGATCCACACAAACATTCCGCAGATGATCATTCTGTAATTTATTGTAATTAGACCTATAATGAATTCACAAAATTCGGGCTTCTGTCAATATTCACAGAGTGAAAGTTAAACAATGTTCCCAAACTTGATTTTATTGATTGTGAAGAGTTCTATTACATTAATATGAATAAAATACTGTGTGTGTTGTCATCAAGACCCTGAAAGAATCAAGATAGCATTCTGGATTCCACTCTTTTTGTGATGGTTTCGCTACCTTCTAATTATTTCATTCAGCACTTTCTGCTTCTCGAATTTATTTGTTATCTTTATGAACAAAGAAGGTCAATTATTGATGATAAGACAATTAAGCTTATGAAGAATCGTGAGGAAACTAGGCCTGCGCCTGTCAATGTTGCTCATATTCACTAAAATAATGAACTGATGCTCAATCAATCTGGTTGAGGCAATGTAAAGCCTATCTACTGGAAATATTCTTCCCCCTCAGGGAAGGAAGGTGCATCTCCAGTGCCGGGGATGAGATGAGGCAGTGAAGGGGAACTTCCCCACTTTCCCTCCCCTCAAATCCAACACTGCAGGTACCTCTTCTGTAGGATATAAACATGAAACATGTTGGAATGTGTGTGAGTATGCGTGTGTGCAATAATCAGGCAAATTTTGGCTCTAAGTTGTAAATCAGGTAAAATTTAGCAAACACCCCCCAATGATGTTTCCTTAGCGACGCCTCTGCACGCAGGCATAATATACTGGCCTTGTCCTTCGTATCCCTCCTCACAATAATCAGCCGAATCTGCATGCAAGTATGTGAGCAAGCGTCATCTGATTGATCGATACGTTACTATAGCATCAAGTTGGCTAGCTTGTCTCAAAACATATCATTATGCGTGCGCCGATAATGGGCTATGAATGCGGCGTGCCTTTCTACAGATCAGTCTACGATAATAAACAGCAAGTGCTCAAAAGCACACCAGATAACTCAACGAATTTGCATATTTCGTTTTTTGCATTTTCTCATGACCAGGCTCTTCGCGACAAATGCATAACAGCAATTAAACGAAAGGATGTCGATAAATTTTCGCGAATTTGTTCTTTGCATTTCCTCGAAGATGATTTGATGAAAACAAGTCAGCAATTCAAGATCATCTAAGCGTCCCAGGAAAAAATTGAAAATATTGCAACTCAAATCTTCGGCAGTTCCCAGTGTTTTCAACAACTTTCCATCTTACTATACCTCGACATCTTCATCAAATACACTTCATCCTTCACGTAACAAAAGAAGATCAACGGCAGCGGCTCGCATGGAAGGAGAGAACACAAGAATGGAAAATTTGATAATTCGAATTCCTAGCCAAGGATAATACCACCGATTTCGAGGATCTCTTAGATCGGCTTCCTTCAATAAATCTCCCAACAAATTACACTTATATTTCGACTTCCGAGTGCATGGTGTTTTCTTATTTTTCTTTAGAATTATTTAACAATAAACTGTCTCCCCATTTTCAAAGTTTCATTAGTATATTTCATGATTTGTCATTTGACTTCTACATCGAAGGAATCAGGATATGGTAATCGATTTTATTGTCTCTTGGAAACGAATGACAATCTCAGAAACGGAATTGACTAACTTATGCAAAATGTAATCATTGCTATGACTTGAACAATCATGTTGTTGATAGGTAAGCTGATCTATAAATATCTCTCTCCATCGGTTTTCAGTTATCACTTGTACTGGATTAAGAAATTTCATTATTGTACGCATATGTAGCTCTATCACTGGCAATGTTTATTCAGAAATAAAGACGTTCCACATTCTACATCGTTAAGTTTATCCTGATGTTATTACAATGATATGATAATTTGCATTTTTATGATAAATAGATGACAGTATATTATACGTCTACTCATTACCGTGCCTCTGGACAGAAGAAAAAATCCACTTCATGAATCATAATTTGTAAACATGAAATCGTTTATATGAAGAAATGAAACTCGCATGAGATGAACAGTCATTTTCTAGGCTTTTATTTGACGTATTGTTCATCAAGATCCGTCAACTTTTAGTGAAAATGTGTGATTATGACTTTAAAAATCTGCTTGATTGCTTATACATCGAATAACTGCCATTATTAAGTAAAGTCAAATTGCTTTTGGTTGTGAGTCACTCGCACATTTGTTACAGCTTTCAGTTACGGTGCGATCTTCGATGAGAATCTGTTGACATGTGTATTAATATAACGTTTTCCGGATAATTCGCCACATTTACTATTCCCCTAATAAGTTTCGTATGTTGCAAATTGCAAAGCGCACGGATAATTCGTAATTCGTCACTTTTTTCATCCTCAATTCGCAAATCTCAATGCTTAATTCGTCAAGAAATCTGAACATCGCACACATCCCCATTTTAGCGCTATTACAAAATTCTCTCGTTAGCGGAAGTTTGTGAAGAGTTTTTATATAGACAAAGCATTCAACATTTGTGTCAAAGCATTTGCTTGGAACACGCAAAGATCATTTGTTAATCCAATGATTGTATTAACATCGTGGTATAAAAGCATTAATAATTGCAACAATTTACTGATGGAGACGACCATGAGATGACAATTTATTGATGGCCCAGTAGAAACGTAGAATGAAATTTCAGATATTGCTTTCGATAATTCAATTCAATAGGGCCTGATTCATGGAATATTTTGTGTGTAGCTCATGAAGATATAGACAAGGCTCGGGTCTGGCCAGACCCATCTTGATCCAGTATTTACAGAAAGTAAATAATTTAGTTTAACCATCAATTAGCTGATAGAAATAATTTGCTTGATTTAGTGGAAAGAATCAGCTGCGAACAGGTACATGATACACACACAAATACACGAGTTTTGAAGATACTGATTACGGAAATTTTTTTATACTGTTAATTCGCCATTTTTTGTATGTCCCGAAAGCTGACAAATTATCCGGAAAATACTGTATTTAATGACATCATGCTAGGCAGCCATAACGAAATACAATTGCATGCTGTTTTCGTGTAACTCTTTCTTGCCTCCGTGTACATATAATGATACATGCATCATATCATGTATCGTATTTCAAGACAGAAGCAGTCATCACTTCAACTGATTTAATGGCTATTGCATCACAATGGAACGTTATTGAATGTACTGTCATTGGCGACTCAATTGGTGACCACTTAACCACTGATTGGATTTACCCACAGGTAAAAAAAAACAAAAAATGAAATTGTTAATCTCTCCCCAAATTATTCCAGTGTGCGATCGAGTATGCCTGAAAAACGCAGATCTTATGCGCCAGACGTTTCGCGTACCGGCCGCTTTGTCAATGGCAGGCAAGGCTGTTCAAGATTGCAGCGCGAGTTTGTGTATTAAGATTTGTTAAAACTGTGATACCAGTTCGTGACGACGGTTAAGAGCCGGCTTCAATTTTCCAATTAGTTGTGATTCGTTGATATGACTTGTTCGTTGACAGTGATCAGTCAGGGGACTTGCTGCATCTCCATACTTTGCGATGTTCATCAAATCTTAAGTGAAAAGGTCGTGAAATTACCTATGTAACTATTAGATTTAAAATGACAAATAAACAGATAAACAACAAAACTAACATTGCAATTACTATTATGATTAGAAAGTTACTACAAAGAATATAATTATCGTGTTTATTATTATTATTCTTGATTCGAAATAAATGACATAATTTTATGTTACTTTAATTTGCGAATTTAATGTTAAGTTTATCTTTACGAATAAGATACTTAATTTTGCGAGAAAAACTATAACTGATAAAATCAATGTTTAGAACAACGTTATTTTCATTAATAGTTTTGATTTATGCGAGCGTTTGTTGATAACGGAATCTCTATCCGAGAGTCCATTACACTTGAGACGAGATTTAGTTTTGTTTTCAGCCTCGATGCCAAGAGAGTTAGAGATACTTCTTTTATCGATGCTGTCAAAGGTGCTGACAGTGAAGTTTCTCTTTACATAACTGGAAACCCAACTTTTGTAAAGGGCGAATGTATTCATTCTGTCCAATCTTCTCTGTGGTCTCCTGCTCTGTGGTTCCCTGCTGTAAATCTATCGAATTATCTGGTACTGAATGGTATGTAAGTCATCACTTCATTATTTGCAAGATTCTAAATGCAATATTTGAGATGTGGGAAATGTAGAAGTTTGCAGATCCGCTATAAGTAAAATGTGAACTTTCGGAGAGAGTCAGCACTCAGCAGTTCACTGTGTGCTGAGATTTCTGAAACTTCAGCAGTTCTCACAATGATTAATCGCAAGCGAAATGTTATCGTCTCTCATATGCTGTATCTATAGGTTTTGGTGTAAAATTGCATGCACTGTAATTTCGTAGCCTATAGATAATTTTCTACTGATGAAGATCGAAATACATGTAGACAACAACAGATTAAAACTATAAAATAATAAAGACAGCTTCATCTTATCATTACAAAAATATTTGGTAAAATTGAGAATTCAATTCAAAAATTGATATATATTAAATATCTTGGCTTTTATTAAAATTTGGAATATACTGTTGCTCCGAAGTCCGAACTGGCTCAAAACACTATGAACGACGCAAAATATTAAAATGTGTCAATAAATGTTCCTAATCAATGCAATTTGAAGGAATAATCGTGCCTACACTCAAAGAAAGGTACACGCAAACCGAACTTTCCACTGTTTTTCTTCAAACATAAAGTTTTATTATTACCTTTCTTAATTTTAGCAGATATTTTCAAAGCGATAAGATAAAGCTGCCTTTCTTAAGGCACGGGGCTATACACTGTAAATCGCTGGATACGAAAATTACATACAAACACATACCAAGTTTACATACAATTTGAAACCAACATTTGATACGAGATTCTGGTATATATAAAGAAATCTGGTATGTTTTTCATACGAATGGCCATTTACTTTCGTATGTGATTGGTATGTAAACGATACGAACTATGCTAACTGTGATTGGCTGTTTTACGTTGAAATACGAATTCTTGGTATGTTTTATATACGAGACCCGATGCAAATTGGTATGTGTTTCGTATGTCTTTCGTATGAATAGCTTTATGTCATATGGCAAAAAATATGTTATACTACATACTACTTACAAATAACTTTTTTCCAGTAATACCAGCCGTGAATATTTCTTTGTGAAAGTGTGGTATTTAACTAAATTAGATTTATTGTGGAATTAAAGCAGCATGTCATCTTTGCAACTTGTCTTTTAGCGTTCACAAGACTCATAATTAGCTCATTTCCTTGAACTAAATTGATAAACATCATTTCAATATAACGATAACTTTTCAGCAACCATGTTGACTTATACATCTCAAACATAACTATTTTTGCATTTAATGAATTATAATGTGTTTTTACTTCGGATTGATAATATGCCTTATTTCAAAATTACATGATACATAATTGTTGATGGTTGAATACTTATTGATTATTCATGAAATGCCTTAGACTTACGTGTATTAAAATCGAATTCAGCATTTAAGGTATCACTCTTGAATGTCATTATCTAACTACTTACAGAACAGTAGTAACATTAATGTGATCTTTATTGACAAAAGTCCTTAAATCAACATACTTTGGACATGAATGATGCTTTCTTTTAACATTGTGCTGGTATGGCTTTAGTATGTAAAGCATACCACACTTGAAATAACATGCGAAAAGCATACAAATATATACCAAGATCATACAGAAATATACCAAAAAAATATTTTGGTATGCATCCTTCGTATGTGATTGGTATTGAGCGATTTACAGTGTAGTTCTTAGTTATGGACTAGTTCTGAGTATTGGCTAGTTTAAATTAAATGGTTACCCAATTTACAATTTAGAAAATGCAGAAATTTGTGCAATACTATAATGGAAAAATAATGATAATAGGGATAATGATATAATTATGATAGTAAGAAATACTTGCATTGTAATCACATATTCAATGTTTATCGCGGAATCACTCATCTAGGATCATCCATCTGTTATAAACCTACTCATTAAACAATAATTCAAGTAAATATTCCGCTGATGATTTTAGATATTGTACAAAATTCATGAAAGGAAATATTCACTGTACGAAATAGCTTGTAAAATAAATATGCGATGTAATTACTAAAAAATTTTTTGTTTTTGCATCATTTAATATTATTTGAAATCAAATGTCTTTTTTCTTCACGTTTTATTCTTTTATCAATGTCCAAATAATTACTAAAAATAATCTGCAATTGAATTATAATACAAATGTGGAATATTGCTGCGTAGCACTTCTAATTCTATCGTTCAATCGAGTGAAAAGCGTATTAAGATTATTTGATGAAGATTTAAGAAACAATGTACAATCTTACGTAAGATAGCCTTTGATATTCATGACTTAGCATCATATCTTGATACTGTAGACAAGCTTTTCTCAATTACATGCTGTATTTCATACAACAGCCGGTCTAAATAATAATTTTTACTATAAATAGATGTAATATTTTGCAGATAAGATAGGATTTTAGTATATTCAATTTTGTCTCAAAAAGTGATTAGTGCATAAGTACATGCATTTCAACAAGCTAAATAAATGATACAAATTTTACCTCAAGTTATTTCTTTGTTGTAATTTTTGATAAAAATTAGAGGACAAACTTAATATTTCGACCATGAAGTGGCCATCGTCAGATATCTATTTACTCCAATTTCTGCATTAGATTCAAATTACAAAAACACACAAACGATAGTAGGCTATATAACGCATACAATCCTAAATGAACAAATACCACGGTAAAGAAAATCAGTCAGAAATCTTAAGACTCCATAAACAAGGCAAATAGAAATTGCTCTCTAGATTAGAAAATCAGACCTTCTTCTCTATTTCTTTAGTATTGTATATAGCCTACTATCGTTTGCATGTTTTTGTAATTTGAATCTGATGCAGGAATAAGATTTAATAGATTTCTGACGATGGCCACTTCAGATGGTCGAAATATTAAGTTTGTCCTCCTATTTTTATCAAAAATTTTACAATGGTGAAAAATAATGCAAGTAAAACATCGCAATTGTCTTCCATGTCATGCTACTCCCATGTTTTCCTTTCGTAAGAACATGAACTTGCTTCCACCCCAACTTAGCGATTTTTTATTCTTGTATGTATGTAGAAACATCAACATTTATTAGACAAACATTATTGATTAGCATCTTAGAAGTTTGAAAATTAATTTATTACTTTCTTACGATTATGATAATATGGCATGATATTTCCAATTGCATTTGGCTTTCTCAGGAATCAAAAAAAATTTTGTACTACCAGTACCCAATATTTCGGCATTCATAATCAAGGGTGAGAGGATAGATGCACGGTGTATGTCAATTTGTGTACAAAATGAGAATAAGTAGGCCTACAGGCTGTCTGTAGGTTATATAAACTGACATCTGCGTTGAATTAGCCTGTCCGTGTATTCTTTGTTACCCTTGATGAAGAATAGCGAATGGGTAGGCCTAATCACTAATACTCATGTAGGCCCACATGTAGGCAACATGTAACTTAGGAATAACTCTAAAGAACATACTTAATAATTTCAAAAACTCGCATACTTCATGATTTCAGAGAAAAACTTCTTTTATTCTGATGATAGGTTCAATTTCTCGAATCTAGAAGTCACTATGTTCGATCTCAAATCATGCGATCAACCACTATCTCAGGACAAAGTTGAGACTCTTACCATATAATGTAGGCTTAATTGTATTGGATTTTCTTGAAAATAAGATTTATCAGGAAATTGCGAAGTTGGTAATGCTAACCCAATGTTTCTCAATTTTAGAATCAATTTTAGCTTCCTGAAGCTGAAATACTCGTATTTTTTTAATACATCGTACTGTCATTTTCATTTTTTGTCTTCCAGAATCCCTACATCGTCAATAAATCGCTGAGAACGTCGAGAAAGCAGAGGTGAAGGATCCCATTTATTTTAGGCGAATGACCTGAACTGTGGGAGAAATTACAGGAGGCGCCTGTGGTAATTCCTCTGCTGTATGAAGCATACTATAATATATATTGAAGTGAAGTACAGTTGTTCTCGTTGTTCCGCTCTTGTTTCATGGGTGATAAGAAAATGAGGAAGAGGTGGAAGGAGGAGAAGTAAGAGGTTCCATGGTGATATCAAACGTATGATATTCTTTTTACTATAATACAGAAAGGGCATGACGAATTAACCAGCAGCAACAAAATTTTGATCGGTGTCGGGTGAGCGTTGGCGTGTATTGGGCGCGTATTGGGTGAGTGTTGGCAACTCATGTTGGGCCGATACAAATGCGCTGGGCCACTTTACTTATCAGGCCAACATCATATTGGGCCGACAGAATTTTTTCCACTGGGTTGTTTTTGCTCCAGATCTTTTACATTGCATGAAAATATACCCTTATTGTAAAGCAAGATTCACGTTATCCCAAACGGTGTCTGTGTGACAATTAAAAATGCTAACAAAATGGCACAATTGCCTCTGGTGGCAAAGGAATGTTAAAAATCCGCGGACGGAACTCGTATTACTACGATCACTTTGATCGAAATAATGATGAAATTGATAGTTTTAGATTTAATTTATTGGTACGTAAGTTGCCTCGGCAGTGGAAGCGCTCAAATTATGAGGCCTATCAAAAAAATCCAAACTTTCAAAATTTTCCAATATTTTCCAAAATTTTCCACGGAAAATTTTGATTCAAAATTTTCCGGAAAATTTTCATCACTACAGATATCAGGACCAGATTTCCGGCAACATGTGGTAAGTTGATATCAATGCATGTCTACAAATAGCGGCAGCTATGGGTCATCAGTTTTGTCTCCGTCACTTGCATTTTCTGAGTGATTCAAAAAGTAGATAGAATTAAATGGAAATTCACAGAACATCCTAACAAAAAGAAAAACGCATGTTAATGTAGTAGATGCGTGTATACAATCCTACATTAAAGCAGCCCGATTTCAATCGGTGTATTAATCTGCTGCATATTCCTTGCTGTAGCGCAGAAAATGTTGCTAGTACTCTAACGTAGTGATGAAAATTTTCCGGAAAATTTTGAATCAAAATTTTCCATGGAAAAATTTGGAAAATTTTGGAAAATTTGAAAGTTCTGATTTTTTGTGATAGGCCCTATGTTTGACCGCTTCCACAGCCGAGGCAGCTACACACCAAAAGAATGGGTCTAAAAGTGGTGATTTTGATCATTATTTTGAATAAAACGATTTTGAAAAATGAAAAAGTTCAAATTTTTGTGATATAATTTTTACGTTTTCCATCATAGCCGAGGCATAGACACATCAGTAGAATTGTTCTAAAATTCTTAATTTCATCATATCATTTCCATTAAAACAATCGTAGCAATACGAATCCCGTCCGCGGATTTTTGAGCATTCCTTTGCCACCAGTGGCTTGTGGCAATTTGTTGGCATTTTTAATATTATAACACAGACATCTTTTGGGACAACGTGAATT
This sequence comes from Prostheceraeus crozeri, assembly GCA_907163375.1. Classification (NCBI taxonomy): domain Eukaryota; kingdom Metazoa; phylum Platyhelminthes; order Polycladida; family Euryleptidae; genus Prostheceraeus; species Prostheceraeus crozeri. The sequence goes on along the minus strand of CAJQUW010012294.1, from coordinate 54,004 downwards.
TTTTTCCTTTACAATGGGGGTATAATTTTATGCATTGTGAAAGATCTGGAGCAAAAATAATGCACTTTATTTGGGAGTTTGCTTATGGCTTGAAAGTTAAGCTTTATTATGCAGCCTTGATTGCAATGATACTAAGTCTCCATGTGAAACACAAGTAGGCCTACACAGTCCAACACACCATTATACATGAGCGACCATATATTGGAAGATATATAAAGACTGTAAACTCGTGAGATATTTGGAAACTAAAGATATCTGTGATGAGTAGAAGAATATATATATGATGGCTTCTAACTTCTGGCGTATTGTCCGATATCTTCGTGGAGGACAAACTACACATCTTCCATTTCTAGCTCAGATGGTTCAGATAGTTCCAAATCGATCTCAGATCTGTGAATTTCAGACTTTTCCAGATGAATTGGAGATTCTCCAGTTGAATCTAAGATCCTTTCAAAGTTAAGTTTCTGACAGATGTCTGAAATTCATCGAGAAATCTGAAATCCATTTAATGTCTAATATTCAGTTGGAAAGATCTGAAATAGACATGGAGGGTGACGTTGGTTCCAAAAGTTAACATGCAGGGATGATAGAGAAGTTTTCGGTCTTTGAATATTACATAGTCTTTTCAAGCGACTGCAACAAGTCTCAAAAACAAAGGTAAAAACATCAGTCACCGAAAAAAAAAATTTCAAAATTTTCCATTGGAAAATTTTCCATTTGCATCACTACTCTAACGCCACGAGAAAGCAAATTAAAGGAAAAAATTCTTTTGTAAGTTGAAAACCCTTCTGAGAACACATTGTTGCGTTGTTTTCAGTAGCCGTACGTTTCATAAATAATTGTACAAAAAAGTTCACCTATTTTCAAATGCAATTTTCGTCTTGAAGTCCTGGTTCAATTTTGATAAAAGATATACCATATGAAACCTTATGTTCCACAGATTATTTGGCATACATTTTGCTTTCCTAGGTGGTCAGTTGTGGTCAGTAGGCCTTCTGATAGAAAATTGAGCGTTTTCTTTGATGCAGGATTTTGGCATGAAGACGACAGATTTTTTAATGAAAAATGACAGACAGTGTGAACTTTCACTCAGCTTTATCATGATGCAAAGATTTAAGATTCGTTGAATGTACAAAAAGATGCAGTACAAATAAGTTTTACCGAAAAAATGATGCCAAAAAAAGTCTGACATGATTTTTTCATTGATGAAGGTGGTCAGTTTCAATAAACTTCATGCCATGTGAAAGGATGTATTTAGTACTTTTACTTGGTAGAGCGATTAGGTTGTGTGTGGTCAGTTTTGGTCAGCAGACATGAAAGTATGAATTTTTGGTCAATTCATTCACCGATGCCTACAGACTAAACTACGCAAAGCAGAAAATTAAGATTGTCACCATTGAATCAGGCTTGGGTTAAGCTTTCAGATGATATCACTTTTTTCGAATTTCGACAACATTTGGTAGTTTTACTCAACATTTTCGCTTGATTTTCTGCTAACTTTCGCGTCAAAAATGTTTTTAGCGGTCAACTGGACACAGCTTAATAACTTTTGATGTATTAAAGCTGGCGCTTTCGAGTTTAGGTTTAAAAGAATGCTGGTGTTATCAGCTCCAAGAATATGTACGTTTTATCACGATCTGCCCATCCGTTCACTGACAAACTTCAAATTCGCATTGTTCACATATTCAGCCATCGGGTGAGTCATCATTTCCCTCGGTGGAGGTCATGATTTCGAATCCTTGATCTGCGCGCACACAAAGGCTTGGCGTCAGACTGAGACTCGCCACCTGTTCACAAACAATAGCAATCTCTCATCACGTTGCTGCGCCCGATAAGTGAATCGACAAGACTTTTAGTAGCTCATTCAATGATGACAGGAAACGGGAGCAGCTACATGATCAGCTATGATATGATCACTAATTACTTTTAATTAGGCACACCACACTGTCTCCTAAATCAAGCAGGTGTCTCGGCTGACCAAGTGAATAAGTTCAGTAATCAATTACATGAGCTTGAGAAGCCAATGGTTAAATTTGATGAGAATAACCAAGAGATAAAAGAGCTGTTCGAGTTGTGCAACGATTTAGGTAACGGACTGTATCTGTCTAATTTCGTTTTCTCCGAACGACCATGAATTAGAGTAATTCCTTTTGAAAGGGAAATAATAAGAGGTTCTTCCAACCTTTTATTTCAAACCATTGTGTGATATGTAGAGTACCGGGATATGCAACTCCTAAATTTTCACGAATAGTCCACGCTCTATACAGAGTCAGGACTGATAGATTTCATTGTACGATAGCGCAAAGCGCAATTCATTGCGCTGCTGTTCGCGGGAAGTTTCATACAGCACAACAGTGTGTGCACACGCAGTCATAATATACTGGCCTTGTCCTTCGTATCCCTCCTCACAATAATCTGCCGAATCTGCATGCAAGTATGTGAGCAAGCGTCATCTGATTGATCGATGCGTTACTATAGCATCAAGTTGGCTAGCTTGTCTCAAAACATATCATTATGCGTGCGCCGCTAATGGGCTATGAATGCGGCGTGCCTTTCTACAGATCAGTCTACGATAATAAACAGCAAGTGCTCAAAAGCACACCAGATAACTCAACGAATGTGCATATTTCGTTTTTTGCATTTTCTCATGACCAGGCTCTTCGCGACAAATGGATAACAGCAATTAAACGAAAGGATGTCGATAAATTTTCGCGAATTTGTTCTTTGCATTTCCTCGAAGATGATTTGATGAAAACAAGTCAACAATTCAAGATCTAGTCCGGGAGCTAGCGTGAAGTTGTGCAGGGAACGAGGTAGTACATAAAACTTTCACATAGCATAGTACACCTCTAACCTACTGCAAAACTTCGCGTCTGCCGGATCAGATCATTTGCTTTTAAGAAATAGAGAGGATAACACAATCCTATGTATTTCCAGTGGTAAAATTGTGACATTTAAGGTGTCGACTCCATTTTTTCGAATTTTTGCTCATAAAAGTTACACAAATTGTTATTTTGTTGAACTGGTTGTTATGGAAATCATCTACAGATCATGATCTTTCAAATGAGCTGTCATTTTGTGACAGAGGATGAAGAAAAGTGTACAAACAGACACTTTTCGTTGGTGTAACTGCAAATTTTAACATAGAAATTTCAGGAAAATTGTTGATATACTTTAACGAAAAGTGTCTGTTTGTACACTTTACTTCATCCTCTGTCACTGAATGATAACTCATTTGAAAGATCATGATCTGTAGATGATTTCTATAATAACCAGTTCAACAAAATACCAATTTGTGTAACTTTTATGAGCAAAAATTCGAAAAAATGGAGTCAACACCTTAAATGTCACAATTTTACCACTGGAAATACATAGGATTGTGTTATCCTCTCTATTTCTTAAAAGCAAATGATCTGATCCGGCAGACGCGAAGTTTTGCAGTAGGTTAGAGGTGTTCTATGCTATGTGAAAGTTTTATGTACTACCTCGTTCCCTGCACAACTTCACGCTAGCTCCCGGACTAATCATCTAGGCGTCCCAGAAAAGAATTGAAATTATTGCAACTCAAATCTTCGGCAATTCCCAGTGTTTTCAACAACTTTACATCTTACTATACCTCGACATCTTCATCAAATACACTTCATCCTTCACGTAACAAAAGAAGAATCAACGGCAGCGGCTCGCATGGAAGGAGAGAACACAAGAATGGAAAATTTGATAATTCGAATTCCTAGCCAAGGATAATACCACCGATTTCGAGGATCTCTTAGATCGGCTTCCTTCAATAAATCTCCCAACAAATTACACTTATATTTCGACTTCCGAGTGCATGGTGTTTTCTTATTTTTCTTTAGAATCATTTGACAATAAACTGTCTCCACATTTTCAAAGTTTCATTAGTATATTTCATGATTTGTCATTTGACTTCTACATCGAAGGAATCAGGATATCCCGGTGAAAAAAAAATCGTCGGGGATGCCTCGTCAAATAGTCGGGCAGTGTCGGCTGTCAACCGTGTCGGCGCACCGAGTGAATGCCGACACAGGTGGTCGGTACCCATCGGCTAAGTGACGGCTGCACCGACATGATTAGAAAATCGAGAAGTGTCGGCATGTTCTCCTATATGCCGACAACAGCTCTGATTGGACCAATATTAGCAAATCTCGTCCACTCCAATTCGTGTGATCTATATAACTTAAACTCTGCTGTGATTTACAATAGAGGACTCCTGCTGCGCTCGAGGAGCATAGTCAGCACATTCTGCTTCTTTGCAAGTGGCACAGATGAAAGACAAAATGGCAACCTCTTGCAAAAAGGATTGCAGAATTCCTCATACCAGATATCAGGACCAGATTTCCGGCAGCATGTGGTAAGTTAAGATATCAATACATGTCTACATATAGCGGCAGCCATGGGTCAACAGTTTTGTCTCCGTTACTTGTATTTTCTTTTTGAGTGATTCAAAATGTAGATAGAATTACATGGAAATTCACAGAACATCTTGACAAGAAGAAAAACGCATGTTAATGTATTAGATATGTGTATACAATCCTACATTAAAACAGCCCGATTTTAATCGGTGCATTAATCTGTTACACATTCTTTGCTGCAGCGCAGAAAATGTTGCTAGTACTCAAACGCTACGAGAAAGCAAACTAAAGAAAAAAATTCTTTTGAAAGTTGGAAACCCTGCTGAGAACACATTGTTGCGCTGTTTTAAGTAGCCATTTATCTGTCTATTTTCGCTATCTCCGAACGACCGTGAATTAGGGTAATTCCTTTTGAAAGGGCTTCTTCCAACCTTCTATTTCTAGCCATTGTGAGATATCTAGAGCACCGGGATATGCAAGTCCTAAATTTTCACGAATAGTCCACACTAGGGTGACCAACACCTCAAGAAGAAAATATATGACAAATCTATTAAAATTGTATGACAATAAGTGCTCGTCAAACTCTTTATTCAGTATTCTCCATCCGGGTATGATTTGATGCAGGGATAAGCCAATCACAAGCGAGTATGGGAATCGCTGGGTTCCCGCGTACGCACGCGTCGTTAGGGACAACCATATTGGGCCAAAAATATCTTTAAAAAGTTTACATTTCGATGAGTCCATTCTGCATCAATTAGATTTGAATAGATTTCTCATCAAGATTTATCTGAATGTTTATAATGCATATTAAAAGTTTAGAATGCAGTGATTTTGGCGGTGGATTTGAATTTGAGAAAATACTTGTGTTTAAGAGAAAATGAGCCGACAGTGTAAGTTTAATTCTGAATGGATCAAGAAAAAACCATTCTTAAAAAGATCATCGACTGACAATGATGCTTTCTGTACTTTGTGCAAAAAGACATTTTCTATTGCAAATCGGGTCTCAACCAAGTTCTTCAGCATGAAGAATCAAAATTGCACAAGGACAAAGTTCACGAAAAAGCTACAACAGTTTCCCTCACATCCTTCATGGTAAGACCAAATTCTTCTGATGATTTGGTGACTGCAACAGAAGTAACTTTTGTATATCATACTGTTAAACATCATCAATCTTTTCGCTCATGTGACTGGTCATGTGACTCAATGAGCTGGTTCCAATTTTGTTTTCTGGCTGTAATAGTGGAGAAAAATATGGCTGTGGAGGAACGAAAGCAACAGCGATAGTTACGGATGTTCTGGCTCCAGAATCACTTCGGGATTTTACTTCCCACTTGAAACTATATCGCGTTCCTTACTCGTTGGCTACTGATGCTTCTAACCATGGAAACCAAAAGATGTTTCCGCTCTTGGTTCAGTATTATGATGTTAAGGAAGGAATTCAAAATAAGGTTCTCGATTTCCAAGAACTACATTGTGAGACAGCTGAAGAAATATACCTGTTCATAAAAAATTCTCTCATCACACTTGGACTGGATCCGCATTTATGTATTGCTTTCTCTGCAGACAATGCTCCTGTAAACTTTGGCAACGCAGTAAGTGTCAGAATCTGTGGCAGGCAACAATGTCTACCACAAGTTGAAAAATCATTTAGCTCCAAACATCATCCGACAAGGATGTCCGGCGCACATTTTGCATAATGCCTGTTCGCATGCCGCAAATGCTCTTGCATTTGATCTCGAAGTCCCTGTTTTGAAAATGAATTCCCACTTCAACCTTTCCATTACCCGCGTTTCACGTTTCAAAGAAGTTTGTGAGATTCTTGGAGTTCAAAGTTGGAAAATGATAAGTCACTGCAAGACACGTTGGCTGTCTTTGCTTCCCGCTTTAGAGCGTATTCTTAAACAATACGCAGCTTTAAAATCTTACTTTTTATCTCTGTCACCGACAGAATGTCCGAAGCTGTTACGCGATTTTTTTAACTTGGATGATAACTTTGGTGAAATGTACCTGCTGTTTCTACACAGCGTTTTTCCTTTATTCGACAAGGCGATTCGAGTGACAGAAGGAAAATTTACCACTGTTGCTCAAGTGTACTCCGTTCTCTCTGACCTAAGGAACACGCTACGTGGCCGCAAACATGAGTGTTTTGTCGGTTTCTTGTGTCGGTCTTTGCTACAAAAGTGTACAAATTCTGAAAGAGTTAATGCATTCAAAGAAGAAGTTGACAAATACTACACCATTGCGCTCGAATACATGGAACGATGGTTTGATTTTTCCGGATTTACAATTAAGCTCAAATGGCTGGATCTGCAAAGCAAAGAAGATCTCAGCTTTGAAAATTTGCTCTCTGCCATTGAAAGCTAACTTTATTTGACGCATTGTTCATCGAGATACGTCAACTTTTAGTGAAAATGTGTGATTATGACTCTAAAAATCTGCTTGATTGCTTAATCGAATAACTGCCATTATTAATTTAAGTTAAACTGCTTTCGGTTGTGAGTCACTCGCGTATTTGTTACAGCTTTCAGTTTGTGGGTGCGATCTTCGATGAGAATCCGTTGACATGTGTATTTATATTTAATAGCATCATGCCAGGCAATCACAACGAAGTACAAATCAATTTTCGAATTATAGTTGTGATTCGTTGATGCTGGCTTTGACAGGGCAATCCAAAGTTAGCAATATACTGACGTCAGTCTTCAAGACAGTTCGCGGTACATTTCAAACAGCGATTAGTCAGAGGACTTGCTGCATCTCCATCTTGATAGGGGCGGGTGGGGCACATTGAACATGTTTTTGATCTTTTCTCAGCAGTTTGAATATACTAAATCAAATGAACGAAAATCAAACTCGGATGAAAGGTTGAGGATATCCTTAGTAATCCCTGAGTTGTTGGACGTTTTTGTGACATTTAATCTCACAATTTTAATTTTGAAGTCTACCAAAGTGGTTCAATGTGCCCCATGCGTGGGGCACATTGAACCACCCACTGGGGTGGCTACATTGTAATGTTCATCAAATCTCAGACGAAAAGGGCGTGAAGATCATATATGTATTTATTAGAACTAAAATGACAAATAAACGGATAAACAACAAAACTAATATTGCAATCAAGAAGTTACTACAAAGAAAACAATTAGTTAGCGTGTATTATTATTGTTTCGAAATAAGTAACATAATTTTATGTTACTTTAATTTGCGAATTTAATGTCAAGTTTATATTTACGAATATGATAATTAATTTTGCGAGAAAAACTATCACTAATAAAATCAATATTTAGAACAACTTTATTTTCATTAAAATAGTTTTTGATTTACGCGAGCGTTTGTTAATAACGAAATCTCTATCAGAGCGACCATTTTTTGCGACGAGATTTGGTTTTGTTTCCAGCTTCGATGCCAAGAGAGTTAGAGCTGTACTTCTTTTATCGATGCTATCAAAGGTGTTGACAGTGAAGTTTCTCTTTACATAACTGGATACCCAACTATCTTTAGCAAAGGACGGGTACAACTTGACGTACGATTTCATTTTGATAATGGCAAAAATTAATTTTGCTTAACCCATAGTGAAATCTTATATAATAGTTCAAGTAGTTATTTTCAGGGATATCGGTCGCAAACTTAGTATCCTTATTTAGTGAGTTTAACAGTTTTTAGCTTTTAACTCAGTAAATAAAGATGTAGTTTAATAAAATTTATAGATATAAATAATAATATACAATAAGAAAAGTTAATCTTTTTATGAATAAGTCTATTAATAATATTTTTTCTTCTAATTTAAGTCATTTTTTCTTCTCAAGAATGATTGATCAATAATCAATGATGTCAACCAATAATCAACCATTAAAGCGATAGTAAGTATTCGTGTTCGAAATAGGTTATAATACTTCTATGTGAAAGTGAAAATACCGCAGTGATTAGGCCTACACTATCGGCTCTCTTGGCCTGATGAACCAAGACTAAACGTTTCGGACGAGTTACTGAATGACAGACTTTTGAATTGTGTAGTCGCAATCTTCATCTATCTAAAATTGGTTTAGTGATAACACAACGATGATAAAAACTGTAAAAATCCTGCATGTAAAAAAGTGCATGGTCCGTTTTGTGGAAACAGGACCATATTGACATTCTCAATTAAACTATAACGTAATCTTGCTTCCATTGGTTCGTTGCTTCTTTTTTACACTGATACTGTTATCGAAATACAAATGAAAATAGGGAAGCCATAACTGATGCAATTGTGAAAAAATGCGTACACTCAATGTAAACATTTCAAAAGTAATGCCCAGTTAGTTATTACATCATTTTATGAAAAAAAATTAATGACAATTAATTAATTAACTTCTGGTTGCCGGAATATTTGTCTAACTTATAATTAATTAAACATGACCTAACATTTATGTTCCCTGAAGATAGCTTCGTGAGGAAAACATAAATTCATTTACAAATGTAATTATATTTGTTTAGTAACAATAAATGCAAATTAATTGAAGCATTTTAAAATTGAAATCATTTAGAAATATACCTTTATGCATATTCTTCATTCACATATCTATAAATGCCTAAAATTCCATCGAGGCATGCTCTTTTCAGTTATCATTTTATACCCTGAAGATGACTGCGTTCTGTAGTTGAAATTACTCGAAATTGGTCAATAACGGCTGAATATATCACATCATTAAGTTACATGTACATCAGATAATAATTCAAAAGTAAGGGAATGCCAAATTGCTGCTAATTTGGCATTCCCATACTTTTGAATTATTATCTGATGTAATTTATGCATGTGTAACTTAATGATGTGATTTATTCATCCGTACCAATTTCGAGTAATTTCAACTACAGAACGCAGTCATCTTAGGGTATAAAATGATAATTGAACAGAGCATGCCTTGATGGAATTTTATAAGGCATTTATATACATTCGAATGAAGAATATGCATAAAGGTATATTTATAAATGCTTAAAATTTCATCAATGCAATGCATTCTCATTTTTTATACCCTGAAAATTGCTACGCTCAGTATAGTTGAAATTAATTGGTTCATGATCTAATAAATTAGCATCATATCGGCAATCCTATTTTCACTTTCATTTAGAGTGTCCAACCAAAGAGGCATCATCTCTACGTGATTGTTGGCTGTTTATTATTATCTTAAAAGATTTCCAAATTAGACTTGACTTGACTTGACCCACCCTCTTAATCATGTTTGCAAGTGGACAGGCATTTGCTATATTTCTTTTTCATGATTGTTAGCTGTTTGTAATTAATTGTCTTTAAGATTTCCAAAAATGCGCTATTGGTCCACACTCGCAATCATGTTCTCATATGGATTTATTTGTCATACTTGTACTTCCTTTTTTATACTGATCGTCAGCTGCATATTTGCGTTTGAAAATTTCCAGACTGAACACTTTATCTCCTTCGTAATCATCCTAATTTCGTAATTTGTTTTATGACACATTTTTCATCGGAACTTGTCTAGTGCTCATATAATACATATGGTGATTCTTGTCGTTTTATTATTTTTTGCCGGTAAATAAATGTGACAGCAGGTCGGGTAATTAATGTAATGCTATAGATTTTACGAAGCATAATTACATGAGGTGAATAAAAGCTCATGTCGTTTTCCCATTTTTTATGTTAAATGTATGTTCCTATTTATTTTAATTATGTTAAATTCTATAACTTCTTTTTATGCGTCAATAATATTCAATGTTTTTTTGAATCAAGCATCTTACTGCGCATTTTAGACCAAAGTCGTTGTCTCTCAAAAAGATATCATCAATGGAGACCGGACACTACCAAACCAGCACAACCGATGGCAGAGAAGCATACCACTGTTCTGTAGGCCGACATTTACTTTTGAGGTGAGTCGCTCAAATAATTTCTCGTGTGATTATTTGTCACTGCCTCCGAATGTTTTGGTTTTAGCAGCATTGAGTTTTTCTGCTGTTAATCCTCGGAACATTTCGTGGCAGGATGACACCGGTCAGCAGCATTTTTATAATGTATAAATATTGTAGGGCTATTCTTGTCACTGCCTCCGAATGCTTTAGTTTTAGCAGCATGAGTTTTTCTGCTGTTAATCCTTGGAGCATTTCGTAGCAGGATGACTTTGATCAACAATATTCATCACTATCAACAGCAAATTTCTTCAATATTTAGCTACAACGTCAAGTAGGCTATAACTGTAATTTCATCAAAAGAATGTGAACATATAATTAGATGTCGGCGGCTATCGGGGAATTGTCGGAGACTGTCGGTGGCTGTCGGGGAGTTGTCGGTAGTGTGTCGGCGAAACAGTCGGGGAATTGTCGGCTCACCGATTCGTCGGCAGATAGTCGGGTAATTAGGACCTTTGCCGTCATTAAGCCGAGTCGGCTTCCCGACAATGGACCGACAGTTTTTTTTCACCGGGATGGTATTGTCTCTTGGAAACGAATGACAATCTCAGCAAAAAACGGAATTGACTAACTTATGCAAAATGTAATCATTGCTATGACTCAACGATCATGTTGTTAATAGGTAAGCTGATCTATAAATATTTCTCTCCATCGGTTTTCAGTCATCACTTGTACTGGATTTAGTAATTTCATTATTGTACGCACATGTAGCTCTATCACTGGCAATATTTATTCAGAAATAAAGACGTTCCACATTCTACATCGTTAAGTTTATCCTGATGTTATTACAATGATATGATAATTTGCATTTTTTTATGATAAATAGATGACAGTATATTATACGTCTACTCATTACCGTGCCTCTGGACAGAAGAAAAAATCCACTTCATGAATCATAATTTGTAAACATGAAATCGTGTACATTATATGAAGAAATGAAACTCGCATGAGATGAACAGTCATTTTCTAGGCTTTTATTTGACGTATTGTTCATCAAGATCCGTCAACTTCTACTGAAAATGTGTGATTATGACTTTAAAAATCTGCTTGATTGCTTATACATCGAATAACTGCCATTATTAAGTAAAGTCAAATTGCTTTTGGTTGTGAATCACTCGCACATTTGTTACAGTTTTCAGTTTGTGGGTGCGATCTTCGATGAGAATCTGTTGACATGTGTATTAATATAATGTTTTCCGGATAATTCGCCACATTTACTATTCCCCTAATAAGTTTCATATGTTGCAAATTGCAAAGCGTACGGATAATTCGTAATTCGTCACTTTTTTCATCCCCAATTCGCAAATCTCAACGCTTAGTTCGTCAAGAAATCTGAACATCGCACACATCCCCATTTTAGCGCTATTACAAAATTCTCTCGTTAGCGGAAGGTTGTGAAGAGTTTTTATATAGACAAAGCATTCAACATTTGTATCAAAGCATTTGCTTGGAATACGCAAAGATCATTTGTTAATCCAATGATTGTATTAACATCGTGGTATAAAAGCATTATTGCAACAATTTACTGATGGAGACGACCATGAGACGACAATTTATTGATGGACCAGTAGAAACGTAGAATGAAATTTCAGATATTGCTTTTGATAATTCAATTCAATAGGGCCTGATTCATGGAATATTTTGTGTGTAGCTCATGAAGATATAGACAAGGCTCGGGTCTGGCCAGACCCATCTTGATCTACACTGTAAATCGTACGCTACGAAACCTATATACCAAAGCGATATTGTATACGCTTTCGTAGTCAAATATTTGCTTTCGTACATATTGTCGGAAATATATACGAAAATGTACCAAAATGTACCAAATGAAATAACTAGAGAAACAGCTTGTAGGAACTCAGTGTGGTCTATAATATAATCAACAGAATTAAATTAAAGCGTCTACAATCTGTTTTAGGACTGCTGTTGCGTTACGTGAGCAGTGAGAGCGTATAGTTTATAATTCTACATCAATTGTTTGTATTGAAACAATTTCTCCGCAGATTTAAACTCAGTACCTCTTTCATTTTAGTCGACATCTGAATCATGTAACAGTGCAGCGTGTGTAATTTCGCCACAAGTAGCGTAGCAAATATTTTTATTGTGAAGCATGTTAAAAAACACGGTGAATCGTCGATGGTAAGCAGCAAACTATGATTGACCTGTGCAATATTGGCAGAGCTCCTCTACCTAAGAATAGTAAATTTCCGATAATTTAGAGTTCTTGAATGATCAAGGCTGATAAGGGGAGCTATATGCTACAATGGTCTCTTCGTGAACATGTTTAAGTTCTGTTATGCATCAATGGCCACGTTCCTTAAGTCAGAATAATGTGTTTGATTTTGACAGCTGATCAAACAGGGAAATGTACTTAAAATTTTCTGAAACTTCTATTTCACGAATGCACTTCCATAATATGAATTGTGTTGATAGACAATGCCGTGTGCTGACAGACTATATGAAACATTTGTTGATGTGTGTTACAAATTTCTCGCTAAAATATGCTGAATTGTATATTTCCGATTTTGTGATTGTTTTTTCGAATGTAACTAAGTTAAACATGTAAATAATTTTTTCAAAAAATGGACATGAATTGATGTCATGCATGCTAGATTGACTATTGAAACTACACAAAGGACTCTACCTGCTAAATTTTAATGAGCAACACTATTAAAGACGTTATTTTAGTGCGAGCACTATAGAATTGCATGCCACTTATGAAGAATAAAAGTTTGGTAAAACTTTATGTTAACAAGCGCATAGAAGTAGAAGCAACGATAATCAGTCTTTCAATTTTCTGAATTGTCGAGCATCGAGAACTGCATTGAAGCAGTCCTCACTATGGAATTGCCCACACATGACAGTGAACATTTTTGTGACGTTTAGAGATAGAATAAAGCTTATTTATCTCTGCTTTTATGTGCAAACAGTGTCTGATGTCACAACAGACAACTAGACAACAGTCATATGATGAGTTATTTCTCTTTGATTTGACCAGTCTTTCACAAAATAATTTGACACTCCATGCGGTGGAAGCCCTTTTCATGAGATGATCAACGTGTTACTCCAGCAATGATTTTGGTGAATAATGCAGCAATTATGCTTATCTTTTCACAAGGTGACACGTCCATCAAATTTACCGTACTGTTCTTCAGTGGTTGTTAAAGCTTACATGTCCTCATTGCAATTAAATTCTTCTTCATGCCATGTTGCTGTGTATTCCTATTCTTCACCGGTTGTGCGGTGGAAACAGAAAACTGACCATGTACGTAGTCCCATTTGTGGCATAAAGATGTTGAGATGACGGGACATGTGAAAAAGTTCTGCCACCTCTTATGTTTAACTTGCAATGGTGCTAGAGGTCTTATCTGCTCGAAGAACTTCAAATAGTAAACTGGAAAGCATCTCAGCAATGCGTAGTGTGATTAGCCTCAACGGCTTTTCTGAGGCGTTGATTCGCCCACTGTTCACAGAGCAGAAATAAATGGAGGGCAAGTCAAGCATTTTTCTATGATAAATTACATGAAATAGCTAATCACATTTAGGGAATTATCTGCACGCAAATTTACTTGCGTTGGTGCTGTGTTTCCGTTGCAGTTTTATTTTTAAAACACGCAATGGTGCGCAATATAGCTGGGACACTGAGAACAGGTTATTCCCGCAACAAAATTTACAAATAGCCCAGGGATATCTAGAGTACCGGGATATGCAACTCCCATTTTTTAACGAATTGTCTTCAAAGTGATGCCTTACCTACGTCGATTTGATTTCTTCGATAGCGCGCTTCACTGCTCCACCGTTCACGAGAGGTGTCATACATCACACACCATTGTGTGGATGCGCTGCCATTGTTCTGTCACTGTCCTCATTTCGATCCCTCGTCGATGATATACCGAGTTTGCGTTATGAATAGCTCAGGCAAACGTCATCCAATCGATCGATCCGTTAGGTAGCATCAAGTTGGTTAGCTTGCCCATGCACAACTAGTGCTTGGTGGAAGGACACTTCACTTGCTACGATTCTACTGTAAGCGTGCCATCTGATGGCCATTCATAGTATAGGAATTGATTTGGCTGACTCACTTGTCAGTAGAATAGCAGCAGGCCGTTTACTTCGAATCATTGCTTAATCTTGGATCGCCGTTCGTCGATGGAGTGAATTTGAGCAATACTGTGTTTTGTTTCGAACATTCATCTCGAAAATTGGTTTACAAAAGTTGTGCCCCGATGCAAAAGTGATCAGAGTGGATAGAGCAACGCATCAGCTACAAATACTTTCATCGATTTCCGTTGCTGCATAACGCATGATTGTTGCAGAAGTGGACTAATTGGATACCGCGCTATGTTGCGGTGACACAGCACTCCTTCATATAGGTATTCGCTTCATTTTTCACCGAATGATATTCAGACAATTAGCTCCGATTAACGAAAGTCAATGAATATAGAGAAACTTCTCCCTTGATGTCTAAAAACTGATGCTGTCCCTTCATCATTTCCTAACTGCTCGACTTAGCTGTCTTCTAATCCTGTGATTCTTATAACTGGAAATTGAATTCACGCCGAGTGTATGAAATTGAAGGATTGAGTGAACTGGAGCAGTTTCATCATGGCATCAGCTAATAACTATTAATTGGTGTAAATTCAAGTAAGTCTTCAACAGTTGTCATTGAATGTAATCGATTAACTTTACACAGCATTACTCTGTAGAATTCCTCTCTGACTTGTCTGTAGTTATACTAGTTCGCAAAAAAATTATATTTCCGTCAAGTTGTAGAACCAGTAATTGACAGATAATAAGACAAAGGAAATTATTCTGACAATAAATAGTCTGGCTTTTGCTAAGTCCATCAGCGAACGTGAAAATCCAGATAGTGAATAATAAACAGATAATTCGGTGCATCTTTTGAAAAGTTATTAATGAATGGGAAAGCGCAATGAAGTCAATTTTTTATTAGATCAGTTGATAATGTTGCAGATGTCGATATAAAAGACAACATATTTGCCTTGTCTATTAGCATCAAATTGGAAAATGCTTCAAACCCTATTTGTTTCAAGCAAATCTCGAACTCTTGCATCCTAGCTTTGTCCACTACATCAACTTTGGCAAGACTTCCCGGACATGTCACTTCAAACGACAGGTAATGAAATCAGGAAGCATTTGGATGTCAGGATTCGAAACTTGAAAGAGTTTTAAGGCATTTTGCCATTACTGCTATTATTGTATAGCTAGCTTCAGGGTTGGAGAGTGCCCCTCTCAGGCAGAGGAGGGACCCTCGGAAATAAAGAAGGGTTCTATGAGATCGGGAATAGACTTCTAAGACACAAAAGGCCCGTCTGATGTGTAGAAGGGCCTCTCAGAATGAGAGGAGGGCGCTTTAGGGATGGAGAAGGACAACATTGAGATAGAAATGGGTTCATCTGACATATGGAATTGTTAACATGTGATAGAGTGGAGGTCCTCTGAGATAGACAAGGCCCCTCTGAGACGGAGACCAGACACTGAAAAAACAAAAAGGCTCCCCTAAGATAGACAAAAGTCCTTCTGAGACAGGGACCAGCCACTCCGAGAAACATAAGGGCTCCTCACAGATGGACAAGGACCCCTCTGAGACAGAGACCAGCCACTCGAAGAAACAGAAGGGCTCCTCTAAGATAGACAAGGGCTCCTCTGAGACAGAGATGAGCTGCTCTGAGAAACAGAAGGGCTCCTCTCAGATGGAAAAGGACCCCTCTGAGACAGAGTCCAGCCATTCTGAAAAACAGAAGGTCTCCTCTAAGATAGACAGGGGCTCTGAGACAGAGACCAACCGCTGTGAGAAACATATAGGCTCCTCTGAGATGGACAAGGACCCCTCTGAGACATAGACCACACACTCTAAGAAACAGAGGGGCTACACTCAAATGGAAAAGGACCCCTCTGAGACAGAGACCAACCGCTCCGAGAAACAGAGGGGCTACACTCAGATAGAAAAGGGCCCGTCTGAGACAGATACCAGCCACTCTGAGAAACAGGGGGTCTTCTCACTGATGGATAAGGATCCCTCAGAGACAGAGGCCACACACTCTGAGAAACAGAAGGGCTCCTCTAAGATAGACAAGGGCTCCTCTGAGATAGAGACCAACCGCTGTCAGAAACATATCTGCTCCTCTCAGATGGATAGGGACCCCTTTGAGACATAGACCAGCCGCTCTGAGAAACAGATGGGCTCCTCTCAGATAGAAACAGGTCCTTCTGAGAAAGAGACCAGCTGCTCTGAGAAACAGAAGGGCTCATCACAGATGGACAAGAACCCCTCTGAGACAGAGACCAACCGCTGTGAGAAACATAAGGGCTCCTCACAGATGGACAAGGACCCCTCTGAGACAGAGACCAGCCACTCGAAGAAACAGAAGGGTTCATCACAGATGGACAAGGGCCATTCTGAGACAGAGACCAGACACTCTGAGAAACAGAAGGGCTCCTCTCAGATGGACAAGGACCCTTCTGAGACAGAGACCAGCCGCTCTGAGAAACATAAGGGCTCCTCACAGATGGACAAGGACCCCTCTGAGACAGAGACCAGCCACTCAGAGAAGCAGAAGGTCATATCTCAGAGATGAGCCCTCTTAGATTGATAAGGGCCGTTTTTAGATCGAGGATGGACCCTCTGAGACAAGGAAGATCAACTCTGAGATTGAGAGGTTCCCTTGCGAGATGGAGAAGATCCCTCTGAGATAGAATGGGCTCCTTTGATATACAAAAGTCCTCTCTTGAAATGAGAAGAGGGCGGTTCTGGGATGAGGGAGGACACCTCTGAGATACAGAAGGGCCTCTTTCAAATAGAGAAGAGGTCCTCTGTGATTAAGAGGAGGCGCTCATCTTAGATAGAAAAAGTACCCTCTGAGATAGATAAGGGTCCCGCTGTCATTGAGAGGAGGCGGTCATCTGAGATTCAGAAGGGCCCCTTGAGATGGAGGAGTGTCCTTCTGATGCTGAGAAAGGCCTATCTGAGATCATGAAATGGCCCTGTAAAATATAGGAGATCACCTCTGAGATAGAGGAGGGACCCTCTTAGACATAAAATCCTCCGAGATGAAGAAAGGCCTCTTAGATTGTGAAAGGCCTTCTAAGATGCAGGAGGGCCCTCAGATGTGCAGAAGGACCTCTCTTACAATGCAAAAAGAACGCTTCTGGGATGGAGGAGGGCACCTCTGAAATTGGGAAAGGCCTCTGAGATTTAGAACGTCCTCTCGGAGATAGGGAAGGGCCCTCTGAGATGGAGAAGGTCCTCTCTGAGAAGAAGGCGTTTCTGGGATGGAGAAAGACAGAATGGATTCCGACGCGACAGACGTACAGTACAGCAGATTCTCACACTGCGGTTACGGGAAGAAGCGCTGAGTGGAAAGTAGGAGAGAGAGAGAGAGAGATTTGGCACTGCTTCATTGATTTTAGAAAGGCGTTTGACAGCGTCAGACAGGATATCATGTGAAGATCCTCAAGTCTTAAGGAGTGCCGGTAAAACTCAATAGAGTGATCCAAAGTGCATATCAAAGTGGCTGCAGCAATGCGCACTGCAGCCACTGGTTCAACCAAAAGAAAGGCGTTCAGCAACGGGACCCATTTTCGCCTCTCCGCTTCATCATCTATTTGGAGCGCGTGCTCCAGGATTCTTAGGTATTGTCAAGGATTGTGTCGATCTATGGTTCAAAACTTAGTGACATTCGATATGCTGACGACAGTGACTGATCGAAGTTAGTGCGGAGGCCTTTCAGTGGAGCGTAGATCGGGTTCGTAGCGACGCTCAGTCATTCGGTCTACAGATCAATGTGGGAAAAACGAAAGCCATGTGCATGGGAACAGAAGCAGACCCTGACATCGAGATGAGAATACAACATGAGGAGGTTCAAGTCGTCAATAAGTTTGTCTACCATGGCAGTTAGATTACGGAGTACGGAAGGTGCTCAAGTGAGACTGCTTAGTAAGACTATAGTAAGGAGTTTGTCAGTGTAATCAACGCCGACAGTTTTATACTTAGTGACTTTATGCAAAATTTGTGATTTGTATAGGTCTGTTCAACATGAATGCAAATTTCGCCTGACAACATCGGCTCTTTCAAGATTGTAACATGAGTCTTCTATATTTCCAGTATCCGAATTGCGGAAAGGATTCCACATGATCACGATCAAATGCAGGGATCAGATGCAATCAAAATGGATGCAATCAAAATGGAAATGTAAGTTGTTTCTGGCGGGTAGAATGATATTATATTTGGGCATGCTCTCATGCACAATTTATATCGACACAAAATATATCACGGTGTACCCGAAAACAATTAGTGGTCTAACAGGACCCGGCTTAGATTCCACTTTTGTAGGTTCGTATGGACCTACAAGTTCAAAATTTTTCATCGAGGGCAGTTTTCTGTTGGCCTACAAATCCAAAATGGCGACATGATTGCCATATATGGCAGGTGAGAAAAATAATTTTGTGATGACCCATCTCAGATTTCAATCCCTCAGCCTAACACGGAACCAATATTATTCAAATATGTCAATTTTTGAGAAATTGAGCGAGGGATTTTCTCTTCAACTCCAGAAATGTATAAGATGGCGACTTACCTTTCTGCTTATATGGCGTTTATGAATGAATCTTGAAAGTTACTTGCTTACTCTTTCTCTTCGTTTATTGTCTCTTCTTCCCCAGGTTCGAGGGTTGGACATTGGGGTTGTGTCGGTTGACGGGATGGATGTGTCTTCTTCATTCTGTTCGGTCTTGCGTCGATTGAGGGTCCAGATGCAGGGGCTCAAGATCTCTCTTTACATTGTGGCACCATGTCTTCTTCTGTCCACCTCTGACGTTCGGTCCCGTTATTTTGTAATTCACGGCATATGTTGTATACAGTATATATACAGTCCTACTTGCCAACTTAAGCTACACTGTGTTAAAACACCATAAGAATCACTAAGTTTCAGTTATCCCACGAACATGTTACGGCATCGATTGCATGTCAACGATCAGGAAGTGCGTTTGCATGTCACTGGTCCTTGTATGTTATGCACTGTACTCGCACATCATACTCATACGGCTAGTTGAGTTCGAGTCTACTTAAGTAGCTCATTAGCTACTTAATGAAGAGCTCATGAGTTTAATGTTGCACCAATTTCACTTGGACTTGTGCTTAAGAAACTTAGCGCGCGAATATTAAATAATGGATGCATACGCAGATTTCGACATCAAAAGAATGAATGCAATCATAGACATAGATTCAAATATTCAAATCCAATTGTATTTTAATGAGACATCTAAACGTTTTAGAGTAGTACTTGTATATGAATCAGAGCTGGAAGCCGGCCGGATTTTTCAGGCCGGGGCCGGCATAGGCCGGCTTTTTCGTAGTACGCCTATTTTTCTAAAAGTTAACCTCTAAACTGGCTTATTATCATACTCCTGTCTAATGATTGAAATAATGTCTAGTATTCTTGTTTCTGGGTACCTCTACAGGCATAGCAGTCCTCAATTAATAGTTTTTTTATTACATGCCAAGCTAGCTGATAAAGATGTGCCTACTCCTCTACTTCATTGCGTGATAATTTTCTTGAGTTATAGGCTCTAGAAATGATTTAGTACTGGAATTAGCCTACGTTCAAAAAAACTGTCTCGTTAACTGTCTTAAATGCGATACGCATACTTAACAAGTGACAGCAATACGTGTGCATTATGTTTGTCACCAGATGCCACTGTAATTAAGCTAAGTCAACTTATACAATTTTAAGTTATTAGATAAGTTATACGTCTTTGACAACACTTTTTCTAATAAGTTAACGATGTAGGCCAGGCCTAATGCATTTTGAGCCGGCCATAGTATTTGTTACATTACTTTATATTAATAGTGCTATATTACTTATTGTATATTTTTTAAATCAATTTAAATTTTTAATTCATCAATTGTACTGAATACGGTAATTTATGCCCCAGGTAAGTTAAACATTAATTAAAAGCAATGATGATTGATAAACAGATTAAAGTGTAATAATTCTTCTCATAACAAAAACAAACAAAAAATCCAGTAATGTTGAGATGTTCGAATTATGATTCGAATCGATGTTCGAATCGAGATAAAATCAGCCAAAAAAGTCCATCAACTTGTAAAGCCGGCCTTGGTCATTAGGCGGGGCCGGGGCCGGGGCCGGTCTCAGGCCGGCGGCCGGCTTCCAGCTCTGATATGAATCATCCTTGGTATTCGTCTCGTTTGTTGCAAGCAGTTCGCTAATACTAAAATGGTCAACACCTATAGCTCTTATCATCACCAGCAAGCTTTGACTGTTCTTTAGAGAAACATCGACAGCGTATGTTAGGACCTACGTACGTTTTTAGCTATTTGCGTGCGCTAGTTGTCGCATGGAAGCATATTTTAGTAGCTGCTACAAGTAAGGTTCTTTTTAATTGAATCATGCAAAGAAAATGTATGTGGCTATCGATATCAAGGACAATAAAAAATTATAACAAACTTCTATGCCAATTGATGATACCAATTATGCCAATTTATGTAAACAACTGCCATACATGGAAGTTAAGCCGCCATATTATACATTTTTGGGGTTGCACAGAAAGGCCAACGTCGATTTCTCAAAAATGGACATATTTGAACAGTATTGGATCCATATTATGTATGCTAAGAGATTAAAATCTGAGACGGGTTATCCCAAAATTATTTTCTCACCTGCCATATATGGCAATCAGGTCGCCATTTTGGATTTGTAGGTCTTCAGAAAACTGCCCTCGATGGAAGATTTTAAAATTTGCTTTAAAGCTATCAGAAAGGTCCATACGAACCTACAAAAGTGGAATCTAAGCCGGGTCCTGTTAGACCACTAATTTTTTTCGGGCACACCGTGATATCTAATGATAGCTCAATTATTTTGAAACATTCGCTATGTGAGTGATAATAACATTATAAGCAGAGATACCATGGAGAAATTGTTTTGCATGTAATTGCATATTTGAATAAGGCCTATTTGCTCATTGTAGCTCACTAAGAGTAAAAGCGTTAGGACAAATTGATAGTTGATAGATCTAAGTTCAAGTTAAATATTGAATGCAGTTGATGGTTATAAGAAAATTCAATGACTTTTTTCTTCTTTAACATCCGGCCATTTGACCATCGACCGTTAAGAAGGCGCTGGACGCCGAAGGCCCGTCACGCTGTAACTTTAAATCGTTTTATTTTCGACCAATAAATTAGATCCGAGTCAGAAACTATCTTTACTTGCCTGTGAAATGCATCGCCTGACTCGCAAACTGGTCAACTATGTCATCTTTATTTTTTCCGTTCTTAGTGATAGGTCGCACATTCCAAGCTTTATAATGTTACGCTTTGTACGCTCGCACAATTTTCCATTTCACCAAACCTATTGCGATAAGGGAGAACAGTTGCGTGACAATACATCTGTGAAGTAATAAACTGCAATTTTTTGGGTATACTTATCAATAATGTCCTCTTTATTCAGACATTTATCTGTGTAGATAAGAAATCGATTATGAAACTGATAGCATTTGACGCGAGTGATTGACGACATCGCTTCCTCAAACTGCTGTATTCCTTCGATGTCGGCAAAGAGTCACTCCAGCAGATCGAGGGGCTGAATGATCACTGCAGATCGACTGAATGCGAGGATCCGTCAGCGCATCATACGGCATTTTCTGTCATGTTTGCAAAGGGGCAATATCTCGGGAGTGCCTTCAATCTTTGTATGGAGGAGAGCATTGTCATAAAGGAGGAAGATGGACTCCTCGAAAAGAACGTCACCTGCTTTGATAATGAATTTCAAAAAAGAATTTCGTCATTCTCCCTCGACACATATGATAATGTAAGAGTTCGAAGTAGGATGGGAGAGACAGCTAAACAAACTATGGAATATTCCCTCTCTGTCCTTCAACTACACGCATTGCCCTTTCTACTTGAGATGATCAGCCTTGAATCCTCGCGGTCCAGATGTTGAATCCGCATTCGTCGGTGAGGATGTTGTGTCACTTAATGCCTTCTCTCATGAACCATAATATGACGTATTTCGCCCTCTCTTCGTTCACCTCAACGATATTCCAGTGAGTGGACACGGATCGCAATAGCTTCAAAGTTGTCAGACAACCATTGAAAGCTTACGGCGAGAAATTTACAACTTACGGTGTAAAAATGACAATTGATATTGCAGTTTGTGTCAATAATAGTGTAAAAGGAATTGTTGACAATTCTTATTGTGCGTAGTTTAGCTATGGTACAATGTTGAAAAAAAGAAGGTAACAATGTATCCGTAATGATGATATCTGTATCTATGCATGTGGAAGATATTTGAAGAAGTCTCAGCTAGCGTATATCTGCATATGTATTCATAGCATTGCTGTCCGCTTTTTCCTACATTGCTGCCCAGACCATTTCAATTACGCACAATAGTATTAACATCTATTTTTTCGGGCAACAATGTAGGGCATTTTCAGGTCGCCTTCAAATGTCCTACATTATCGCTCTCAAAAATCCAGGTTAATGTTATATTGTGATTTCTGTGTGATGTGACATACACGTAGAGATCAAACCGGAATTCTACCATAGAAAGTACGGCACCTACCATGAGAACTAATTGAAAAATGCATGTAATGTGATGAATGATGATTTAATGAAATTCATTCTATTATCCTATTAGTCATGTTAATGAAGATTTAGAATAATACGAATAGCCAAAAATTCGCGCCCGAAGATTGACAAAGTAGAGTTGTTGAAA
This sequence comes from Prostheceraeus crozeri, assembly GCA_907163375.1. Classification (NCBI taxonomy): domain Eukaryota; kingdom Metazoa; phylum Platyhelminthes; order Polycladida; family Euryleptidae; genus Prostheceraeus; species Prostheceraeus crozeri. Next base: position 30,975 of record CAJQUW010012294.1, on the reverse strand, counting down.
GAAAAATCCATGTCGCAATTATCTCATAGATTTTGAGTTAAACAACCTCATTGTTGTTTGTTCAGTCAGGGATGTCTATGAAACATGGAAAGTGATAGGGACTTCCAACTATCAGTCTGTAGGATTTAGCTTTGGCCGGTTTGAAAATACAGATTGAAGAATTTTCATCAAAGATGTTGAGAAAGTGCACGGTCGTAAATTGTAATTGCCAATCAGAAATGGAAAAATGGAGACACGTGGATGAACGCCATTCCTAACATCATTAGTTAATAGAAAACAAGTGCATGACACTGGTCTTACAATACGCCAAAGAATTGAATAAGAAGTGGACATCTGATAGCCATGCAATCTATCATTTTTCGATTCATGCATTAATTACCGTACAGGTATTTTTCGTGGAGCATATATTTATTCACGAAAAATTCCAACTGAAAATCAACTGAAAATCGGAATCAGAGAATGTACGGATTTTATGCACAGAGAATGTCGGGTTTAATATCACCGTCAGAAATTCTTGATCATGGATGCTTACTGATGAAGGCGTCAAATAGTTTTGCTTCAAGCTTATTCATATTCAATTTCACCCACAATGCTTGGTTTCTAGTATATACAGTAGTATTCGGATAACTCGTTACCCCTGGGGAGCGGACAAACATGACGAGTTATCTTATTTGACGAGTAATCCGAAGTTGTTATTTTAATGATAAGGCTAACCACTTACATTGAGTGCACATTAATGATATTTGAAATATAGTATAATATCACAGCTACACCGCCAACTTCATCCCTAATACATGTACGTGTACATGCATGTAATACAGTACTTACAAAGCTTAACCTGTTAGATAGTACATATGTATATGTACGTATAGGCCTATATGTATTAAACTTGCCTGCTAGCCTGCTTCCTACTACGTGTATGTAAGTGAATATACAGTACAGTACTACTTGTAACAGTTTGCAGTACAGTACTATTTGTAAACAGTGTCAGCTGTACACAACGGTGACAGACTGTACAAATGGTGGTACTGTTTTATTTTCCCCCAAATACATGTAGGCCTATCTTTGATCGTCTAGAGACTGTAATCTGATTGAATCATCATGTGTAGCTTAATTGTGTTAATTCGTGTGCAGACTTCTTCAATATGCAGAATTCCATATAAGGTATTTTTCAGCGTTTCACTTCCATTTAAGGAAATCCATAGAGGGAATCTACCTGAATGTGTCATGTTATTCTGTATGTAGGCTGCCACTTAAAAATTCTAAGTTAATCAGTAATAATTTAATTTTTCTTATTGTTGTTAAGAAATGAAATTCATGTACACTGTATCAAATTATGGTACACGGCTCTCTGGTACACGGATAGTGATAGCCCAAACCAGTGGCCTACTGTTAAGCTGAACAAGTGCGAAAAAATATTGACGAATTATCCGAAGAAACTTTCTTTTTGGACTATTTTCTATTACGAGTTACGAGTTATCGGGTTTGACGAGTTAAGCGAAGTTAAATATATGTGTTAGATAGCAGATTTTGAAGGGATTTTTTTCGATGACGAGTTAAGTGTGAATGACGAGTTATCCGGGTGACGAGTTATCCGAATACTACTGTATTAGAGAGATTTGGGAAATGTGCTATACTTTATGAAAACTATGAATGACATATTATCAAGTCGATCAAATCATTAGCTGAATGAATTAATCCAACAAATTTGAATGAAGACCCAAAAATCCGTTTAGAATTAATTGAGTTGTCTGAAATTGAATTCAATGGGGCAGGTATAATGCATCACTGATTATTTTGATATCATCAAAATTGTATACAGCAAACAATAAATAATACTAAATGATTTTTCTTCCATTTCCACATCCAACTGCATTGATGGAAAACATTGAAAACTTCCAAAATATTGGTTCGGAGTCAGAAGCAATAGAAATTTTCAAGAACTGCATATTTTCAAGTTCTCCTGGACAAGTTGTGGTGTGTGATGAGATGAAGATTTTGTCATCTCTTAGATGTTGCGGAAACCACATTATTGGACATACTGATGACTCGCGTATAAAAATTCCGTAGTATTCTAGCAATGATGGTTAAGTCTTCGTTTTAGAAAACCCATCCGTGCATTTGTCATACATCTCTTACCTGTATCTTAACTGACTTCAAAATTGATGAAGCAAATTTTAGAGAGTACTTTCGGTGGATATTCATACTTTATCTAAAGATAGATAATCATGTCACAAATCGGAACTCTCTGTTCACTAGTTCAGAAGGATCACAAAGGCTCAAGCAATTTCTCAGTGAAACACATTGCCGAACCTCACCTACGCCACCCTATTTATTATTTTATCTCGTCCACTGATTGAAGTTTATTAGAAATAATTGGCTTGCATCAATTGATCATAAATTCAGTTGCACAGTCTCAAAACGTCCTATAATACTTTCCATCTATCTTCGTTCGAAAAGAAAGAGAAAATTTGTGTTCTTCAGGCGCTTGACAATTTTTCTGATAATTGCAATGATACATCTGCATTTAGATCATTTTCTTGAAATTCGGGAACAATTGAACAACCGTTGTGTAACTGCTCATAATCATATCCAGTTGATTGGTGAAATAAAGGTTCCTATAACTCATGAAAGCCATATGTCCAGAAGCCTAATTCTCCAGAAAACCGGCCTACGCTAAATCCTAGGGATTGAGAGTTGGAAATCCCTGACACTTTCTATGATTAATAGACATCCCTGGTTCAGCTATGTTTTACTATTGGGAGTAGCACTTGCATAATTTTGATATCTATTACATCACAAAATCCTACTCACGCTAAACTAAACTAGTTTTGTGAAAGCCAAGTTACAGGGTAGTGCTTTCGTAGTCTGCATGTGTGGTGTGATATGACGTGTAAGAAATATTAAGCATACAGCGATAATTATTAAAAGTAACTGTGGAAATCCTTTTTTCTTTTACATAGAAGAAAAAATTGATAAGATTTGATAAAGATTTTCCAAGGTCAATTAGCAAAATTGTTCTTACTGTGTATTAGAGTACCTATAGAAGAATGGTTCGCTAAAATTTTCGGTTGTAAGTTAAGTTATCAATTCAAGCATTCTACAATATGTTGTCGCTACCGGCTCTGGTTAAGATTTGCATTCAATTAGCGTCAAGTTCAATTAGAGAGCTGAAATCGAACTTAATAGCTTAAAATGAGGAACTTTACTCGAGCATAGGTACTCGAAATATCCCAATATGCTCAGACATATACAACGATTAATATTACAATTTAAGAAACATGCCCAAATATTTTTCCGATACCCGAATTTTTTGAGAAATGAGAGTAGGAACACTGGATTTCTCAATGATAAAAGTGTGCATTGCAATGTATAACTGCGAGCACATTTGAGAGGAAAGCAATGACTATGTGAAGAAAAGGCTGCTTTAACAGTCGAGTCTGATAGTCATTATTGTAGACTTAAGTGTCCAGCAATGAGATTTTATCTAACCTAGAAATTGCCTTCCCATTATTTTTAATATCAGAAATCAGTGATATTTGATGTTTACTGTCCAGAAATGGAGATTTTACTAAATCCCATAGCATTTGAACCAGAGGAGAAAGTAGTTCCGAGTACTCTGGCATAGTGCAAATTAATATAATAAACAGTATATACACAATGTACATAAATAATACAAATTTCTCCTCACAGCAGAGATATGCAAAGTAGCACCAAATAAGTTCAACAGTATAGGCCATAGATGGCAAACATTGAGTAGTAGATGCACTCAATAATTTAGCAATTAAGAGATGCAATAAATAAAGTGGGAAAAACTACTATTAGCATGACAAATGTTCACATTCACAATCGCTGATGGTGTCAATAAGTTCATACTGATGCACGTCATATCAGATTAGATGCGATTGCATCAAGAAAGTTATACATTTTTATCATGATCGCAAAACCTGTGGATGAGTTCTTTCAACGTCCAAAGGGTCTGAACAATACTGAAGCAACCATTTGGCAAGGTTCCAATTTACCATTGACCTCGGTTTTAAAAAATTGCTTGCATTTTTACTCTCTTACGAAATAACGAGGTGTTGAAATATTGAAGTATGGTTGATTGCGGAAATATATATTTCTCTGTTTGATAGAAGTCTAGAAGCAAATAAGTCGTTGGTCACTTTTGACTAACCTTTCTCATCTCTGAGCCGATAAAATAATATCAAAACCCTTTCACAAAAATTCATTATATGCTGTTGAATGCAGAATTGTGGATTTGCCAAATTTATCCGTTATGCAACATGAACGCTCAATTTTATCCTAAATATGCTCGAGACATCAGTATTCATATTTCAGTTTGTTGTTTGTTTCATAGAACATTTTTAGAGAATTATGTATGAAAATTTGCATTGAATCTCTCCAAATCAATTTTCACTTGCACGATGTGCTCATTCTATTGGAAATGAAGAATTCAAGCTACAGTATGTGTCCAATAAATGAAACTATGGAAAATTAAAATTTGAATTGGTTAACCGTCCGGCAATGAAACAGTCATAGCTTCTGAGAGAAGTCTACAACAGTGACACTGCGACACCTGCATATGTCCATCAACGTCATATTGCTATTGATAAACTAGTCTGCGTGTCGTAGTTATTCATTGCTGCCCGAATTCAAACATGCTCACAGTTGTATTGTAATATGATTCTATGGTAAAATCATTGCGATTAGGATTACATGATACATGGAGTGTTTACAATACACAGATATCATATTACAATGACAATATAAAAATGTGAGTGTGCTAAATTCGTCAAACGATATTCGTTATGCAATATTCAGTCAGTACATGTAGTATTGAATTGTAACCAAGAGGTTAACTTTTGCCAGAAAATACCGGTCCAAAATTACCGCTAGGGAAGTCACTATTTATATCACTTATATGCATAGGTTGCTGTTATTCCTGCTATCAGATGACTGCATCTGAAATTACACATTTGTTATTCTGAATAATGCTTGGTAAATAAATATCCTATGAGAAGACTTATATCCTTTTGTAAACAGGTTCAATTTTGTCTCAAGTAAGTTCTGTATTTGATATGCTGAAGTTCCGCTTCTTTCTCAACAGGAACCACTGCGTATTGGAAGAACCGTCGCGAATCCAGCCCTATGTGGTAATACAGGACATTATCATCTAGACCGTTTGACTATGACTTTTATTATTTTTTTGCTAGCTTCAATTTCAAAGACAGACCAGTATCATCTGATGACATGTAATCTTTTGTAATCAAGCTTTTTCCATTCTGAATTATATCGGCATTTAACGGGATAAATGTTATTTCTCGTATTTTTTTTTATTTTAATAAACTGACTCAAAATTCATGGTTGTTCTTCAAATATCTCGGGAATGAATTACAATGAAGGAAATGAAAACACGCGCAGACGCACACACAATACACCTCGGACAGAGAGAGAGAGAGTGAGAGAGAGAGAGAGAGAAAAAATGGGATTTAACTGCATTGAATTTTAGGTTTCAATGAGCTTATGGAAATCTACCTATATTTGTTTACAAGAAGTGTATAAAGATAGAAGAATAATTAATCGGGGACGCTCATTGACCGCAACCAAAACCTCGCTAGGGAAATCAACATTAACCAATATATAACTGACTCCGCTCTGCGCCAACAGGAAGCGGATATCGCTTTCGTACGTGCACGTACGAAAGCAAAATGCACTGGTACATTTTGTTATTCTCGATTTGTACATACGCTTTCGTAGGGAAAATCTCTTTGCTTTCGTATCGTACAGTTTACAGTGTAGTATTTACAGAAAGTAAATAATTTAGTTTAACCATCAATTAGCTGATAGAAATAATTTGCTTGATTTAGTGGGAAAGAATCAGCTGCGAACAGGTACATGATACACACACAAATACACGAGTTTTGAAGATACTGATTACGGAAATTTTTTTTATACTGTTAATTCGCCATTTTTTGTATGTCCCGAAAGCTGACAAATTATCCGGAAAATACTGTATTTAATGACATCATGCTAGGCAGCCATAACGAAATACAAATTGCATGCTGTTTTCGTGTAACTCTTTCTTGCCTCCGTGTACATGCATCATATCATGTATCGTATTTCAAGACAGAAGCAGTCATCATTTCAACTTATTTAATGGCTATTGCATCACAATGGAACGTTATTGAATGTACTGTCATTGGCGACTCAATTGGTGACCACTTAACCACTGATTGGATTTTTTACCCACAGGTAAAAAAAAACAACAAAAAATGAAATTGTTAATCTCTCCCCAAATTATTCCAGTGTGCGATCGAGTATGCCTGAAAAACGCAGATCTTATGCGCCAGACGTTTCGCGTACCGGCCGCTTTGTCAATGGCAGTCAAGGCTGTTCAAGATTGCAGCGCGAGTTTGTGTATTAAGATTTGTTAAAACTGTGATACCAGTTCGTGACGACGGTTAAGAGCCGGCTTCAATTTTCCAATTAGTTGTGATTCGTTGATATGACTTGTTCGTTGACAGTGATCAGTCAGGGGACTTGCTGCATCTCCATACTTTGCGATGTTCATCAAATCTTAAGCGAAAAGGTCGTGAGATTACCTATGTAACTATTAGAACTAAAATGACAAATAAACAGAGAAACAACAAAACTAACATTGCAATTACTATTATGATTAGAAAGTTACTACAAAGTATATAATTATCGTGTTTATTATTATTGTTATTCTTGATTCGAAATAAATGACATAATTTTATGTTACTTTAATTTGCGAATTTAATGTTAAGTTTATCTTTACGAATAAGATACTTAATTTTGCGAGAAAAACTATAACTGATAAAATCAATGTTTAGAACAACTTTATTTTCATTAATAGTTTTGATTTATGCGAGCGTTTGTTGATAACGGAATCTCTATCCGAGAGACCATTACACTTGAGACGAGATTTAGTTTTGTTTTCAGCCTCGATGCCAAGAGAGTTAGAGATACTTCTTTTATCGATGCTATCAAAGGTGTTGACAATGAAGTTTCTCTTTACATAACTGGAAACCCAACTTTTGTAAAGGGCGTTTACAACTTGACACGGTTTCTTTTTGATGATGGCAAAGATTAATTTTGAGATTAACCCATATAGTCAAATCTTAATAGTTCAAGTATAAGTATTTCAGTATAGTGTAAGTATAGTATTTCAGGGATATCGATCGCAAACTTAGTATCTTTATTTAGTGAGTTTAACAGATATTAGCTTTTAACTCAGTAAATAAAGACATAGTTTAATAAAGTTTATAAAGTTTAAATATAAGAAAAGTTTAATAATATCTTTTTTATTAATCAGTCTATTAATAATATTTTTTTCTTCTCCAGAATGAGCGATCAATAATTTATCAATGATGTCAATCAATAATCAACCATTAAAGCGATAGTAAGTATTCGTGTTCGAAATAGGTCATGAAACTTATAGGTCATGTGAAGGTGAAAATACCACAGTGATTAGGCCTACACTATCGGCTCTTGGCCTGATAAACCAAGGGTAAACGCTTCGGACGAGTTGCTGAATGACAAAGACTTTTGTGTAGTCGCATATAATCTTCATATATCTACAATTGGTTTAGCCACAACACAATGATAAATACTGTGAAAATTCACGTGCATGGTCCGTTTTGTGGAAACAGGACTGTATATTGACATTCTTTATTAAACTATTGACCCATGTCTTTGTAATCATGCTTCCATTGGTTCGTTGCTTCTTTTTTTACACTGATGCTGTTAGCGAAATACAAATGAAAATAGGAAAGCCATAACTGATGCAATTGTGAAAAAATGCGTAGATTCAACGCAAATAATTCAAAAATTAAGGGAAGGCTAAGTTAACTTACATAATTTTATGAAAAAAAATTAATGGCAATTAATTTCTGTTTTCCTCACGAAGCTATCTTCAGGAAATATAGATATTATAGTCTGGCATCAAGAACGAATTTCTTCAGAGAGCGAGGCCGAATATGAGACTTTCACAGAATGATGTATACACCCTATGGCTGCGACGAATCTGTACGTCCACTTAGTTCTAGTTCCTCCTCTTGTCAGACAGGATCAAAGAAAAACAAATGTTTTCCAATGGGACGCAAATTGAAATTTTTTGGACAAAATGAAATCTTCTATGTTTTTTCTTATCAATTGAAAAGTACTATGTCTAGAGCTATAATTTTCGGCATTACGAGTATATGTCTTCTGGTCATTTCCCATCATGTCCATGTCAAAAATTATGACTCTATGCTTTTCAGTTGTCAAGAGAAAACAGAAAAAAATCGCATTTTTACCAAAAATTTTTATCTGCGTGGGATTGGATTAACATTTGTTTTTCTTTGATCTTGTCTGACAAGAGGAAATGAGCTCGGCAGACGCGCTGATTCATAGGGTATGCATAGGGTGTAGCCTACATCATTCTGTGAAAGTCTAATTTTCGGCCTCGTTCCCTGCAGAAGCTTCTAGCTGCCGGACTATTTGTCTAACTTATAATTTATAAAACATGACCTAATATTTATGTTCCCTGAAGATAGCTTCGTGAAGAAAACAGAAATTAATTGGCATTTATTTGTTACTAAACAAATGTAAGATAATTTGGCATTCCCTTACTTTTGAATTATTGTCTGATGTAATTTATGCATGTGCAATTTAATGATTTATTCAGTCGTTATTGACCAATTTCGAGTAATTTCAACTACAGAACGCAGTCATCTTCAGGGTATAAAATGATAACTAAACAGCATGCTTGATGGAATTTTAGGCATTTATAGATATGCGAATGAAGAATATACGTAAAGGTATATTTCTAAATGATTTAAAATTTCATCAATGCACAATGCATAATTGGTTCATGATCTAATAAATTAGCACATCATATCGGTAATCCTATTTTCATTGTCATTTAGAATGTCCAACCAAGGCATCATCTCTACGTGATTGTTGACTGTTTATGATTGTTTTAAAAGATTTCCAAATTAGACTTGACTTGACCCATCCTCTCAATCATGTTTGCAAGTGGACAAACATTTGCTATATTTCTTTTTCATGATTGTTAGCTGTTTGTAGTTGTCTTTAAAGATTTCCAAAGACTTGCACTATTGGTCCACACTGGCAATCATGTTCTCATGGATATATTTGTCATACTTGTACTTCCTTTTTTATAATGATCGTCAGCTGCATGTTTGTTTTTGAAGATTTCGATACTGTACACTTCATCTGGTTCGTAATCATCCTAATTTCGTCATTTGTTTTATGGCACATTTTTCATCGGAACTTGTCTAGTGCTCATGTAATACATATGGTGATTCTTGTCGTTTTAATATTTTTTGCCTGGAAATTAATGTGACAACAGCTCGGGTAATTAATGTAATGTCATTGATTTTAAGCAGCGTAATTACATGAGGTGAACAAAAGCTCATGTCATTTTCCTATTTTTTATGTCAAATGTTAAATGTTTATTTAAATTATGTTAAATTCTATAACTTCTTTTTATATGTCAATAATATTCAATATTTTTTTTGCATCAAGCACCCTATTGCGCATTTTAGACCGAAGTCTCTCAAAAAAACCGGAAACCGGACGCTACCAAACCAGCACAATCGATGGCAGAAAAGCATACCACTGTTCTGTAGGCCGACATTTACTTTTGAGGTGAGTCGCTAAAGTAATTTCTTTTGCGATTCTTTGTCACTGCCTCCGAATGTTTTGCTTTTAGCAGCATTGAGTTTTTCTGCTGTTAATCCTTGGAACATTTCGTAGCAGGATGACAGCGATCAGCAGCATGTTTATAATGTATGAGTACTGTAGGGCTACTCTTGTCACTGCCTCCGAATGTTTTGGTTTTAGCAGCATGAGTTTTTCTGCTGTTAATCCTTGGAGTATTTCGTAGCAGGATGACTTTGATCAGCAGTATTCATCAATATCAACAGCAAATTTCTTCAATATTTTACTACAACGTAAAGTAGGCTATAACTGTAATCTCAGTAATTTCACCAAAAGAATGTGAATATATAATTAGATGTCGGAGGCTGTCGGGGAATTGTCGGCAAATAGTCGGGGAATTAGGACTCCGACCTTCATTAAACCGAGTCGGCTTCCCTGCACTGGCCCGATAGTTTTTTAACCGAGGTGTTCATGAAAAAGTCGAGATCTTATTGTGCTGCCGTGTCTGAAATTTCATTTTTTTAATTCAACTTTCATCGGCGTGAATTTATGTTTCACTTCTTGAATCTGAATGGTGATGTGGACCCATTTACATCTTTCAAAGTTGATTGAAATCATTGTCTTTGATTCTGTTATTTTGCTCTACCAGTGGCAGGTTGCTTATGATATGATCACGCTTAAGAAGATTCTCATGGGGTTCAGCATGAAAGCAATTAACAGGTCATCGAGTTGCTAATTTAACAAACATTCCTCTCCAAGGCTGTCATGACACGGAGGATCTGTAAAATGATATCATTTCCTTCTGCATTATACTGCATTATACTATCATGATCAGTCAATTCCGTTGTAATTTCTTCATAACTGCATAAATGTGCAGATATCTCACATTTGGAAACAATTCCAACTGCATTCACCTCGAGTTCATTTAATAAAATCGAAGCTGTATACACATTGGGGATTTAATAAGTGCTGAGTTGCTACCACTGGTTGGTACTCTACCTAATATAACTACTCTATGTACTGAAACAATGCATAGAAAAATTTCACTGTATACAAACTCTTTTGAGTAGACACTCTATGATCTGTATCAAAGATTGATCTGTATAATTAGTATGTTCAACAGGTTGGATATCAAAAGGAATGAATATTTGCCATTAAGCATCTTAATTAATTGGAAATGAAGCTGATAATCTAGGAAATTCATGAACTGCATAAATAACTTGAGATCTCTGAGCTTATGGGCTGAAACTTCAATTTTAATTCCATTTTCATCGGTGTGATGATTCACCAAATTTATATTTCATTCCTTGAAACTGAGTAGTTTAATGTGGACCCATTTACATCCTTTAACCTTCAGACGACCAAACCATAGAGTTGCAGATAGTGATGAAAATTTCCGGAAAATTTTAAATCAAAATTTTCCATGGAAAATTTTGAATGTTTTGATTTTTGTGATACGCCCTATAATCTGAGCGCTTCCTCAGCCGAGGCAGGTACATAGCAATAGAATGGGTCTAAAACTCTTGATTTCATCATTATTTCGATTAAAGCGATCGTAGCACTGCGAGTTCCGTCCGCGGATTTTTGAACATTCCTTTGCCACCAGTGGCTTGTGCTAATTTGTTAGCATTTTTGATTATCACACAGACACCGTTTGGGATAACGTGAATCTTGCTTTACAATAGAGGTATAATTTCATGCAATGTGAAAGATCTGGAGCAAAAATAATTTTGAAGTTTGCTTGTTAGCTTGAAAGTTAAGCTTTATTGTGCAGCGTTGATCATAGTGATACAAATTCTCCATATGTTGATGAATATGTGAAGAATAAGCACACAGTCCACGCAATACATGAGCGACCATATTCGAAGACTGTGAACTCGTGAGATATATGGAAACTAAAGATATCTGTGATGAGTAGAAGAATATCTATGACAGTTTCTAAGTTCTGGCATATTGTCCGATCTTCGTTGAGGACAAACTGGATGCACATCTTCCATTTCTACCTCATGGTTCAGATAGTTCCAAATCGATTTCAGATCTACCCAAATGAATTTCAGACATTTCCAGATGAATTGGAGATTCTCCAGTTGAATTTAAGATCCTTTCAAAGTTGGGTTTCTGATAGATATCTGAAATTCAATTAGAGAAATCTGAAATCCATCTAATATCTGAAATTCATTTGGGATGATCTGAAATAGACATGGAAAGGGTGCATGGTTCCAAAAGGTAACATGCAGGAATGATAGAGAAGTTTTCGGTCTTTGCATATTGCATAGTCTTTTCAAACGACTACAACAGGTCTCCAAAACAAAGGAAAAAATGTCAATCACCAAAAAATAAATTTCAAAATTTTCCATTTGCATCACTAGTTGCAGATGAGCATTTATTAAATCCCCTATGTGTACAGTTTCGATTTTATTAAATGATATCGAGGTGAACACATTGGGTATTGCTACCAAATTTGAGATATGCAAATTTTTTGCAGTTTTGAAGAAATTTACCACGGAATTGACTGATCATGATAGTGAATGCATAATAAATAACGAAAATAACAGTTTTTTTGCAAAACCTCAGTGTCATGACAGCCTTGGAGAGGAAATGTTTGTTAAATTTGCAATTCGATGGGCTGTTATACTTTCACGCTCAACGTCAAGAGAATTTTCTTTAACGTGATCATATCAGAAGCAATTCCTGCCGCTGCACAGCAAAATAACATGATCAAAGACAATGATTTCAGCTAACTTGAAAAGATTTGAATTGGTCCACATCACTATTCAGATTCAAGAAATGAAACATGAATTTAACGAATCATGAAGTCATACCGAAAAAAATTTAATTAGGGGCCTAAAAGCATGACAAGCACAATAGGTTCTCGACTTTCCTTGAAGACTTTCATTATAATGCAGTTCGTGAAATTTCCATGATCATCAGCATAATTTCCGCGTAGTTACGATACTATTTTGCGTTTGCAAATATTCATTCCTTTTGATATCCAACTTGTTTCATGCTACTTTATATAGTGGCTCATGTCGGTAGTATGTAAATTTGAAAAAAAAACTAGCTTTCTAAAAGCTGCCACATGTCGCTTGTACGCAACAATTCAATACCCTATTAACATAGCATGAACTAAAAAAATCGCCTAATTACTACTTGAGGACAGTCATACACAGTAAAATATAACCCATATGTCAGACATTCACATGATTTATTCTGTGAATATTAGGGCTCGATATATTTTCTAGGTAACGTACGTAGGCTACCTAACAAAACAATTTTCCAGTGACATAAATTTAGTTAATCGAATTCGCCCAATTAGTATTTAAGGAGCTAGTGAGGACAGAGTTACATAATAGGTTTAGTCCAACATAATAAATGCAATGCATGTGTCAAACATTTTCACATGATTTACGCCATAACGGCTCGATGGATTTTTATAGCTCAGCGTCTGAAGTAACAAGCATGCAGATGAGCAACATATGTGAGATCAACCAAATTTGCCCAATTTTTATTTCAACTTCGACTGAATTCTGCCAATATTTTGAAAAATATTGATCGATCAAATCGACAATTATCGATTTTCTAATAAAAAGGGCTCGATCAAATTCTCAAAAGTTATGACTGAACTTATCAGAAGACTACACAGTTTTATGTTTGTTGTCCAACGTTCACCCCCAATTTCAGCAAGTGCTCTAAAATCACAAATTATTGATTTCCAATAATTATCGATTTTCAAAAATCAATAAATTCGATTTTCTCGATATGGACTTCTCTTGCTCTAATCAGACCAATTTTTCAAAACAAATCATCCCCCATTTTTTCGAACTTTTGCGACCTTAATTCCTGACCACCGTGTGCTCACATAATTAATTTTTTGGTCCGCAGGAGCGTAATCTCCGCAAAAACTGAATATTTTCATAGAAAAAATTTCACTGTATACAGATTTCAGTCAACACTCTACCTACTATACACTAATTACCCACATGTGTCGACTCACAGAAAATGTCAGCATGCAGGGACATTTTTGCATCAAAAGATTCAGTTTTTTCGGAGGTTCCGCTCTTGCGGTCTAAAACTGTATTTGTTCAATTTATAGAGTAGGTATATGCTATAGTGTTGACTGAAAAATTGTCAGCATGCCGTGAAGATTTTTATGGGCATGCAGGATCATCTGGCCCTGCCCAATGACACGTCATAACGTGGGTGTGCTACTTTCCATTCTGTTTTTCATATTTTTAAATTTGTATTTCAATTTTCTAATGCGAAATCCGAGTATACTCTATGGTACAGTTTAGATTTCATTAAATGAATATAAGTCCAGACCCAATACCACCTGTGAGATATGTAAATTTGTATCCTTTTGGAGAAATGTACACGAATTTGACTGATTATGATAACAAAACAGAAGGAGCAGTAGTAGTTTACAAACGGCCTCCATGTCATGACAACGTAATATGGTTTGTTAATTAGCAATACGATGGGTTGCCATTTTTTAAAGCTCATCCTCATTATAATAATAAGATTATTTTCTTGAGCGTCATCATATCACAGACTATCTGCCACTAAAAGATCAAAACGTTGTAATTAAAGAAAATGATCATAATTAGACATAATTTTACTAACTTTAAAAGATGCAAGTAGGTCCACGTATTACTATTCACATTCAAGAAATGACGCCTTGTGAATCATTAAATCACGCAATTGAAAATTGAATTTAAAACATGACATTTCAGCCAAGAAGCTATCAATAAGATCTCAACTTTTCCTTGATGTAGAAAACAAAAGACAATTGATTTGGGTGCATTTTTCATCATTCTCATTTCTATTTCGGAGAAAACTGAACAAACGAAGGTACAACTAGTATCGAAATTATAATAATTTTCTATAGTATGCCTACGCATAAAACTGTACGTCAGGCCTCTTGTGCATACAGTAGTGCATTATTTAATTAAGTCATTATGTATCAGCATAATGTATTTATTACTGATATAAACATTCATTCATGAATAAATGAAATTATAATGCTCAAATTCTGAAAAAATAGGTTATTGTCAAAATGCAAACACTTGGACAACAAGGGCTCCAAAAACCCTGGCCTGATAAGGGATATACCTCTGTACATCAGGTAGGCCTATAGAGCATTCATCTCATAGTTTTTGCGTAATATTTGTACAAACTTGGAGTGAGATTTCTTGTAGTTACTTTTGGACCACACCTCAAAAGAAATCATATTCATTAATCCATTAGTTCAGGTGGCATGTCACGCTCAACGCGTAATTCACGCGTAAACTACGCGTAATTACACATGACCCTAAACATCCGTGGCTTTGCGTGACATTGCTGCAACATCTCTCGGCAGTCATGTTTATAGACTTTGCGTCTCATGTGTCTGCATCAGGGATGCGGAGTCGGAGACTAGACCTGAAATATTATTGAGAATAGGTTCATGTAAACTAATAATGATCAATTATAGGCAACCAGTTAATTTTCAAAAAACTTTCAATAGGCTTCATATACTTGCCACCCGGAGTCGGATCGAGTCCCCTATCACAATGATAGGACTCCGCATCCCTGGTCTGCATGTATCAGAGGCTAGACAATGTGATATGGGCCTCAATTTCATACTCAGGGAAGACAGAAAATGCTTAGCGGTTCATCCGTGGTTCAAGCGGCAACGCATACAACTGTAGACGTCGCGCAAACGCTTGCCCGCGCGTATTCATAAACATTCCCCATATGTTTTAACAGCATCAGATCAAGTGATTTCTGACTCTTAGTGTAGCGCTATGTACGCGAGTAGAGGAATAGAATGTCTTTAACCACGGATGTTTGGGATGTTCCGTAATTACGCGTGGTATGTCACCAGTGTTCAAGAATATTCTCGGACCATCACTACATTTCCTTTGAATTCAAATTGGTCTACCTAGCGGTCAAGATTGACCGGCATATCTTAAGTATAATTTAACTATTTTCATCCATTCTATTAAAAATATTTACTTATAGTATTACATCAGTTATTATTTTAGTCATTACCCATTATGTCCGATGTCATAATATTACATCTAAGGCTGTGTTGCATAGTATGACATGCACATGCTATCATCATGTATGATTATGTGATTACAAGAAATTGAAAAAATAATGATGGTTAGATGATTAAAAAAAAAGATTCCATCAAAGTCGACTACCAGAGAAATTAGGTAGTTTACATGAAAAGTTTCCTTCGAACATCCAATCGACTTGTAAAGAATTGGCTAAAAAATGCAACAATATAAACTACTTCACTTCAGTAGCAGTGAAACATGTAGCAACTGTCCCTTTTTTAACCATTCCGCACCAACTTTCTTTTTGCATATTCAGCATCATGTTACAGATTTATTTGAATAGCCATCCTGTCATTTTCTCCGCCGAAGCCAACACTAGAGGAAACGTCTTGCAAAGACTTTCAAAGTCTGACACGATCGTGCAAAGTCATGTCCGATCAGAGTTAAGCAAGATCGTGTCAGTCATACTATGAAAAGACATCTACGATCGTATATGACAAAAGATCTGACGCAACATGTCCGATCGTGTCCGATCATGTCCGATCGTACGTCTTTGTGCATTTCTTCGCATGACACGTTAAGAAATGTAGAATCGTGTCAGGAAAGTCATGCTTAGATGACGTTATGACCTTCGAAACATTTATCGAAGTTAATGGTATTCCATGGCTTAACTGCGTGGTGTGAGTTCATTATCAACCGGTGAGTATTACAGAGACAAATGTTTCCAAGATATGCGCTAACTCTCATGCTTCCCTAACATCGATGGCAGCATTTATGCCAATTTTTACAATGCTTGTTTCCTCTAGACCAATTATTGGCAATATTCAAAAAACGAGAATCTTTCGTATGATAAGTTTATGGAAATAAATCGTTGTTACCATTATCTGACCCCATGCAATAGTTAGAAGAGGCCAGTTTCATGCAGCCGTTTAAAGACCCGAGGCCGTGAAAACTTTCACCCTCTAACTGTCTGTCTTTGCAAGAATGTGCCACTCTACGCTCTAAATGATCTTCAAAAAAACAGTCGGGCATGGTGACTTTAAGATACTGTATATTAGTGGTACGCACAGTGACATGCAATATGCGGAATATAAATGCAATGTATATAATTTAACATTGCATTGGAGCGGCCATGGGAATCCACATATTTCAACAATCATGCCTCATTCCCTTTTTGTCATATGCTGCATGCACTTCCTGATGATGCAAACTTGACACATTTTCACTGAAGAAATTTACAGTGATCTAAATTATATTTATAAACAAAGATAATTCCAGGTATTTATGAAAAGTTAAAATATTCCCAATTTTAATTGATGAAATTATATTTATTCATTGCATCTACATTCAACTTTGATCAATATAGTTCTACATTTTCCACGTGCATCATTTACTTCTTGATGCCGAATTGGTCATGTTGGATTTTCCACAGCTGAGAACTTTAAATGTGGAGCTGTATGTGTTGTTATAGAATACCCATTTAAACAAATTCTTTCATTGTGTTTTATTCAGTCTATGTGCATGAAGTAACTGATTTGTTTTTAAACCACTTTGAGCCAACACTTCTACCATTCATTGAGGTTCTAGTCTTTTGACATAATGAGCGAACGCATCATGGTCTTGCACGACCAGTGCTTGTTTTACATTTGAAACAATGAATATTCGTCTTTCAGAAAGAGAGAATGGAGTGCCTGAAAGAGTAAGTAATCCGCTTTGGTCAAGTTTTCTGCAAGTTGTTTCTATTAGTGACATAATTATGACTGAAATGAATAGATATGCCACTTTAGCCAGCGCGCTGTCATACACAAAGATCACACTAGCTTCCGCTACGGGTGTATGATATCCATCCTCTTTGCATATGTCAATATGGAGTCCTACACAAGGTAGACATGAAGCTACAATTTTTGTTGGGTTCTATCAAACACATCACTCACTAAAACTTATTCCATTTGGAAATACAGTCCAATTTCATAAACCTCTACACCTAACACTCTTCAGATAGCTGTGATTGCATGACATCAGCTGAAGTTCTAGCAATTTAGAGAATTTCAATTGGGTACTAAATGAAGCGACAAAGCAGCATACTCTACTATTTTAAAAGTTAACATGATTTTCCACAGTAAACTGAACTCTGACAGAAAAAACTGATTTGACCATTTGTTTGTCTACTAACTGACATTTTGGAAATTTCAATTTGTGAACTATTTTCTGAGTTGTGGAACTGTCTAGATAAGCCGTGTTAGACAGATTTGCTTCATTAACTACTTACAAGATGTAAAAGCCACTTTGCCAAATTGTAAAATGAGCTCCATGGTGGCTCTAATATTATCAAACTCATGCAGTGAAGTAGTACTTAACGTCACGTTTTAACATTAACGATAGATTTTTTTATGATCTCATGCGTGGCTGGTTTTATGTGGTTTCAGTTGTTAAAGTAGCATGTAGGTCCATGCCATCATAAATTCATTTCTTTTATTTCGTTCTTTCGGTCAGTATGTCGTGTTTGGATATAGTTTCTATCTTGGGTTATTTGTTTTCTTGCCTCACCATTAGTATTATGCATACTCCTGGCAAGAAATGGATATACATTTTCTAGTTTTTTATTTTATTGAACCTTGGACTTTCAATGGACTATTTCTTTCTAGGAATTTCCATTAGGGTATTTGTTTAACTTTGCATTCTTCCGTTGAGTTCTTTGTAGTCAGCTATGTCGTACTTATAAATACGTTTCTGCGCGGTCTCACTGAAAATTTGGTGTTGAGAGCTTGCCTATTAATGTAATATTAATGTATTAATGTGTTTAATTGGACAACACACTGTATTCAAAATTTTCATAGATGTTTTTGACATGTGAAATGGTGTGTCGGCTTAAGGGTTTGATTTTAAGCTGAAGCTCTTGAGTTCAAAAATCGATCTTCAGGGAGGCTCTAGAATCCTATTATTTGCATTGTGCTTTATTTCCGTCGGTAGCTCCTAAAATATGAATTTCCACTGCCCATAATAGCAGGCCCCAAATTTGCATGTAGTATATGAATTTTTAAAAAAATATAGAAGCTCAAGCTTCAACAGCAGAACACTCATCGCACAAGCTTATCTTGTAATTCATGTTCCATATTACTTGTGGCTGTACGTGGGCTGTCATTATGAACACCTACTGCTACAGAATGTTATTCTGCTGGCATGTCATTTTATTTCTATTTCTCAAAACTAAGTTGAGGCAAACAGACAGGGTCACGTTGTGAGAACATGGTTTTCATCTAGCGATTAGAAATTCTGCGTTTTTGCGAACAAGTAGTTGTTAAAATTGCCAAATGTTGGCCACTGAATCGTAGGGTTGACACATTTTCTGAACGAATGGATGGTCTTATCCTGCATCTCGTTTCTTCATAATTTGAAGATAGTACACGACATGATGATAGAATTATTTCGAAAATACTTCTATACATAGAATAAGCCTCCATGCATGTACTACAAGGGCAAAGCAAATTCAGGCCAATTATTTTTGGAGTTATGGCTGTCACTCAATCATGTCGTTTGACATTCGGAATTTAGCAGTGACTGCTCTCTCTCTGATTGTAAAAATTAAAATTTGGCCATAACTACAGGTAGCCTATTGATTATAAAGTGATAGTATGCTTGAACCTTTATTCTTCAGGCAGGTCAGGATGACCATCCTTATGTAGCATTCAATTATTCCAAACATCATATCGCTGATATTTGTGGTCCCACATGCCAGACTTAATTTGGGAAATACATTTATCATGTCACTAGCCTGATGCGCACCAGATTTCTGGCACAAGAGTGACAGCTTCACATTTTTAGAAAAGTCTGATAATCCTAGAAACACGATTGGTGTGGTTGAGGTACGAGATTTTAGAAAGTTATCAAATGCTAAGTTTTGATTTCGTAATTTGTTTAGTCGAAGACTAGGCCTGTTTTTCTTTGGAGTTATGGCTGTCACTCAATCATGTCGTTTGAGTGAGAAGAGGGAGAGATGAGTCGCGTAAATCTGAATTAGAGCTACGAAATGGCTTTCGCTCATATAAGCTCGCTATGACATTCGGAATTTAGCAGTGACTGCTCTCTCTCTGATTGTAAAAATTAAAACTTGGCCATAACTACAGGTAGCCTATTGATTATAAAGTGATAGTATGCTTGAACCTTTATTCTTCAGGCAGGTCAGGATGACCATCCTTATGTACATTCATTATTCCAAACATCATATCGCTGATATTTGTGGTCCCACATGCCAGACTTAATTTGGGAAATACATTTATCATGTCACTAGCCTGATGCGCACCAGATTTCTGGCACAAGAGTGACAGCTTCACATTTTTAAAAAAGTCTGATAATCCTAGAAACACGATTGGTGTGGTTGAGGTACGAGATTTTAGAAAGTTATCAAATGCTAAGTTTTGATTTCGTAATTTGTTTAGTCGAAGACTAGGCCTGTTTTTCTTTGGAGTTATGGCTGTCACTCAATCATGTCGTTTGAGTGAGAAGAGGGAGAGATGAGTCGCGTATTTATTGAAAAATATATGTATAATGTTTTCGAAACTGCTGCTTTACATGAATATGAATGAATGTTATTATTTACTTGTCACCATTCTCTGACTTCCTATGCTCTGCGCTCGCATAGGTAGCTCTCTTTTTCCCCATTATCGTTGATAAATTTCTGTCCATGTGAGCCTTTTTCCGCACATGCAGTAATTGATATTTTTGAATGTTCAGTGCATATTTTTCGCTCGTACGTATCAAATACACGCCATGTTCCTCTTTATATGTTGTGAGGTCGTATTATGTTATGAGTGCTATGTTCAAGCTCTGCTTTTTCTTAAGACTTAATGTTAATTGTGACTTGAGAAACGTCAGTCGTATAGAACTGGATAAGAAGAATCCCGTTAACGGCTATGACGCGTATATGCGTCCCAACTTAGTGCAAGTTAGTACGTCCTTGCATGTGCGTCACTTATTCAGGGCTCGTAAATTTCCGTCTTTTTCCGTCTTATGGGCTAATGGGCTAAATGGGAAAAGGGAATTTGAGAAGCACAGTGATACCAAAAAACACCGGAACATCAGTGCATCAGTAGCGAATATGGTTATTCTTCCGGGCTCTTCTTCAGTATCGTTAGGACAACACATCTCGCTTAGCGATAGGATTGTGAGGGTCCAGGCAAATCTTATCACTTTCTTAGCCGAAAATAGGCTACCGCTGACATTTGCTCCGAAGATTTTAGGTCTTTCAAAATCTTTAGGAAAAGATTTACCGGCATTGAATGCCACCAAGATTTCCGACTGCACTGCTGGTTATAAACTTTCACCAAAGGTCCACAACTACAAATGTACCGGCGATCTATGAACTGATGGAATGTAGTTCACTTTCCTTCTTTCTGTATATAAAGTAAAATTTTATTGTTCTATGTTTCTTACTGTCACTGAGGATGAGCATTCTTTTTGCTTGAAACATGTTTGACTGACCCTCAAAATTAATAGTTTTCATTTTAAAGGGAAAATATTAGTTATAAAAATCATTTTTCTTATCCGAATTTGAAATTGACTATTCCGAAATTGACATTGACTATTCCGAATTTGATTTTGACTATTCCGAATTTGATTTTGACTATTCCGAATTTGTATCCGGAATTTGAATTCCGAGTATCAAATTTTGTTACTCGAGATCAAGGATTCATGCTGTGTGCCTTAGCATTTCTTGCACTACTTAAAATCATTTGTTTGAGGATTATTTGTCGGTTAATTCCTATAAGAGAACAATATAAGCTACTTGAGGCGGAAACCCAGTAAGGCTGATAGTAGCCAAGAAAACCAAAACGTCGTTTTGCTACTTAAAATCGCTTAGATCTTTGGACCGGCACTGCCGGCCATAATCAGAGGAACTGGTGTTCTTGAGTTCCTCTGATGATGGCCGGCAGTGCCGGTCGAAAGATCTAAGCGATTTTAAGTAGCAAAACGACGTTTTGGTTTTCTTGGCTACTATCAGCCTTACTGGGTTTCCGCCTCAAGTTACAATGAATAACCCAGGCTCACTATTTGCAACAATATAAGCTACGTTCTTCACGAAAGGCACTTCCCTCCGTTCATAGTATGCTGTTGTTTTATTACGCAACTTACTGTCGATAGATCTTTCATTATATCGAGGGCTATTTTTGAAGCATTTTGGTTTTACTCCACGATTTTTCTAGTCACTGGTATTATCGTCTTTAATACTCGGGCTTAAACGACTGCTGGAAAATGATCTTTGTTTTGCAAAACAACGCATGTTAGTTAAAGGTTGCCAGATTGTCTGCATGCTATGTTTTTATTTGATACATACATTTTTTCATACTAATTATCCGTTTTTTCAACGCAAGAAACTGTTTTGAGTAATGCGAGTATCAATCACACAACTAGAAAACACGGGAGTCGACTGCAAATTTTAAGATTTTATATTGCTAGTAATATCTACGAAACTGTTGATTTATTCTACCGAGTGCACATACTTAAAGCGGTTGAAAACAACTCTACTAGAATCACACACAAACAATATAATGTAGATACCGTCCGCACACGTCTTACGTCTGACCAGCGCTTTACCAAACTTATCGGAGTTATAGTCATAACTCTAGAAAAATGTCCCTGCGTGCAGCTGAAAAATCATTTAATTAGTCATGATGGATGATCTTAGTCTCCTGTGTTTCAGCTACGTTTAATGACTAGTAAAACTTGTGCAGGCTGCAAAAACAGGTTTTGACTCAAACTAATTATATATGTATCTGGGAAAATTATATATTTGTGCAATGAAATAATTGTCATCACCGAAATATATGATAGCAGCTAGTTTTAACTTCACGATGCGTGTAGCTACATGCACGAATACATTTATGAATCTTTCCATTCACGAAATATACGAACTTAGCTACGAAAAAGGTTTTCTGAATATTTGTCCAAATGAAATTTCGTGTTCAGAATTCTAAGACAACTAATAAAAGATTTTTAATTGTAAAATAATTTGGCTCAATTTGTATTTAAACTGGATGTTTGCTCCATAGCCTTGCTTTTTGAGTAGCTGGAATTTTTGTTCTGCGTCCATTAATAAGCATTGATTTATTTACTTCACATTGATAGCTGGTCAAAATGCTTCTGAAACTTGGTTTTGATAGAAATGTCCCAGGAAAGGCTTCAAAATGCTCCCGTAGAGAAATAATTCCGCATGAATCATAGTTTGAAATAGTATGATTACGCACGCGCATGTAATAGCATGCATTGGTATGAATAGCGCATGCGTATGTAATAACATACTATGAAACATTTATAATAACATATTATGCATAGGTATGAATTAACATGCCACGAAGCACGGTATGTATTGGCATGAATTTCGCAAGCGTGTGTATTAACATGCGATGTAACATACATGTAGTTTTATCTATATTAATATGAACTTCGGTTACGTATGCATTAATATGCCATGAAGCATAGTATGTAATGGTATGAATGTCGATTATATATGTATTAAGATAATATGTCACATTGTCATGAATGATGATATAAATATAGCGTATATGAACATGAAGTGCAGAACGCAATGTAATAAGCATTTGTTAAATGTTTCTAACAGTACTACGATGAATGATACATCATCTGCTATGTTGCTGTGATTACATTTCAGATTACTTTTAGCTTTCATTCAGTCTGCGTTGTCTAACCTAGAACCAATTCATGATATTTCTTCTCAACAAAAACTGTCTCTTATTTCTCTCTATATTAAGTTTTCATATGCATTTTGTACCCAGATGCAATGATGCTGTGATTATCAGTCATCTAGACAGACAATGGGTAATACCAAGTATAACTTAAGTTGAATACACACATTGCATTGTGTTTGTTGTTCGACTTCTCGATGAACGAGGTACCCATCTTTATCTTAGGTTATTGGAAGTAATTATTTTAGTATTTGGTGACATTTATTTAGTATTATGAAACTTTTTCGCTAACAAATAAATAATGCATTATTTGCAGATGACGAATTCGTCAATAATTCTGATTCTTATGAAACTCTGATGTATGTGTTGTCCGTGTTTTTCAGATCTTTCATACTGAAAGTCGTTGCTACACTTCGTTTGATGATGCTGTGTACATACAGCCGAAGGATTTATGGGTCCCTTATAAATTTGAAATGATTATAATCAGATACTTGAAATAACTAAATACCAATAAGTAGTTAAACATAAATAGAATACAGTTAAGCTTTGCACTTAGAGCTACTTACTGTTTTTTGGTTATTGTAAATATCTTATTTGAATCATTTCTAATTTACAAGAGACTCATAAATACGCACGACTTTTTTTCCTATCTCTGTATTGTATTAGGAATTCCTTTTTGCCCACTTAACAAGTTCCTGTATGTGCCATCGTTTTCGAATTAATCGCACTTCTAGTAAACCGAAGCAGATAAACAAAATATTTAATTCATTGCTTATTAAAGATAAAATATCAGTACATTTGATCTAAGGTTAATTTATTGTTGTTCTATTGCAAGTTGGAAACAAGAGTTTAAAGGTCTGTTGATGAAATATACATGCAATCCTTGATAATAACAAGGTTGCAAGAAAATGCAGAAACTCTGCGATTTTGCTTATGATATGCGCTTCAAACCATTAACAAATTTGGTTAGCTTGATCTTTTATCAGTTGCTGGAGGTCGACCTTTCTCAATAAAATTCGTTGGAAATATTAGTGTAAGTAAACAGCAATTTAAATTCCAGGAAAAGCTTTTATACTAGCTTTACTCTGTATCAGGTGCGAAGCTAAAAAATCAAGCCAATAAATTTTCCACCAGGGTTTGTATTATTTGTTTTTAGTGATCTGATATTTTTGTCTACATGTGCAAAACACAGTTAGAAATTAGTTTGGTAATCTCTATTAGGTAAATATACAGATTTTTATTTTCCATTAAGCTTTCAAATTTCAAGATAGAGGCATTTTCTAGTATGTTGGAAGTGTAGGATGCAAAAGCTCTTAAACAGAGCATGTAAATATTACATGTATCAGCTTCCGCTGACAAGGAAAGTTTGATACCTAATAGCTATTTTGCAGAGTTAGTGACGATTCATTTTTTGCGATACTTCCTGTTCGCTCTGATTCCATTTTATCATTTTGTTGGAAAATGTTTTGCTATGTGTCCTTCTTATGGAATTGATTTACTATTGTCAGATAATTATCTCAAAATTATTCACAATGAAATAATTACATCACACTCATCCATGACTCATGCTTTTCAATGGTGGCAACTTCTTCTAAGATTGTCTTTATTAGAAAATGCTAACAAGTAGATTTTTCAATGCTGAATTTATTAATTGATTAACTTAATTTTCTTTTTTTATATTCTGCTAAGGAACATATTTGTTTTATGGTCCCGTCCGCTTTCCTCAAGCTTTGATTTTACATTTTTGAAATTGATGACTTCTAAGTCAACATGCGAAAATTTCAATCTGAGATCAAATGGGTACGTCGTTCGCTTGTGTTATAAACATATGAATACCATAAATGTGATTCAATTCATGCGATATTATAGTTATTATTTGATTTTATAATATTTTTGATCAATGTCTCCCTCATTATATGTTCTGTCCATATCAGTTGATTTGCATGTAACATGAAGTTACAGGAGATGCTAGCTGTTTCTGTTTTTGTCCCATTTCAGATCAAAGTATGACACATTGAATGAATTAATGCATGTGTACTTGTAGTTATCGAATATATGAAAAATGAAAAATGTGGACTTATGTATTATGATGCTTTTTGCGTATGATATTACTGTATCCATATCATTGATGCTCCATTTTCATATATTAAACAGACATTCATTTCATGATATAAAACCTACGTGTGTTTCATACAAATAATCTTTCTCAGGAAAGCTTTGCGTGTATGGTATGAGTATACATACCTATTTTCATAGCATGATTTATAGCATGATTCATTGAGTAAATAAGGGACATGGAATTCCATTAGTTGTCTCGGAGGACATCCCAAGGGTCGATGTAACCCAAAGCAAAAGGGAAAACCACCAAGGTTCTTTGCGAGCGCTTTCAACAGACGCCGTCTGCCATCCTCAAGCAACTCTGTTTTAGTTAGTAACCTCATGTCTTGAAACCCTACTCTCACATTTTAGCTGGAAAATCAATTGAAATATCTTTGAATGAGATTGTGCCTACTTAGGCCTTACATTCTCAAGCAGAAAATTTCATTGCATTAGTGCATGCATTTTTTCCTGGGGCACCACTCATTTACTTTCGCACTTTCTTACGCATAGTTCGAAAATTAGTTGCAGTGGAGTATATTATATTACGAACGTTAGTATTTGCACTCCTTTAGAGCATGCGCAATACGCAAATCAGTTGTGATATTTATGAAGGGCCGTGAACTATTTAATGTTCAGGAGGCAATTATGAAAAATAATTTAATGATTTTTTTATTCTTCAGTTCGGATCTCCATTGAGCGGTAATTGATGAAGAGGGATTTTGGCCTATATCGCTGAGGTATTGGAATTGGTCACAGCAACATCGTGAGCCTTTCATTGCTACAGTAAGTAAATGCCTGTTGAACATAATACTTTGATGTGATGTGTGCACTTCAAGCCTTACAAATGCATAGGATGGCTTCGTCCATTAAGGACCTAGCAGTACGGTTTAATGTGGCCAAAACGATGGCATCTATTATAGCTGAGCAAGCTGCAGCAACCGAACTGTACTGGCTAAATAGCCTTCAAAGGAATGAAGAACTGTTATTTCAAAGAACATGAAATCGTGAATTTCATGAAATTATCTCAGTTGTTACGATGCGTAAAATGTTCATTTGCGGTGTCACGTATGATTTTTAATCTACTCTTTTGTGGTGTCGGTAGATCTTCACGTCGATATGATTAGTCGGAATGAGAGTTCGAATCTCTCACTGAGTTTATTTCACTCTGATTAGGAATTTCCGCTTATCATGGCGACGTGAGGTCAACGACATATTATCTGACACGATCGTAGATTGACGAACATTTTCTGACATGATCATTCTTAATCTGACACGATCGTAGATTGACGAACATTTTCTGACATGATCATTCTTAATCTGACACGATCGTAGATTGACGAACATTTTCTGACACGATCTGATAAGGACGTACATTTCATAATCGTCATGCAAAGTCTGATACGATCGTGTCAGTGTCTTTGCATGAGACATCTAAGATCGGGGAAGAACGTGCAAGTCGATCGTGTACGATTAAGTCACAAGTTTCTCTAGTGAACATTCTCGCGATTCTTGAATCGACTGCAATGCGTTTGCGGTAGGCCCACTTCTGTTTTGTTTTTTCTATCTGTACATTGTCTTGAAATACAAGTAGTATATGCTGTCGCTATGATTTATCGTATGTAGGCTAGCTGTCATTCGAAATAGTATCGATGATTTTATTCCTGCCATATCAATGAGGTTCAAAAACACCGTCATTGGCATGCCGATTAGTGTTTGAAGTGTGGTAAACTACCGGTAAATTACCAGTGGTAAGTTACCGGTAATTTACCGGTAAGATTGAAATAAATTACCGGTAAATTACCAATACACAATTGATCATGTTTCGGGGTTTCCTCATTATATTTTGCTATGACAAAATTTCCAATGCACTCTCTTCAATTCTCAGGTAGCCTAAAGAATTTAGAGTTTCTTAAAATTATTAAATCATAGCTGATGCATCTATAACCTATAAATGTATTCAACCATATGTATGAATAATTCGATGTTAATAGTTCTGCCCACAGAATTAGACCAGTCGTTTCTTCTTCTGTTTGACTAGAAGGGAAACATAGGAACATGCAACGTTAATAAAATGGCACAATCTCCTGACATATTACCATAGCAATCGAAGAATGAGCAGCCAGTTCAACATTAATCACGCAAAATTGAGCGAAACTTCAGTGACTGTTATCAACCGGATCACACAACAAAGTGACACAGTCGATGTCAAGTTCTACAGAGAAGTTTGTGAGCGTTTTTTCGTGCGCCTGCTAACATTTTAAATAATGATCGGAAGACTATCAAGACAACTTTGACGCAATGATCTGAATTCTTCGAAGCTGAAGGAATCGTGACGATCGGAGCATTTTCAAGGAATTCACAGCAATCCGCAAGCGGCGCAGGACTATTTTTCCTATTTCTGCAAGGTAATAAAAATTT
Source organism: Prostheceraeus crozeri (assembly GCA_907163375.1). Classification (NCBI taxonomy): domain Eukaryota; kingdom Metazoa; phylum Platyhelminthes; order Polycladida; family Euryleptidae; genus Prostheceraeus; species Prostheceraeus crozeri. Next base: position 3,026 of record CAJQUW010012294.1, on the reverse strand, counting down.
CTTTTTGCCCACTTAGTAAGTTCCTGCATGTGCCATTGCTTTGAATCAGTTTGCCCTTCTAGCAAAGTGATGCGCTTAAACAATCTAATTATGTGATTATACCATTCATTTTGCCATCACCAACCCATGGCAGTACTAAAGAATGCCTAAATTCATAAAATTCCGCACTAGTTGCTATCTCTTCAACACGCATTTAAAATTTTCTATTTCTGGTCTCTCATTGGTTGAGACGATCGCTATTGCTCTCTTATCAAGGCCTTTATGCACCTTTATGATGATTGTAGCCTGCGCGCGTATTGTCAAATTTTACCAGGTGGCTACAATAGGGACGATATCTGCATATCCTTTCCATTGATGATCTCTCTCTCATATTATAGTAATATTTATTTGTTTTGTATGCGAAAATTGATAAATTATGTTCAGAAGGCGGAAGTCCATATTGCAATATTTCATTGATGGTTCGCTAAGCTCATCGCTGCCTCTTAGAGCGGACACAGCAGATCAAGTGACATCAGACTATCGGGAGTGAACACTACGCATTTGCATATAAGTCGAACAATGAAAACGGTGTCTGAATAAGGCATGTAACAATACAATAAGATCACGTACGAAGTCAATAGAGTCAATCACAGATGATGAGATAGCGAAGGAAATAGAATTAAATAAAGGGAAAGAAAGGAAAAGTTAAATCAAAGTACAATCATACAAATACTCTTTTTGAACACACAATACTGGTTTGGTAAAACGAATCTGTACAGCCTCTGCAACACGTAGCTCAAATGGTGAGCGGCACTGTCTCACTACTTTAAAAAGTCTTTGTTGGGAGGTATGGAGCAGGTTGAGGCATGGCGTGTCACGGCAGAGGTTGGGAGGGCCCTTGACCGTGGTCGGCTCTGTTGTTGTAGGCACCACTTCGGTAAATGCTCATCTATCCTTGTGCCCAAAGAACGTTCCGTGCGTCCCAAGTAGCCTGCTCCGCAGGCGCAGTTGTAGGCATAGACCACACAAGAACGGTGAAACGTCGGAACTTTGTCTTTGGGGGCGTTGGGTGCTAGTGATTGAGTCCGGTACCACACTCTCAACCGCACGTGAGTAAAAGCGCGCTCTACCATCTTCACAATGCTGCTCGCTATCTGAGCTGAGGAGTTCCCGGTATACTGAACCGCAAAGAATACCTCTTTCTTGGGCACAGTGGGTATCTGAGGACGCACTACAGGAGTTGAATGTCTCTCGATGAACCAGAGCGGGTAGCCGTTGTTGGTTAAAACCATGCCTCAACCTGCTCCATACCTCTCAACAAAGACTTTTTTAAAGTAGTGAGACAGTGCCGCTCACCATTTGAGCTACGTGTTGCAGAGGCTGTACAGATTCGTTTTACCAAACCAGTATTGTGTGTTCAAAAAGAGTATTTGTATGATTGTACTTTGATTTAACTTTTCCTTTCTTTCCCTTTATTTAATTCTATTTCCTTCGCTATCTCATCATCTGTGATTGACTCTATTGACTTCGTACGTGATCTTATTGTATTGTTACATGCCTTATTCAGACACCGTTTTCATTGTTCGACTTATATGCAAATGCGTAGTGTTCACTCCCGATAGTCTGATGTCACTTGATCTGCCGTGTCCGCTCTAAGAGGCAGCGATGAGCTTAGCGAACCATCAATAAAATATTGCAATATGGACTTCCGCCTTCTGAACATAATGTAATATTTATTGCTAATTGTAGTTATAAAAATACATTTATTGAAACAATATTGTCTTCATGTATCTAAATTTATGTATCTAACGCATAGATTTCACACTCCTTCTAACATTGACAACTGGTTGGATTGTACTTATAGAAAGCTAAGGATCTGCATGTGTATAATTAACAAAATATTATAGAGGATGTGGCCTTACCCTACGACAATTTATTTGCCGTCAAACTTTTGATTATTATGGTCTATTTGGGTGAAATACCAACTAACTTTTTAAAAATGTCAATTTTTCATTTCTTAATTGCAATATCTAAGAATCAGACGCTGAGCAAAATTCAAGTCTTCATCAGAATCAGATTAAGCCAAGTGTGTATTTATTAGAAATCAAAGCATATTGGTGCGCTCGATTTGAAGTTATACGGACTTGAATATAAATTACCGGTAATTTACCGATAAATTACCGGTAAGGTAACTTAAAATAATTAACGGTATTTTTAAACACTAATGCCGATCAACAAGCCGACTACCAGCTTTGCATGAATAGTATCTCGACATCTGGCCGAAAACAACAACTCAACATTTTGCAGTGTTGTAACATGTAATCGTTTCAGGAATTCTTTTTGGATGCTATAATCAAATACTTGATAAACGCACGATGCTGGATCTGATCATTGCCGAAAGCTTTTAACTACAGGCACTTGTTCATGTTCGAAATCACAAGAACAAATATCCATTCAGTCCTTAAACGTGATGCTACAGAAGTTCAGTTGTTTCGTGATCACTTTTACTGTCACTGTCATAGTAATCCGCATGGCAGTCACTATTTTGCATGTCTTCGTCGTCGTTAAAATCATTCCAATCGATTCTTTGCAACTCAGTCAGTATCTGATTAGCAATGAGCCTTCTTGGTCACTCGTTGTTTCGATCACCTTTAGCCATACGGTTGCTAATGAAGCCAAAGATAACCATTGTCTTTGAATGAAACAGTCATATCTACACAGTCACTGACTAATAAATTCCATGATCTTATTCATCATCTCCTCTCCGTGGTTGTTGGTTGCTTGTTTCAAGACATTAATCAATGTTGATTGTTGGTATACCAAAGGAATTTGTGCAAAATTGAAGCAAGAAATGATATTCAGTGTTTCTGTATATCGAATTTTCATGAAATTGTGAATATGAGGGATTTTTGGAAATGAATCGTTATGAATCAGTTGTAACAAAATAGAAGTCAAAGGCATAATAAATTATGCGTAGTCCATGGTTGACCTTTCCATGTGAAAATCATTACTCATGCGATACATTTCACTCACTTTTGACAGTGCAG